>CAJQZP010001359.1:0-495000 GCA_907164705.1 Parnassius apollo
GTCGTAAGAGGCGACAGAGAGACACAGAAAGGAGATGGGCAGCAGCATCTTCTTAATAACAAGAATAACATAATAAAAAACTGCGGTTGCCAACCCGCTCGCCAATCGTGGCAACTATGGCAAATATCCCCTCATGAGCAACGGCACAAATAAACGGCCCCCAGTCCCCGGCGGCCCTGCTATTCCTGGCTACGGTGGCGACCATGGTAACGGCGGGGCAGGGGGTGCTAAGAATCTCCGGTGGAGGGTCGGTTGCCACCTACGACTTCTTCTATGGAACGTCCAAAGTAGAAAATACAGGTATCATCTGCATATAAACAAATTTCGCCATTTAATTTAAGATCAGTTACGTTATTTATATAAATCAGGAAATATTGCATCGTTACTTACATAAAAGTTCACACACCAATAAAGTATACACAGTTAAAATATCAAAAAAGCTGCAAATACTAGTTATAAAAGTACTTAAGATTAAAAACTAAACATATAAATAATTACACCAATGCAAACGTTAGTTGAATTTTTTAATTTGTCTCTTTTTTAGTGAAACTAAGTGTAGTATCTTTATTTATTGTTTTGTGAATTACAGTGAACGTATGATAAATACGATACGATTGTTTTATATACTTTTTAAAGTCGTAAATCATACTCTAGGGTTTTCTTCTGTAGCGCTGGGTAGTTTACATACATAAATTTCACAAGTACGAACATTCAAGCCCGAGACAACATTTGTAGTCCATACAAATTCTTAATCCGTGCGGGATTTGAACATGCGGCCCTTAGCGGTACAACTCATTGGTAAGACACTGTGCCACGGACCCATCCAATTATTAACTGCTTAATATCGTTTTAGTTGTAGATAAATATAATATTTCCTTATGTTGACCTTTACTTTATTAAAAGCGATTAAATCCGTAAAAACTGGTTCCATTCTAGGTGTAGTGTTTACATAAATATAAGAAAACATCACACGATAAGCATTATGCCCGAATATATTCTATTATTCATACATTCGTAATATTTGTGAATATCATGTTGTTTACTTACATATTTCCAAATTCAAATTTATTATTATGAAAAAGAAATCTTAACCTACACTTACACAAAAGACTTACCTATTTCAATGGATGTATGCAAACTGTAAATAATACATTATATATTTTGTAGGTTTTCAGTACAATTTTGTGTGCGAACTGCGTAAAACGTGTTTTACACTTTTACGATTGTGGGTTTTGGTTGACATATGATTATTATAAATTGAAATTTAATTTCGTACGTTATCGTTGAAAGTAAAAGTGCAAATAAATGAATATTTAAATAAAAACGAATTAAAGTACCCACTTCATTAATTGAAATCATTTTATTATTTCTGGTTCTTTTTACTCGAATTTTACTTTATATTAAACTTTAATTTTGTTTATTTCTATCTTGTAATTCCTCTAAATAATACAGAACAACAAATAGTACTTTCTTACAGAATCAGGGTGAGAAATGAACACCAGCAACATCTAGTATTGTCACCCCTGAGAACTAACGTAAAACGCCTTATTTCCAGTCAAAAAGGATCTTAGCTTCTATACTTTTTCTATACGAATCAGCAGATTAAGCTACTAATATAAGATTCTCTGAGAGCATGGTCATTCTTCGGTCGAGCAGAACCACTCATGCTACAACCATAATATAGCTGTGGTGTGTTATCAAGACATTCCATGCTAAGAATTAGGGGTTACAACATATTATCTACATTTTGATTGTTAATAGAAGATATAAGTATAAGCCCAACATTCTTTACGCATTTAAAATGTATGCCTGTCAATAATTCAGCTTCAGCACATCAAGCAAGTATTGCAAGACAACAAGCTTCGGGTCCCGCGCCCACGTCACAGTGAACGAGTGAAGCCGGCCACAGTCGAGCGCGCGCCTGCTCTACTACCATATGTCAGAGGAGTCACGGACAAGATTGGCTACATCTTGAAGCGAGCGTCCATTAAGACATACTACAAGCCGCTGAAGAAGATTAGTCAATTTTTACCATCCATCAAATGTAATATTCCTCTACAAGATGCAGGTGTGTACAAGCTAGATTGTGAATGTGGTCTCTCTTACATAAGTCAAACAAAGAGATCTATAAAAACCCACGTGAAGGAACGTATAGCTGATGTGAAGCACCGACGCTCCGGGAAGTCTGCAGTCTGCGAACATGTTCAAGATCGTCGCCATCATTACCAAGGATGATACGCGACGCTATTGAAATTAAAAAAAACATCCAAATTTCAATAGAGAAGATGGTTGGGTGCTACCATCTGCTTGGGATCCTTTAATTAACAAAATTAAACCCAAACCCAAGCATACCACTGCAAGACTTCATGATACAATAAGCTCGTTTTGCGTAAATCGGACCAAAAGTTAATATTAAAAAAACTGAAGGTAGCCGGACTAACTATGACATTGGGACGTCAAACATCTCAGTCCCCCCCGTGACCATGGGTGCTGTAAAGCACCCGAAACGTCGGGATAATAATAAAAATAAATTAAAGTAATTAAACGCGATAAAATCAGTAAATAATAGTTTTATTTAACATTAATCCTCAACTCTACCATATATTTTTTTTTCAAAATTAATGCTGCAATATTTTCGGTATAACGGAGGATCTTGCTAAGCCATTTGAGGTTATATTTCCCCTTAAAGTAAAGTGTATTTGTTTGGTTGCTCGTCATTGCATCATGCAACGGAAAACACTGTAACGTGGTGATTACAGTGTTTTCCGTTTTTCCCACTTGTTAATTAATGATATAAAACTTTTCTTTCCCTATAATTGTGTATAATATTATATACAAGTTATAATATTATTTGACATATATATATATATATATATATATATATATATATATATATATATATATATATATATATATATATATCGAATCGAATATGGGCGGATTCAAAATTTTTTTGCGTGTCGAGTTTTCGCTATGTCCCTTGACTTAAGATAGTACCTGCCCAAGAAAACTTTATTTTATACTATGTATAAAATATTTGAGTAGCTTAGTATTTTTAACACTCGTATGCATAAAAAGTTGGGGTGAAGAGATAAATGGAGATTTTAAAATAATTTTAAAACCATTATGATACAGCTTTTTATGATGTCCCATACCCAGGCTATGGAAATTAATACCGTTTTTCTTGGCTCTTACTCATAGGGAATAAAACTAGCACATATCATTTTAAACATAAGATTATCATTTAATCAAAAATTATAGCAGTATAGATCATAAGGTTTGAGAATTTAAATAATATGTGTTTAAAGTTTAGGTAGATAATCTGGCCATGGTGGAAAACTCCATTCCGAAACCAAGATTTGTTACGTACAAAAACTAAAATAAACTACCAAATTGGTTTTTATTTTATCGGTAGCAACACATATTTACAAAGAAATAGCAACCGCTATTTTTTTTTAAGTCATTCGAGCGTTACGAATGTTGGAGTAGTGAGTGTCAGGCGATTGCATTTTAAAAGTTCCACGATCCGAAACCGAAATTAATGGTAAGTTAAACTTGTTTTAATTGTACTATTATTTTACAAGAATATAAATATGTTACTAAATCCAGTTTTTAAATTTAGAAATCAGAATAGTTAGTAGAATTGTAATGAAACTTTCATATGTTGTGCAAGTGTTGATACCGTTATCTCCACTCAGAAACTTTATTGACGGTTTCGTAGAAGCGGAACAAAACATGCAACGTAATGGAAACCCTAAGCTTGGTTTACAAACCTGCGGTAATTAATATATTTAATTTACATAAGTACCTACCATTTTTTTATAATCTACTGGAACCGTTTTCAATAATAACATATTTAATTGTTTACTTGTTAAGCGAGGTGTATATCACCTTCCTCCACCACCACCTTCACTGCTGGCCGTATGAGGACGCTCAAAGTCGCTCAGCGAGCTTGGAGAGGGCTATGCTCGGAGTTTCTCTGCATGATAAACTTAGAAATGAGGATATCCGCAGTAGAACCAGAGTGACCAACATAGCCCAACGGATTAGTAAGCTGAAGTGGCAATGGGCCGGCCATATAGCTCGAAGAACCGATAACCGTTGGGGAAAAAAGGTTCTTGCAGTGGTATGCTTGGGTTTAGTTTTAATTTTATTGATTATAGGATCCCAGGATATGATCGCAAACTGCAGACTTCCGGTAAGTCTGCAGTTTGCAATCATATCCTAGACGGCCCCAACCAATACATCAGATTTGATGGACTACAAATCCTCGCGAAAGAACACCGATTCCTACCAAGGATGATACGTGAGGCTATTGAAATTAAAAAAACATCCAAATTTCAATAGAGAAGGAGGCGGGGTACTACCCCCTGCTTGGGATCCTATAATCAATAAAATTAAAACTAAACCCAAGCATACCACTGCAAGACCTCAGGACGTAATCAGTTCATTTTGCATAGATCGGACCATAAACAATAATTAAAAAAGCTGAAGGTACTCCGGGTTTAACAATGACATCGGGACGTCAGTCATCTCAGTCCCCCGTGACCATGGGTGCTGGAAAGCGCCCGAAACGTCGGGAATTAAAAATAAAAGTAATTAGTAGTAAAATAAACGCCATAAAATCCGTAAAAATAGTTTTAATCAATGTGTAGTGTTCACGTAAATATAAAAAATCTTTAAGGTGATAATCACTTTTTCACGTCAGTCGTGATGAAGTCAATCTCATTTACTGTAGTAATATCGGGATTGCGTCAAGTCCACTTCCTTTAGGGCTTCTTCTCGATAAACTAATTCATCAATAATAGCCCCCCTTTCTCAAAGAAGATGTTTTTTGCTTCCAAAACCCAAAATTGATTCGATGCTCATATGCTTACCCACCTTGACATTAAAATCTCCTATAAAAACATTCTAGTGAGCCTTAGTGGTGTTCCTTAAGGGCCTTGAAATATATTCATAAACATTCTCCTACATCACATGAATGTGCCGAGGTCGGGGCTCGATGATCGGACAAACTTGTACGATCTTCAGAGGATATCTCTTCGATAACATGAGTACAAGGTATGCTACCCGTGTCGACACACTGGAGATTTTTACAATGCTGTTAGTGGGGATCCTGTGAACGAGGAAACCTAGCCCTGAGTAAGGTCTCCCTCCCGAACGTGGAGCAGATGGCCCGCTTGTAGGGTAGTTGTGTCCTGCCCTCCTTCCTCCACTTCACTAAGCCCTACAATATGCCATCATATATTTTCCAGCTCACCTTCCAGGTCGTAAATGTGTCCGTCTTGACGCAGATTTCATCCTTTATATGTCGCCAAGTCCAGTGTTTTGTTTCCCTGAGATACTTCGCACCCCTTGCCCCATGGTTGCTATGAACGCCACCACGGTCAGGTATAATGGAGGGACCGGGAACTGGGAGTCGTGTATTTGTGGTGCAATACATGGAAGGATTTGCCGTTAATCGCCATACTTGAAAAGTAGGTTGGCGATCGCATTGCTAGACAATTCGCACCTATAATGCTGCTGCTCATCACATACCAGGGCATTTTTGATCTGATGAGGACTGGAATGGTTATGTAACCATCCATCGGATGCCTAAAGTCTCCTTTTTTAAGGCCCTCAGTTGGTTCGTACAACTTCCACGGGATGAAAGGGAGTGGCCGTATTCTAGGCTACTGTCCCACAATTAAATCAGTTATGGCTAAACTAAGCACTAACTGATTGTATCAATAAAAATAAAATATCGATACAAAGGTAACTACAACAGTTTGTTTAAAAACTGTAAATTTTTCAATATATTTGACAATATAAAAATTGCAATTGTATCAGAATACAAATCAAACATAAATTATTTGTATATTAAAACTAGAGCGTCAAACTTAAGAAATCTATCCTTTGTATAATCTGCCAAAATATAACAATGAATATGGGAGGATGGTGTGGGACACATTCTGTCTAATATTTTAACAAATATCCCAATAGATCTTATAGATAAAATCAAAAGGAAAAAACCCAAACAAGTACCTACAATAACTTAAAAAAAACTTTATGTCAGTCTGAGAGTATGAGTGTGCCCAGGCACTCTTTTTATCAGAATATCTTACCAAATTATTCAACGTAATGTCATATGCCTTAACATTACATTAGCATGGAACATGGGTTGCATACAGACCCGAAAGGTGTTTTGTTATTTATTTTCTTTAAAAAAATAAATATGTAATATAAAAAAAACGGTTATGTAAAAAAGTATACATCTAGTGGTAAGCCCTGTGATTCGCCTACCGTTACGAGGCTGCCACTCGAAAAAATTCTTCCTCATCAGCTTAATTTATATAATGCCACATTAACAGATCCTATTCATTTGAAAATGGAGCGAGTCGCTAGTCTTAACTAAAATTCCGTGACTGTATAATTTTATTTTTATACCTAAACATTTACTCTCCTCTTTTGTAGGCGATAAACGATTCCGCAATTACTGAGCGCCGGCAGCTACGGATTAGTGATATCATTAATGCTATGATTAACGACACTGCGAATGGCTCCACCTGCACTATACGTTTAGATTTATTTGTTAGTTGTTATACCATTCAGTTTCAATTACTATACTACACAGAAAGTTTTTAGAACATGTAAACGATACAATAAAAAATAAGTTCAAATTTTGAAAATGGAACTCTTTCTCCATATTATTGTGTATGTATTCTATTGATTTGTCATTTGTTTACAATTCGGCGGCAAATTGAAAATTATCTCTATCACGTCAGCATGAATTTAACGCGAGAAAATTTTCGTACAATGATTTTTTATGACTTTCAATGTCATTTATGTCAACAAGAAAGTTGTGATAGACTTCAATTGGCCTTTCACTACGAAGTCCCATCTCGTGCCAATTTTTACAGCTAGTTTAATGAGTTTAAACGTGGTTGCACTAATCTCATCTCACCGATAATCTGCGTGTGGGACGTCCTTCTACGGCGACGACGGAAGATAACATCAGTTTTGTGCGGCGTATGATAGAGACTGACAAAAAGAGTGACTTATCAGCAGATTCGAACAAGCCTAGGCGTCGGTATGAGTCAAGTGCCACAAAATCCTCCATGAATATTTAGCAGTCAGGTTCAGTTTGTGCCCGGTGGATACCTCATAATTTGACAGAGGCCCAAAAACTCCGTCGTGTTGATTTATGTCGTGAAATGGTTCATATATTTAACGGTGGTGACTTAAATGCAGTGTTCGATATACTTAAGGGTGACGAAAGCTAGGTTTATAGTTATAATCCTGGAACTAAGAGACAGTCTAGATGTTTCCTTCCGAGGAGATGCCAATTAATCAGAATAGAGATCGAATCGTGGTAAAAAAGATGGTGGCCTCGTTCTTCGGAAGGACAGGTCATTACGCAACAATTGAGAAGAAAATGCTGCTGCATATCTCTTGATTTAGTTATTCTCAATTTTCTTTCAACAATGGAATTTCCAATATTTTAACAATAATAATTTGAAATACAAATTTTATGAATTGTAATTTAGTACTAATTTAATTTTATTTTATTTCAAACTTATATATTTATTACCAAACTAAAAAAATAAAATTTAATTTTTAAAAATGTGCCTTTTTTAATCCTATTGTAGTCGAATTGCAAAAAAAAAACTAAAATATTTACGACTAGCTGTTACCCGCGGCTTCGCCCGCATGGTCACTGGGAAATGAACTATCCATTGTTTTTGAATTGATAGAAAACTGAGTTTTATAGATTTGTCAGAGATGCAGCCATTAAAAGGAAACTGAGCAAAATTGATTCGTCAGCCTATTTAAATGTTTTGAAACGCAGCGTATAAAAAAGCATGAAAATAGCCTGTTTATTCCAAATGGAAATGGAATACTTTTTAATTAAAGAAAACTGAGCATAATTGTCCGTCAGGGATGCAGACTTTTGAAAAGAAACTGAGCTAAATTGATTCGTCAGAGATGCAGTTTTCTGAATTGAAAGGAAACTGAGCTTAATAGGTCCGTCAGAGGTGCAGCATTTAGAATTGAAAATAAACTGAGCTAAATAGGAAATTTTGAATTGAAAGGGAAGGTCTGTGGGAATTCTGATTAATTGATTGTGGGAATTTTGGAAAAAAAAAAAAACTAAATGAACACTATTTTTAGACACTACTGTACACAATGTTATATTTTTTTCCATTCGGAGAAAGAATGTGGAGATTCTGGGCATTTGACACACGCGAACATGCTACATACAGCTGACCATGAGAGAAGCACGGTTTTTCTAAGTTGACCCCGCTACCTGTAACGTTTGCCCTTGCGCTTTATTAATTGTCATTGCAAAACTGAGCTTAATAGGGAACTGCAACTTACAACTTAAATTGAAAAGGAACATCTGTGGGAATTATAGGGATCCGTGGTATAATAACATTTTCACCTTTTCCTATGCCTGTCAAAATTGTAGCACCGATTATGTTCCGTCCAAGATGTGTGACACGCAGCCTTGTCCCGTTACATAACAAATGAGCATCTATATTTCGCATTGGCATGACTGGGACGCCTAATTTTAATTGAAGCTTATGTGAGGGCACACCTGAATACTCTAGAGAATTTAGAAACTCTACGGGATATGAAGTGCACTGTTCTGTGTCCATAACTGTGTCCACAACTGTCTACTGACAAATACTCTGTTATTTCTCCTGCTACTTCGCTTAATATATCTGAATTTATTTTGTTAACGCTCTCATTTTTTGGTGCCAGAATCGCCCTTTCACATAACCATTTGTCTTCATGCATGTTTTTCGTTAAATCTGAATAAACGCTCGCAATTAATTCGGAATGACTCTGTACTAAATTACAAAAATCTCTCGTCAATTTAACGCAGCCTTCAGCATCCGTTTCCAACCGCCCATCGCCAATTTTTAATAGTGTGTCAGCATAGTTTCTAGCATTGATATCATTATACAAATGCACTCTCATATTCGTAGTTAAACTGAATTTTGTCACCTTGTTCCATAAAATAGACGACTTGAGGCATGCTTTAATTTCATATGCAGGTGTGCCCTTTTGAATGACAGGTAAAGTTTGGCGAAAGTTACCAGCCAGTAAAACCACCATTCCTCCCATTACATCGGTATTGCTGCGTAAATCCTGGAGCGTTCAATTTAGTGGTTCTACAGCTTTTTATGCGACATTGTACTTTCGTCCCACACTAAAAGTTTGCATTGTCGTAGCATTATACCTCGTGCACTATTTTTGCTAAAGTTGCAGATCGGCGTTTCTTCCTGGGCTAGGTTTAGAGAGAGTTTTAAAACAGAATGTACAGTGCGGCCCCCGCTTAGCAGCGTGGCGGCTTTACCGGAGGAAGCTACGGCCACAGCAATGTTTTTATCTTTCTGTACTTGCGCTAATAATAAATTTAACAAAAATGTCTTCCCAGTTCCTCCAGGGGCATCTAAAAAGAAAAGTGCACCATTTCCAGATTCAATTTATCCTTATACTTTGTCAAAAACTCGCTTTTGTTTGGGAAGCAAACGGGGTACAAATTCGGCTACTTGCTGCTGCAAAGCTGGTATTTCGTAGTTTGTTTCATGTATAATTTCATCACTAAGTTCATTTTCGGTTGTTCGCTGAGGGCTTATCATTCCAAAGTTGCTTAATTTTTTGCCTACCATTGCCATTACTTTATCTTCAATTTTTCCAAGTGCTTCATTATAAATGTGTTCATTGTATGTCATGTTCGCGTGTGTCTGCTGTAATCTTCGCAAAATATCTTCTGCCATGTACTCTTTATATTTGTCCCACAATTCACGTGCATCATAGCCCGAAAGATGATATGAGAGTTGCATAAAGATCCCTAATTTTGGCTGGTGACTGGCACTGCACAGCTTCCTCCATGGTTTCATCCCAGTGATTACCGTTTTCTAAAAGATGCAGAGCTTCACATGCTTCTCTATAAGTTGCGTATTACTAACCGTTGACAGTTTTAAGGTCTTTATATCCTGTAGGAGCCTGAACATGGTGCAGCAGAAATCGTAAACAGAAACATTCAAAATTAGTTACATGGATGGTATACACACGACCAAGGGCATCTGATGACTTTACACCGGGCCAATTTGCAACAGGCGCGCCTTGAATACGGCGTTTCCACTCCTTCCTAGATGTGTTCCAAGTATAATAGCGGGGGACTACAGAATATAACAACTTTTTTGCAAAAGGGTCGGTTTGAAAAAGTTGAAAGAATGCTGTTAGTGTAGTTTTTGGCGGTGATGCAATTCTTTCTTGGAAATTTCTTTCGGTGAAATATACACGCTCTCCATTTTCTAAGTGCACAGCAAGGTGAGTAACTGTTGGGTGCCTTTCGTGTAAAGGGAAGCCAAGGAGACGCCACGCTGCCTCGTTACTGCTGACTTAACGCCAACATAACATTTAGTAAGTATTAAAACAAAATAATAATAAATTTAATTTCGTCCTTTATTTAAGAATTTCTTTAAGTAAACACTTAATAATGAAGAATTTGTACATTTATTAAGTTAGTGTGCGGCAGTGTAAGAATACTTACTATTTTATATCGTCCTGTAGGTGTCGTAAGAGGCGATAGATTAAAATCGAAAGAGGAGATGAGCAGCAAAATTTTTCTGACAACAACTCAATAGAAAACTGAAATTGCCAACCCGCATACCAAGCGTTGCGCCAAGTTATGGCGAAATTCCCTCTGAGGACTTTTATAGACTATAATGTTAAACATATGCATTGCCTATAATGATAATGAATTACTGATTATGTGGATTCGAGAAAATGATATTTATAGTTTCCCTTTAAAAAATAACTATTGAAAATATCTACATGATTCTGTTTTCTCTCGCAGCTAAAATATTTTCAAAGCCAACGACTTTCTGATTGACGTATGTCTGTAAGTCGATTCGTAACACTCTCTACACTCTACAGCTGCCAATCCTATTATGCGGTAACAGATTTTCAAACGTAAAATAAAAAAGTAAAACTTCTTTTTTGATAAAATGGGTAACCATCATTTTTAACATGATTTTATTTACTCGCTTTAATGTATGTATGTTCGAGTGGAAATTAAAATTGATTTCAAACTAACTTCCCGAAGAGCTACAGACTTTATATTTTGAACATAGCTCATAATTAGATAACAATGTAAGAATATAAAAATGTAGTATTTAAAAAACATTTTTAAAATTTTAAGTTATAGAAATTAAATTAATAATTTATTCCATGCTCCTTAAATAAGAAATAATAAATTTTCTTTTGAAATATTGTGGTAACTTTTTTCATCTGCGACATTAAAAATAATACGTTGGGAATAATACTTTCGAGAAATAGTTTAATTCAAGATGTAAAATATGTACTCATGTACGTCAATATGGTAGGCATCTGCGCTATTAATCATAAATCTTCTTACTCCTATTTAGTACCAATTACATCATCATCATCATCATCATCATTACAGCCCTTCACAAGTCCACTGCTGAACATAGGCCTCCCCCAAGTAATGCCACAAAGCACGGTCCTGAGCCACCTGCATCCATCGACTTCCTGCATGTCTTACCAGGTCGACACTCCATCTAGTGGGGGTCGCCCTACACTACGCCTACCGGTACGAGGCTGCCACTCGAGAACCTTTCTTCCCCATCGGTTATCGGTTCTTCGAGCTATATGGCCGGCCCATTGCCACTTCAGCTTACTAATCCGTTGGGCTATGTCGGTCACTCTGGTTTTACTGCGGATATCCTCATTTCTGAGTCTATCACGCAGAGAAACTCCGAGCATAGCCCTCTCCATAGCTCGCTGAGCGACCTTAAGCGTCCTCATACGGCCAGCATTGAAGGACCACGTCTCAGATCCGTAAGTCATCACTGGCAACACGCACTGGTTGTACAATCTAGTTTTTAGAGATTGAGGTATACCTGACGAAAAGATATGCCGTAATTTCCCGAACGCTGCCCAGCCGAGTTGAATCCGTCGATTGACCTCTCGGTCGAAGTTGGACTTACCTAGTCGGACTATTTGTCCCAGGTGAAGAGTTTCGGGGATATAACGTCACCCTGTCTTACACCTCTCTGCAGTTGGATAGGTTTCGAGCTCTGGTTCTGTACTCGGATAGCCATCGTAGCCCTACTGTACAAACACTTCAGCACTTCGATATACCGACAGTCAACTTGGCACCGCTGAAGGGACTGTAGCACTGCCCAAATTTCGACGGAATCAAAGGCTTTCTCATAGTCCACATACGCCAGGCAAAGTGGCAGATTGTACTCTTCAGTCTTCTGTACAATCTGCCGCAGGGTATGTATGTGGTCTATGGTACTGAAGCCTTTTCGGAAACCGGCTTGTTCGGGAGGCTGGAAGTCGTCAAGTCTGCGTGCGAGACGATTCGTAATGACTCTCGAAAACAGCACGTAGACGCGGCTCAGAAGGGAAATCGGTCTGTAGTTCTTTAAGAGAGCGTTGTCGCCTTTCTTAAAGAACAAGACCACCGCACTTCTGCTCCACGCCTCTGGAGTAGTGCCACCATGGAGGACGGAATTGAAGAGCTTCTGAAGGACTTCAAGTACCGGTGTTCCACCCGCTTTCAGAAGCTCCGCTGTAATTCCATCCTCGCCTGGGGCCCTGCCGTTTTTAAGGTGCTGGAGAGCCATTCTAATCTCGCTTAGACTGACGTCCGGGATATCATCGGAATAGTGTCGGATAAGACTTGCTCTTGGATCGTTACTCACACAAATTACATACACATTATTATTTCTATTTATTTTTCTATTCTATTTATATTGCTTGCTATTTCACGATAGTACAAATATTCTTTAAGAACGTGGTCGTATCCCGGTTGGGCCGACGCATTCGTGGTGGAGCTATGTATAGATAGCATAGCCGTATCGTGGATTTACTTTGTAAAATATTATACTAATTATTATTATTAAATGGTTATATATTGATATATAAACTCAAACTTTTAATTTATCTATGTTTGCCGGAGGAAAGTCCTAACTTTCCCGGAGGCGCGTGGCATGGACAGTAAGTGCACTCACTCTGGACTATGGGCACTTCAGTGCCAGCATCTTCAGTCATTCAGTATGGCATTCAACATCCAGCGTAAAGCAGCTCGAATTTTCGACGACCATATTAACTTAATGTATAATCGCTGTAAAGTTTTGAAATTACAATATGTATGATGATATGCTCGTTAGTTATTTGTTTTTATTATGGTTATACATTTTGGATATTTTTGAAGGTTATGTAAAATAAAGAATTTTAATTTGTCTTCCTAAAAAAATTAAAATATGATGATGTAATAAGGTACACTGGTAGATAATGCCTCGTCCATTAAGTCCGCCTATAAACATTTTAATGTGTATCTGATGTTATGTAAATATATTAATATATTGAATTTATTTATTTATTTCATTATATGTAAATATATTAATTCTCAACTAAAATCACATAAATAATTAATACCTACTAAATGCCGCATTTATTTCGTCAATGTCTTTTGATATCAATGATAATTAACCAAAATTTAAAAAATTTAAGTAGACCAAGTTCAAATAAAACATTTATTGCTTGTTCCGCTTTACGCAGTTATGCATCAAGTCATGTTGGAAATCTAACACGTGACTTGACCGCTTGAAATTCGGGATAGATGTTAAATGATTCATCATTTTATTTACTGTCTATCTAGTATAATGTTTATGTTGTAAGTTTTTACTTCATAAAAATTTAATAGTACTATTGGGTAGTATAAAACTAGGTGGTAGGGTTTCTTTTCTGCCTACGAATCAGTTTAAATAGGTACCACGCTCTTGCCTATTTCTGCTCCAACGTAGCAGTAGCGTTTTTGTGTTCTGCTCTAAAGGGTAAAGAGGTAAGGGTATATTTACTGGCTTCGTGGTATTCTATCATAGTCCACAGAGGTAATGACGTATCGGTAAGAAGATGCTGTGGCCCATAGATATCTACCTATATCCTCGATTAAGAATGAAAATGCAAATGCTTTGTTACCCCCAAGCACTAAGATGGAATGCCTCGTTTCAAGTTAAAGGAGTCTCCGGTTCTCTACACTCTACATGTGAAAAAATCCAACATTGAGCTGCTATTTACGCTGGTATTCTGTGAGAGCATGGTCCTTCCGCGGTCGAGCCGACCCATAATCATGTTGGCTACAACCATAATATAGCTGCAGCATGTTTCTAACACGTGTAAAAGTGACGTTCGTTTGTCACTTCAGTTTAAATAATAATTGTATATTTGTTTTAGTAAAAAATATAAGTAAAAAAAGTCTCCGTATTCACTTTCTAAATGTCTAAAAGAACGTTAAGCCAATGCTTTAAAAGTCTACTGCATTATGCAATGTTCATTGTATTTTAAGGCCTATGAAGTACACGGAAGTGTCTCTTGTATATATATTTATATTCATCAACATGTTAAGCGTAAAAGTGTTTTGATTTCATTAAAGTCACTTCCCTTTTAATTATAAATGCTATTTTAAATTTCGTACTTAATCCTTTAATTATGGCATATTTTTCATGGGCTGATTGACTGATTGGTTGTTGACGCAAATTCATTAATGAAGTGCGATGGTCTCCAATGAGGTAATAATACTTCAGTCGTTTGTCAGTCATAATGTTCTTACAGAAGTTAGAGTAACAAACCAACACAAAGTCCATCTCATCTTCGATCAAGAATATAAATAAAAATAAGTCAATAGAGAACTAAGACTGTACTGACTGACTGAAATGTTTCGGTTCTCGATAATCACTATAAGAAATCTAGCAGCACTATGCTGTTAGTTCTACCCAGGCGAGCTGAACCTACGTGATGTATACAAAAAGGGATTTGTTTAGCTCTAGTAAAACACTAATACTACTTCTTAAAAATTAAATAAATACAATTTAATTTTTGACGTCGTATCATAGAAACAGTAACGTACCGATAAGAAAATTATAGCCGATTTATACAGCTAAATATAATAAAATAATAACAAATGCTGAAGTCGGTGCTAAGTTATAGTGTAAAGAATAATTAATCCCAACCAAAAATTTCCGTGATGTCGGTTTGAAAGAATGATCAAAATGGATTCATTATTGACAAAGATATCGCGTAACTTAACATCCAAAGGCAGACATTTGAATAGAGAACCTTTTTTGTAAGTCGGATAAAATACAATTTTATATTAATAAGTAATAGACTTTATAAGACTAAATTTATCAAAATTAAACCTTTATTAAATTGGACTGCAGAGCGAATGAAATTCATTAGTATTTCACAAATAGGCAATTCAATTGAACCTCTCAATCATCTAATGGATTCAGCGAGAATTATCACTTTCAAATATTGCTTCAATGAATTACTTAATTACATTTTCTTTGCTTCTTACGAAGACTTAATAAATTGTATACTCCATCAAATGTTATAACATATTATGTATATATTAGTTCGGGGAAAAAGTGTATCCGTACTTAGTGTGTATAAAAATAAAAAATAAATCTCTGTTTGGATGATATTGGTTTTAAAAAGTAAAAACTACTTTCCTGCCATTTTTTAACTTTTTTTCTACCCGCAAAAAACGAGTGAATCTAACGAGTAAATTCGATATATTTTGAGGTTTTATTACAAAAAAAATGGAAAAATGCGACTCAATCCGCGAAATTTTTTTTGACATTTATGGACCTAATGGTTAAAACGTTTTCTCCAGGAATTTTGATGTCGAAGATACAGCTCGCTTGGGTCACCCTCAGATGGAGAAAGTCGATGCCTTTCTAAAAAAAATGAAACAAGATTAGCACTTAAGCATTTACGAACTAACCGATAAATTAAAAATGACAACAAACCGTTTTGACCCATTTAAAAAAGGATGGCTATACAGAAAATCTCGATATTTAGGTACTACACGAGCTCACTGAAAGAAACCCAATGATTCCTATACTCATTTGCGATTCTCTATTGAAACATAATGAAACCGAACCATTTTTGAAAAGATTGATCACTGGTGAAGAAAAGTGGATCACCTACAACAAGAATGTGCGAAAAAATCATGGTCAAAGGGTAGTCATGCTTCACAGACTGTAGCGAAACACAGATTTACACGCACTGAGGTGATGTGGTGGGATTGGAAAGGCATCTTTTATGATGAGCTTTTACTGCAGGACAAAAACATCTGTAATGCGAACAACTAATAAAACTTAAGCAAGAAATTGAGAAAAGACGGCCAGAAGCAGAATTCTTTGGGTTGTGTTAGGTTAACTACTATTATTAAGTTTCGTAGCTTTTTAGAAGTTGCTGCACATCTTATGATTTGTTTCTCTCTGTCGCTCCTTACAACACCCACGGGTTGAAATGGGGTTGCGTTATTCCTACAGCGGCACTACAAGTATGCATGTTACTCTATTTTTGATAATAATTTTTACATAAATTAAACAGACTGTGGTAGAATTATAGCAGATCTAAATTACATTTAAATATGTTTATATTTTCAACTTTACTTCATGTTGTTTAATATGAGTTTGATGTATTTTTAGTCAAACATTGTAAGTGAAAAACAAATTAGTTAAATTAATAACTGTGGCATCACTATAATTACACAATTTCGTTGAATCCCAAATGCTTCTCAAGTTTACAAATTGAATCAAGCTTAAAGTGTATACGCTCTACTTAACTATAAGGTGTAACTCTTAAGTAGATTAACATAGCTTCATCAGACAGATAACTTGAACTGTAAATTTGATAGACTCGATTTAAATCTGCGGTATTAACTGTGAATGTTGAGTTCTCAACAAATACTACGAGGACGTTGTCTAGTTTTATACCTGTTAATATAATCAGGTATCTTAGTATAGGTATAGGTAGGTTATTTTGCAATAATCGACGATTTACGACGAATAATCGATTTGCAAATTTGCAAATATAATGCAAATAGAAGGTTCAAAATTAGTGATATAGACAAATGGTGAAGAAAAGTCCTTTTTACCCTTTAAATTCAAAATGCGTGTTAATGCATTATTTTAACTGATTTTACTGTGCACGCACACATTCGTAAAGTTTGGTCGGTAGGCAGAAACGTTGTTGCCCGTAATAAAAAGTTAAAACTTAAAGTTACAGATTATATACGTCCCACTTCTGGGCACAGGCCAATGAGAGGATCACTTCTGAGAGGGTTTCATGGCAAGGAAGTGTCCGCTGCACAGCCCCAATGGACGTTGGTGAACTTCACATGCCTTCAAAATAATTTTTTTTCTCAGACACATAGGTTTCATCATTATGTGTTCCTTTATCGCCAAGCACGTGGTAAATCAACACTTAAAATTGCAATTAACAAATTCGCTGTTACTCATGAATCACATTCAATTAGAAATAATTTCAAATGAAAGTAGAAGCCTTATTTACTCGTATTTTCAAAAATTGCAATAACTGTATGTAATTTATATATTTGAACTCAAGTTTAAGATTTGGGTTCTCTTTAAGAGCATTTCGTAACTTTAATAAAATGATTTTGGCTTCAGTGCGAATCGCTTGTGGTGCGACGGCGGCGCCGCCACAGTGGCATTTAATTCATATATCATGTATCTAAAATAAATGCCACAAAACATTTGGTCAATTATGTTCAGTTACTTTGAAGACAGAAAAAGGCAATGTTTTACACGCCAAGTAATTTCTTCATTCTTCATTTAATAAAATTTAAGTTCACTGCTGATCACATCTGGCATACAGCCATTTCAAACGTAGTTAACGGCTTAGCGTAGTTAACACAACGTGTTTACATCGAAATGGACCATTTATGTCTACTGCTATATGCGGCACACCTAAAAGCAATTTAACCATTCAAAACAACACATTCGATAAAATAAACACATGTTCAGAGTTCATTTCAGTAATGCCAAGAATGATCAAGGCTATATTTTATCCGAGAAACTTAGAATTTTTTTTGATAAGACAAAAATTGATTGAGAAAATTTAATTATAGAATCTACTTAGACAAAGCCGGGCAGATAGTTCGTTCTTAAATAAAATGTGATATTCACTCCAAACTATAATTATGAATCATAAAAAATACTACCGTTACTGTAACATCCCATTAAATTCCATTGCTGAACAGGGGCCTCCCCCATAGATTGCCTGATATGCGGGATATTTGCCATAATTGCCTGGCAAGCGGGCTGTATTTTTTGTATATTTCCTGATTTGTTGCTCTGTCGCCTCTTAATAAACCTACGAAATGATATGGGGTAGTGAATATTCCTTACACTGCCTCTGCACGGCTATATATATATATATAAATGTGTGTGTGTGTGTGCGTATGTGCGTACGTGCGTGCGTGCGTGCATGCGTGCGTGCGTTCGTGCGTGCGTGCGTGCGTGCGTGCATGCGTGCGTACGTGCGTGCGTCCGTGCGTGCGTGCGTCCATGCGTGCGTGCGTCCGTGCGTGCGTGCGTGCGTGTGTGCGCGCGTTCGTGCGTGCGTGCGTGTGTGTGTATGACTGAGCATGAAGGTTACGCGAGTTCATTGCTTTTTCCCATCCCAAAGGTTCCCAACATGCCTAAAAATTGTTCACTTTCTAAAGTTTTTATTTCAAGCACAGGATACATTGTAGAAATGTACATCGCCACTTCCAAAAACAAAGATCAAATTTCTAAAGGACTGTAATATTTTCATTTGATAATGACACTACTCCATCTATCGGGATCAATGATTTTATTCAGATCACAATATGACAAACATGTAAGTCAGAACAAGTCGATGACATGTATGTAGAAGAATCAATCAATCAATCCATCTTCTTAATCATTACCAATATATTATATACGAATAATACAGCTAAGTTGTAGTAGTTCAAAGACTAAGCATTTGTTGTAAATTTAGTAGTACGCGAACAATCTGGGTTAGATCCCCTTCGGCATTAACGAAATTGTTAATTGAAATTTTAAGTGCTGATTTCCACGTGCTTGACGACGAAGAAAAAAACTCACCCTTGCGCCACAATATCCTCTCATTGATATGAGGAGGTACAGTTATGTGTAAGACAGATAACAGGTGGTGAGGTGAACCAAGTTCGTTTAGTAATTCAATAATTACAGCCCATCACAAGTTTACTGCTAAACTAGGCCTACCCCATAAATATACTCATAGGGTAATTTGACACCCCCCCGAACGGGTTCCCGCCTTGTCGTGGTGGGGGGGCTTAGAAGCCGTGGCTTGGTCACCCACGGCGAAACAAAGAGGAACCCATATGGCTGGTTCGAGGTGGAGGGCCGGCCCGACGTGGCCACTCCGAGTGGGCTTGGGAAGCCCACTTCGGATGTGTGTTGGTGGACTGCGGTGAGAGGTGTGTCCTCCCCACCTACCACTGCAGCCGAGGTGGAGTCGCGGAGGAAGAGGAGTGTTGGTATGGCGATGCGCCACTCGCCCTATCCTCCGCGACTCAAACGGGGCCGCACCGTTGATGCGGTGGTGATGGGACTGCGGGGGGAGAGGATTGTCGGTATTGCGAGGCGCCGCTCTCCCTATCCTCCGCAGCCGAATCTTGGTTGGCGGCGGAGCCATAGACCAGATCCGCCGCTGGGGACGGGAAGGCTAGTACTTCTAAGTGCTCGTTTTTCCTGGCCCCATGGCCTTCGCGCATCGGACGCGGGGGCGTCTGTTGCGCAGTAGTAATTGGAGGCCGTGGAGGAAGGCGTGCCATGTGTTCTGGTGCGCCTTATTTGGAAAGGAGAACGGGGAGGAATATTCCTCTCCCGATGAGGTGCTGCCATGGGGCGGCAGTCGCTGGTGGGGCCGCGGAAGTGTGCGAAAGCGTTCCCGTAGCCCTTCCAATATGCGACGAAGGTGGAACACCATGGGGTTTTAGTCGGTGCGAGTCCGACATAACCCGTCCTTGCCCCCGCGAGGCGGGTATGCGTAGGCATTTCCCCATGTTAATAAAAAGGGTAAATATTTTAATTAATAGATACAACTCATTTATAATCTAAGATTAATAGTTAATACTTGTTTACATACATATATTTCACGCTTTTGATTTCCCCAAATGGATAGCGTTACGGCTTGTTAGATCTTTTCTCTTAAGATATTTATGAACACTTCGCCAAATAGTCACAACGCTTTGTAACAATACATATTATTTTAACGATATAAACGCAAAATTAAGTTTAGGTTCCTGAAAAAATACGATAAATAATTTCATCAACAACAACGAAGAACATTAATCATATAATAATACATACTTATTTACTTATTTTTCTATTTCTAGGAGCCTAATCGATGTGAAAATCTATACCAAAAAACGTAGAAATAAATTTAAAGGGATAATAGAATTTCGTTCGACAAATTAATTAAAGGGCGAATACGTTCAAGCTGTTACATTACGAATAGTATTTTACGTGTATTTTAATTATTTATTTTTTCACGGTAATTGATGCATATTTCGTTTTTGAATTATCTGTTTACTTTTTCTATTTTTCATGATGAGTTCTTGTAAAAAATACAACAAAGTTTTTTGGTATGCCTTCGTTGTTATCATATAACGTGTCTTTTGCATTTCTTCTCTAATAATAACAGCTGTTGTAGCTTCTAGAATCCATGACCGTTCTTCTTTGGATCCTCCTTTTTTGGTTGTTACAATACCAAGCTTTTTAGTAGTAAAGTATATTAGCCTCTGTTTCATGAAAAGATATGACAGTAAATGATTCTAGCTTTTTGTAATTATTGTGTCAGTCAAATATTTTTGTTAAAGTCTAATTATGATAGTCTTATCATCTGGTACATATTCCGCCACTAGGTACAGCTCTTTGAGCTCTTTAGTTGTAAAGATATAGCCCGTGCAGATAACCAATGTGATAAGAAATGGCGGAGAAGCGGCACATCCATATATCTACGTGTACTTACTCGTCAATTAGGCATCTCTTAATTTAGTCCATTTTCAATATATCGCCAATTTGGTCGATAAACCTCTGTCTGTGTTACTAACTTCTGGATTTGGTTTTTCAATGAGTCACTGACTTTTAAAACTGGTGGACATTTAATGAAGATATCGCGTAGAATAAAAACAAAAAATAATGTACAGTCGAGTTGAACTCCACCCTTTTCAGTTAAAATACTATATTAATACGGCTGCATTTAAACTAAAGTATGTAAGTAATTAAATAATGTAGTTTTTTCAATTACGCTGTAAAGTCCTCCTCACAGTGCAAGCTGCTATTTTATGCCGGTATTTTGTGAGTGTATAGCCCTATTTCAGTCGAGCCAATTCATTCGTTCTACACCCATTATTTATACTTGTAGCTTCAGCGTAACTCTTCCACGTATACTTTTATATACTTACACTTTTAATTCTTGATATTTTAAACATTATATTTAAAAATAGTAAATAAAACCTACATAAAGAACTCGTTCTCTGAATAAATTGCTTTTAAATCGTTATTATGTTTAAACATTTTTTCTCCTCACTCGGTTGGTCACTTTTGGCAGAGATCCATATTATATTGAACGTAGCCAGTTTCAATTAGAAAAATAGTGTTTACTCAGTTAGATAATATTAGCGACTCGTATTTTTACTCGAGATTTTAATGCATCCGTCATTTCCTCGAACGCTGTGTTTTAGTGATATTTAAAAAGTAACAAGTTAACTTTGTTTTAAAATATTTTAAGTTCAGTTCAAAGGTATAATATCAAAATTTTAAGCGATTACTTATCTCCTAAGTTTACTTATACTTTCTATTAAAACATAGTAAAATAGGAAAATAAGATTACAGACACTAATATAATATGGAAACTATTTTCATTTATAATTATTCTATTATATATAATTATTCAGACACGTAATAGATGCAGATGTCTATGCCTCACAGTTACAGCGCTCACGTTTTGGTGAACTATGTGCTCGTTTGTCACCGATATTTTTAATTAACCCCTCAATCCCAACAAAAAGCCCATGCAGTCGCATGCGCCCGGCAAATCCCGAGCGGTCGCATGCAACCGCACCACCCGCAGCACTTTAAACCATTGAAACTTATATTTAGACACTATTTTTCTATGAAGAAGTTTGGCATTATAAAATGTATACAACACTATACTATATATATATATATATATATATATATATATATATATATATATATATAGTACACACAATATACACTATAAATGTAAGGTTTTACTTCCTTAACAACAACTATTGCATTTTGATAACAAAAGCAAAACATACCAAACGAATGTCAGTAGCCTGAAAATCACAACTATTTCAAAATATATTACTCGAAATTATTTACGTAAAAAGTGAATTATATTACTACAATTTTTTTATTACAATTATGTAATAAAAATATACTAAAACCCTAATAAAACATTAAAAAAAAATCCTAAAATCAATACAATAACATTCACGTGAAAAAAGCGTACGAAATGAACGTAGATTATAAATAAATATCCATAGGATAACTTGACTTTACACTTGGCACTAGAGGATAGAAAATTTCATATTGATTCTATAATGCCAAACTGCGTCATAGAAAAGTAATCTCTAAATTTTTTGCGCCCGAAGCAAATATGGGCAACCCTCCCGAAAGCGGGGGAGGGAGGCGGTGAATGCTCATAGCATACCACGCAGCCGGCTGCGTGGTTATGTGGAGACTTTTACCCACTAAACACCGCCTTTATGGATTGGCTTACCGATCTGACGAGAGATCTCTAAGCCGTATACGAACGCGACCCTTCTTGGCAGAAAGGAGGGCGTAAGCGGCGAAAAGCCGCTTAGAAGTGTGCCTAAGTAAGGAAGATTAAGGGATGTGTTATGTAGGCTCAGCCTGAGCCGCCAGGAGGCAGTTCAGGTCAGCTGAAAGCTTGTTGGGGGGGGGGGTCCGAGAGAGAGTTTCTCGGTCTGCGCACACTATAGCGAGTGGGGCTGCATAGGCAGCTGTCTCACGAATGAGATGATTTGGGTGGGACTCTGAGGCTTTGAAAAATCTCTCAGAGAGTGATTTAAGGAACTGCTGGATTGTTGGGAGCTCTAAGTCTCGGTGTAGGTCGGCATTACGGGCATAATAGGGCGAATTAGTGGCCCTACGACAGAAGCATCTCTAAATATAAGTTTTAATGGTTTAAAACGCTGTGGGTGTGCGTGGTCGAATCCGACCGCTTGGATTCAGACGGAACAGCGCCGCGGTCGGATTCGATTGCTTGGGGACTAAGAGGTAAAAATATAGGCCTTTTCTCAGTTCTGAGGGGTTAATAGAACAATAAGTCCATCGCGCTGTTCCAGAGTATATTAATTATAAAATACTTCAAAATATATTAATTCCCCTTAGAAAAATATTTCTAAATATATTAAGCTAAGACTATAGATTTTACAAGATATTTTCCTTCACCGCCGAGCATGTGACAACATCAGCGTCTAAAACTGCAATTAACAAGTTTATTGTTACTGGTGGTAATTTGAACCGGGTTGCTTGCCTAATGAGATATTTAGTACTATCAGACCCGAAAACTTCAAATGTACTTTTGGGTTTTTATCCCGGTCACATAGCAGCTAGATGCTGACTATAATGTAAATAATCGCCATATATTGTTTAGTGGCGGTGTAAGAGAACCCAACGCCCCTTTTATATGTGGTACGACTACTTTTCTGCTAATGAATCCGTCTGAGTTGGATCCTCCATCTTACCAAACAGCAGCACCACGACTGCTTTGTTCATGCATACAATTACAGGCTGCATACTGCTGCTACAGACATTCTCAATTCTCAGAGGTTACAATGATCCCTTCTCAGTTAGAAGACGGTTATTGTTGTCTAACAGTTTCAGTAGTCACTTATCATGAGTTTGAATGTAAGTTAATTTGACACGTCATTTTATCAAAAACGGAAAATATAACGTTTTATAGAATAAGGGTGACAGAGGGGGATGCCCACTGTTCATAGACACTTCGGCCATGGGTGCCCACATATAAAAGCATATGGAAATGATAATATGCAATTAAAATAATGAAATGGTTAAGGAATTGGTTTAAAAAAAGTCGGGATTTTTTATGATATATAGCTTTTTATTTTCACAAATACAGCTTTTTAACGACTACTTTTACCAATTTTATTGCTTTTAATTTCTTTAACTTTTAATTCCCGACGTGTGATTTTTCTTTTGGAGGCCTATGCCAAAAGGCACACCGAACAGAGGCACTTACTTTAACTAGTATTACAATAGGAACTCACACAAATATTATGTAACCCCAAAGTTCGGAAATAAATGGCTATATTATTATTATATTATTATTATTAATTCCTGACGTTTCAGGTGCTTTATAGCACCCATGGTCACGGGGTACTGAGGTGACTGCCATCCCAATGTCAGTATTGGGACATGGAGTACCTTCAGCTTTTTATTATTATTTTTATAGTCCAATCTACGCAGATTGAACTTACTCTATCTTTAAGTCTTGCAGTGGTATGCTTGGGGTTTGTTTTAATTTTATTAATTATAGTGTCCCAAGCAGGTGGTAGTACCCAACCGCCTTCTCTAATGAAATTAGGATGTTTTTTAATTTCAGTAGCCTCACATATCATCCTTGGTAGGAATTAATGTTCTTTAACGAGGATTTGTGGTCTATCAAATCTGATGTATGTCTATCTGGTTGGGGTGACACCCTTGACATACGGTAGTACAGCAGGCACACGCTCAACTGCGGTCGGCTTCACTCGGTCACTGTGACGAAGACGTGGGACCCGAAGCTTGATTTTGTGCAGAACCTGCTTGACGTGCTGAAGCTCCGCGGCCAGGTGCTTGTTCTCACAGATCCCATATGCTCTCTGTAACAAAGATTTGCTCATGGTAACTAACTGTGAAGGATTATGGTGAGATTCACCGCTTAAATATCAGTTTGTATGGGTCTTTTTTCTATACACAGTGTGACCTATGATGTTGTTAGGATTTTGGATAACAAAAACATCTAGGAAAGCTAAGAAATTATTTGCCTCAGATATAATATCATAATTACTGAATAGAATTTGGCACAGAGAGTGGTAACGATGGATAAAATTCATAGGAACAACATTCTGATTTAATATTTCTTGGGCCATATTCATGAGCCGCTCTAATTTGTTTCTTGGTACTTGCAATAATGCCTATATGCATTCATCACTATCTCCTGTTCTTACTTTTATCAAATATACAGCAAGTGCAAAGCATCCACTATGTTTACTTGACATTTTGGGCACTTCAGACAGAATTTATTGGCATTGTGCCTTTGATAAGCGTAGATAATAATGTACAGTATATTCGGGCATATTGTAAATATTTTCAAAGTCTATATGATGGTAAATATTATCTTACAATAATGTAGAAAAATCTATAATTTGTGCTACACTAAATGTTTTAATATGGTTATATATTAATTCTAAAAGTAAATACCAAGAGTTACTATTTAAATGGTAGTTACTGATTCTACATTCTGGAGGTACATAGTAATTGTATTCACGAAAATACATACCCGCAATGCTGATGGAACAGTGAGTTGATTGGAATTGTTACAACCAGGAAAAAACATTGATTTTGTGTGAGTGGTGCTCTTACAAAATTAGGTAGCAGTATATTGTATGATGTATGATCTAAGCTTTGTTGTTCTAGGTTTAATACATTACTCACTTTAGATTGCTACAAGGATGGACTAGATGATTCAGATGGTTCCCGTTCTAAAGTTTAACGTGTTGCTGCTTTATCAATCCTTCGCAATCATGACACTCACGCGATGACGATGGCAACTGAAATAATATTAAATAAAAAAAATAAGACAAAGTGAACAAAATAAAATAGATTTGTTTACTTTAAACTCAAATATAGGTAAATGTTACTTAAAACTTAATGCCCTATATTATTTAATAATTAAGGACTGACTGCCTACCAGTAGTCCAAAAACAATTAAAAATCGACTGTCTTATTTCTTGGTATTTGATAAAAATTGTCCATTTCGTAACTATCTGGTGTTAGCTAGCTAATCTTATCGCCGTGTTACAAATAAGCTATTTTGTTTGTCAGGTACAGCTTGTGCATATGTTAAAAAATAAAACAACTTCATCATTTCATACATTCATCACTATCAAATATCAGCACTAGAATTAATAAATTAAAAACTGTTGAACACTTACTTTTAACTGTTGTCACACTATAATGTGATCGACAATCTCACTCCATATGAGTTCTTGAGAATTTATTTGAAAAATAACAAACAAAATAACACAATGGCAACTATTTAGTTGTGAATTCACTAGTACCTTTTTACTTGTTGAATTGTGATTTCATTTCGCATGACATATTTCCTATAGCTGTCAGATTTGATGTTGCCACATAAATAACATAAATACAACGAAACGATATCGATTTGTATTCGATTAGTAATTTAATGAAAAAATAATAATATTTGAGTTTCGCTTTCAGTTCTACACGCTTTTTAAAATATATTTTCTTTTTTTTTTTTAAATTATGTTTTAAACGTATTTTTAAGAACAGTTAAAATGTGTAGTAGCGTATTGTTATGCTATAAACAGTTCATGTTAAATCAGCTAAAAATTCACTTGTTTAGTTATCATAACATGATTCCATTTTAAATGTATTGTTAAAACAGATAACAATAACAGTTAAATTGTGCAATAGCATTTTATTGTACTCTAAAGAATTCATAGTAAATCAGCTAGTAATTCGCTTGTTTAATTATCATAACATCATAATATCCATAGCGATTCGATTATTATTCGATTAATAATTTCATAAAAAGAGAATAATCTTGGAGGTGTATTAACTTCTGCTCTCTTTTTAAAATGTATCTTCCTTTTTTATTTAAATTCTATTTTAAGTGTATTTTTAAGAACAGTTAATTGTGCAGTAGTGTTTTATGAAGCTCTAAAAAATTCATGGTATATCAGCTAGAAATTCACTTGTTTAATTATCGTAACATGATTTCATTTTAAATGTATTGTTAAGAAAAGATAAGAATAACAGTTATATTGTGCAGTAGCGTTATGTTATACTGCATAGAATTCATTGTAAATCAGCTATTAAATCGCTTATTTAATTATCATAACTACAGATGTGAAGGCGGTTGTTAACGTTTTCAACCAAGCCGATAACAACGGTTGTTTTTGTCTTGAAATTGATAAAAATTGTGCAGTTGCGTTTTGTTAAGCTTTAACCTTTTGAGCGCCACGCCAAAAACGCATTACCGTGTCCTGTACGCCAAAGCGCCAAAACAAAATAGTGTTGCCAAGAGTTGATATATCGATAACGTGAAATAACTTGTTTTTGTTGGTTTTTTATGCTATAAATGACTCTTAATAAACTGTATGTTTTATTTAATCTTGTGCCGTCTTCCACTCTTTTTATATATGTACTTTGTACATATAAACATAAATAAAAAACAAACATTAACAATAAAATAGTAGTAAACATTAGCACTTCTCTCCATTCTAATGACGACACTGTCGCGACTGGACGACAACGGCGTAGCTGACCTTCCCTTTTGAAAATTCTTAGAATGTTGTGTATCGATTTCAAAATCGATCTAACCGAAATATACAGACATCGATTCATAATATTTTATGTGTCGGGGAAGGCGTAGGCCAAGTGACGCACAGAAGAAAAGTCTTACACTCTTATGACAATGGGGATTTGATATGATGCTGATGCTGCTAGATGATTTTGAGACTGAGAAAGAAAATGGCACAACACAAAATGAAAAATTGCTCTTCACACCCTAAGTAAAAAAAACATTAATTGTAATTTTGTATTATTATTAAAAAAAGGTACATAATTATTCATTAATCAACAATTGTATATAATTATTCGCACTAGGTAAATCAGCCTTATAATACTAAAATCTTGGTCATGGAATAAATAAAAATATTTGTTCACCAATCAATCAAAAATTCAATTCATCAATCAAAAATCAAAATTCATCATCATCGACGCTTTCCAAAATCCGAATGAGTTCTGAGGAATCGTTCATGTTGCATTGCTCTACTTTTCTCGGTAATCACTTATGACGTCATCAGGGTGTCGTCTATCCTTGATCACGGTGCCCAGTGAACTAATTTTCGATGACGCGCTAAAGATGCGCTAGAGTTGAGATATTAGATTTATTATGCGAAGATAATCTGATAACATTTTTTTATTCATGAAGCTAATTATAGTTTTATGTTTATACCTTTAATTTTATTCAAATATCAATAATAATAGAAAAAAAAAACACCATTGAGCTGAATTTTGGATAGTTTTCAAGAAATCTATGCCTCCCGCGTTTGACACTAGCGGTCAACCATAGACGACTTTGGCGTGCTGGACATAGTATTTGCTTAGATAAAAATCCATTTTTATTAGTTCAATGTTTCTTAGTACTTGTGGCTCTAGAAGACTTGTTTTTTATACTCACATGTTGCTGGGTTATTCCTATTTTGAGGAGTGTAGAATTAAAATACCTGTAATAATTTTCCAATATCTATATTTCATATTTTTCGGAGCCGGGTTTTTTGTCAACTATAGACGTCGTTGGCGCTCAGGGCCCGCAGGTGTTGGTCAAGTATAGGCGACTTTGCCGCTCAAAAGGTTAAAGGATTCATGGTAAATCAGCTGGAAACTAACTTGTTTCGTTATCATAACATGATTCTATTTTAAATGTGTTGTTATAAACAGATAAGAATAACTTAACCGATCTTCTTTAAAAACAGATAAGAATAACAGTTCTTATCTGTTTTCAAAGAAGATCGGTTAAGATTAACAGTTAAATTGTGCCGTAGCATTTGTTACTCTCTAAAGAATTCATTAGAAATCAGCTAGTAATTCGCTTGTTTAATTATCGTAACATCATAATTATTTAAAAATTATATTAGCACTGTAATGATGACACCGTAAATAATCGATCGAAAAAAGAGAATCGATTTTTTAAATGCTTTTTGTGATTGGCAACACTTTTTTTTTATTCACAAACTAATGACATAATGATTTACCTAATTTTTATTATTATGTTTCCGGTATTTTTAATTTGTGCAAAAAATATTCCCATTGTTTAAGGATAAATGAATACCGCGATTAATAACCATAAATAAAGATATAATTTTTTAACAAATTCACATTGTTGGGCGTTCCATGGCCGAAAATGGGCGTCCCCCTTTACAAATTCAGTCCACATGATGGTACGTGGATGTTGTGACCTATAGACATCTACATTTATCCTCATTCTAATGCGATGTTACCTACCTAAGATGATATGCCTCATTTCCAGTAAAAATGTTCTCCGGTACTCTACACTCTCCATTCGAAACAAAACAGCATTTAACTGCTATTTTATGCTGGTATTCTGTAAGAGCGCATTTCTTCTTTGTTTTCATTTTCAGCAGTAAATTTTTACTTCTTGTATATTTAGTTAAAACGATAGATATGTTTCAGTAACATGTTAAATCAATACGAGAGAATTTGGAACAATTACGTGCAATATTATTTCATAAATTGTTCCGTCTATCCACAATTACATGTCAAGTAATGTATGTAATGAAAAATGTATGTTATAGTCTGTGGCTAAATTTATCGCCAAAGTTTAAAAACTATAAAAGGTCGCAAAAAAACTAACAATTCGACATAGCTGCTCCATTAATAACGTCATTAAGTCTGCTCAATTTTATTGTGAGTGCAATAATTATTCTCGATAGTTGGCTCAATTGTATAGATTCATTTATTTTGTTTTACTGTATCAATTCTCATTCATAAAATCATCAAATCATTTTCTATTTATATACTTAATTAGTGTAAGGTTCTTTTTGTAAGAGTTTTGTAATTTTAAAACCGGTAATGGTAACACTGGATAACGGAGGGGATAAAAGAACGGCTGGAAAAAGCATAGTGAAAATGCCGGTGTTGTTATAACGAGGTCATGGTTAAGCTAATACTTATATAATTATTTAATTACAATTTGAAATGTCTAAACACAACGAAAGAATGATTAAGATAATGATTATAAGTACATTTAATTTATTTAAATAGGTGGGAGCGATTACTTTACAACTTGTCACCGGGGTTGCCACAGCGAAAGAAGCCAAGTCTTATCCGATATAATTCGGACGACTACTATTCCGTACGTTAATAAATATAAGATTAGAATGACTCTCCAGCACCTCAAAAACGTCAAGTCCCCGGGTGAGGAAGGAATTATAGCGTAGCTTCTGAAAGCGAGTTGAAAACCGATACACTAAGTCCTTCAGAAATATTCTGTCCTCCATGGTGGCATTACTCCGGAGACGTAGAGCAGAAGTGCAGTGGTCTTATTTTTCATAAAACGCATCAACGCTTTTTTGCTGAACTATAGACCAATTTCCCTTCCGTGCCGCGTCTAAGTGCTGTTTTCGAAAGACTTTACCAATCATCTTGCACCCAGAATCAACGACTTCCAGCCTGCCGAATAAGCCAATTCCCGAAAAGGCTTTGGCACCGTAGGCCGCATACAAATCCTTCAGTAAATTGTGAAAAAGAACGAAGACTACATATTTACCACTATTTTTTGCGTATATAGACTATTAAAAAGCTTTTGGTTCCATAAAAATTTGAGCGGTACTGCAGTTAATTCAGAAATGTCAAGTTGACTGTCGGTATATCGAAGTGCTGAACTGTAACATCAATGACGAGTACGTCTCAGTGATTTCTTCCTTCGATTTTCAGACTGTAAATTAAACGAAGCAATCACTGGGGACCTGACCAATATCCTCAATAACCTTAATGGTGTCCTCCAACGGATAGTTTTTAATATAAACATGGAAAAAACAAAGATTATGTGTAACGTCCATGTCACACCTATGCCGATAGTTATTGGCAGCACTAAGCTCAAAGTTTTTGACGAGTGTGTTTACCTGGGACAAATATTCTAACTAATATATTATATTTATTTATATTTATATTTATTATGCATAAGAGTTCCTTTTATACAATTTGAGCCTACATTGGTAAATAAAGCTTTTGTTTATTTATAGGAGCTACATTTCGTATAGTTATATCGATATGCTTTTCAATATGTTTCGGACGTTGTTATACAAGGAAAAACAAACAGAAAAAAAAAAACAAATTTTATAATATACAATGCATGATAATTTCAAGGTATTGTACAGTTTCAAAATTCCTCTCTCGAAACCTCATAATTAGTCTCATATAAATTTGGAAAAAATTTACCCTAAGGGTAGAAAAATAGGGGTGATTTATTGTTTTCTCACATATTTTAATGTAAAGTTGTGTATTACAACTTATCATAATATTTACATTGCATTACATTACAATAGAAACCTCACGATTAATGAGCTTTAGATCTGTCGGTCTCTTGTCTGTGTGTGGACCTCTCAGCCTCTGAATTTCTGCTAAAGCTCGTTCATCGTAAAGTTTGTGTAATACCTTATTTGGTTCTAAATCAAAAAAAGCAATTTCCTCAAGTGTTTTTACTCTACTTAGAGTCACATATCCTTTTTATAAGCCTTTTGACAAACTTTATTTCCGTGGTCGATTACAGATTTAAACAAATAATAGTTAAATTAGGATTATATAACAGTTAATATCTAAAGTAAGGTAAGTAGCTAATTTAAAAAAATCGAAAGTTAAGCATTTAGTAATTAGTAGATTATAGCTACAAAAATATAAAATAATAACCTTTTAACAAAAAAATTAAATAGCCGAAAAAACAGAAAAGCAAAAAAAATAATAAACCTTTTCCTTCTACCTTACTAAGTTTTTAAACTAATGTAAGTATACCTATGTATATCTATTTGTAATTATTTCGAGTTTTCAATTAACTTTAATAACTTAGTTCTTAAACCAATGTAAGTACACCTAAGTAATTTTAAGTCGGCGCCAAGCAAGAAAATTAATTAATTACATTGTAGTTACGGTACAAATGTAAATAAACATGCAAGGAGGAAGACTACGTACATATGTTACCTTAATAATATTTACGAAGGTATGTAAATATTTAAGTAAACGAAGATGTCTAGAACTAGATTCATGGAATTTTTACCCTAATCAAATATAAAAAAACAACAGCTTCTAATATATGATAGCTATTTATTAGCCTAATAATATGAACATATCGAAAATAAATAGTATGCCATAAATTAAAATAAGACTATTAAGTTTAATATTATTTGGTCCACTTTATTTTTTTTTAAATGTAAAAATTAAAACCGTTCCTAAAACTACATCGGAAGATTTGCCCGTTTCCACAAAATAAGACAAAAAGTGTTGCCAAATGTACTATGATTACCACATGTTAGATAAATTAAACACTTCTTATCTGCTCATTTCTTATCGCATCTAGCACGGTGAGTGCTCTGAGGAATTGTTTGAATTAATTTCGGCCCCCAAATTTCACAAACGCATATGCCGTCTAAACTCACGATATCATCCTTATCATCTTGCGTTTTACTACGAGTTTTCTTCCTCGTAAAATTTCTCTGTGGAATTGTTTACCATCGGCAATTTTTTGTACTGATGCGACTTAGGCATCTTCAAGAAAAGAGCTTACTTTTTTCCGAAACGCCGGCAGTGCACTTGTAATTTCTCTTGTGTTATGGTTATTCATGGGCGGCGATAATCACTAACCATCAGGTGAGCCACATGCTCATTTTCTCCTCTTTTAATTTTTTTATAAGGTAGATCGACCAACGAGCACACAGTCCACCTGATAATAATTGGTTGCTGTGGCCCTGGCCCTGTAGACATCTAAATCTATCCTCGATTATGAATCAAAATGCAGATGTGTTGTAACCCGTGAGGACTAAGATGGAATGCCTCGTTTCCAGTAAATAGGGTCTCCGGTTCTCTACACTCACCATACGAAACACAGCAGCATTAAACTACTATTTTACGCTGGTACTCTGTGAAAGCTTGGTCCCTTTCAGGCCGAGCCGACTCATTCGTGCCATATTATATATTTCACCGTTTATACGGTGTAAGAATACCTACCAACCCATATCGACCCGTAGGTGTCGTCAGCAGACAAGAACAAGAATGGGCAACAGCGTCTTTAACTATGCCTATACATTATGAATAAAAAATATATGATGTAGCGTTGCGTGTGATTTTGTATTTAAACTGGAATATGTGATATCGAGAGAATTGGATTGTATATGCATTCTTAATATCAGTATTCTTCAAAGTCGTATGGATCTAAGACGTGGTGGCCGTATGATAAAGTTGGGTTCCACTCAGGGGACTAGGAAGGGAAGTACAAATTTAACTTTGATCGGAATTTTTCTGCGTGTTAGGTAGAAGACGATTTCCGCAGTAGGTAGGTAGGTAGGCACCAAAGTAACCGATATAGACCGATAGACGCTCAGCTTGACGAACGTTCTCTTTTGGTAGCCTCGCACCGAAAAGTGAAGAGTAGGGTGATCTCATTGGTTGGAAGACATGCAGGAAGTTGACTGATGAGGGTGGCTCGGAACTGTGCTTTGGGAAATTCTTTGGCCTGTATATGAATATTATTTTTCAAATAGCAGCTGCCTAAGTATTTAAATGTAAATTTTTAATTTTCTTTTAATTTAACTTAAGTTGTTTTCATAGAAGTACATGTGTATTTTAATTACTTGAGTACTTACTGTTAAAACCATATTGTTGTGATAAATTATTATTGTATATACCATACTATAAGTAGACATAATTAGTTAAGAACGGAATAAAAAGAAGATTTTTTTTGCTTTGTAGGGTTGTATTATATGGTGTTTATTTTATCTATCGGAAATATAAGAAACATTATTAATAATGAGAAATCATTAAATAAATCCTACACTAATAATTTTTTACGAATAATAATTTTTAATAAACGAATTTTATTGACTAAATTAAATTGATTTTAAATATCTGACGACAGTGTAATTTTATGAAAAATCGTGATGAAATTTTGACTGGCCCTGAAAAGTTACATCAAGGTCTTCCTAGTGTCAACTGCTATTAAATAAGTTGACAAATTTTAATATAATTAATCTTTTATTTTACTTTGTATGTTTTAACTTGTAGACGTTCATAAAGTATTTAAGGTTTATTTCATAATATAGAATGGTCGACGCGTTTTCTAATGATCCTGTAAGTTCTTTCGAATTGAATCACCTGAGCTCCCTCGGTGTTAATTATTATCGTTATTGGCAAGTTATTACTTTATAGGGACGGGTTATTATTATATCCATTGCCCCATATCATCCCGTGAGTGTCGTAAAAGGCGACAAATCAGGAGATGGGAAGGAGCGTCTTCCTAATAACAACTCAAAGTAAAAGGATTGCGGTTGCCAACCCGCTTGCCAAGCATGGCATCTATGGCAATTATTACTCCTATGAGTCTATGCATGGGGGAGACCTATGTTCAGCAGTGGACTCTAACAGGATGTAACGGTAACAGTAAATGGCATAATAAATACTGTTTAAACTTGCAATCCACTTTACAAATGTTTGCAGTGCTAAGTGCTAACATTTCTCAAATTTGCAACAAAATTCATAGCTTGCATACTTATCATTCTTGTTCTTAAAGTTTAACTAAGTTACTCCCTCAACTTGAGAAGTTGCGTTCAATGCATTTTGAGGTTTTTGTTTCTCAAATAATATTTTTAAATAAACTATTTTTATAACTAGCTAACGTGCCACACGTTATTCTGACCATTCCGATAGGTGGCGCGATGTGTCTCTGTCCAAACTTTTATTGCAATGTGTACATAATATAAAATTTATTAATGAAACACCCGCCTTAATATTTTATGTTAAATTGCCAAAGGTGACAAATGAATTTATTAAGTGCAAAATTAAGAGTTGATTCTACTACGAGCCAGTTAATAGTAAGTGTTTATTCAGTCCTGTATTGTAAATCACACTAACTTAGACAGGGTAATAGCTCTCTTTTTGTAGAATAAATAAACAATTACCTACACAGTTTTTCGCATCCCAAACACAAAGCGATGAGGGTGGATTTTATTTTCGACTTGCTAAGGTCACGCTACTTGCTGCAGGCATGCAAATAATGCGAATCAGCTCAATAAGAGCCTGCGCTCACAGACGGCACGGCATGTCCTGGAAAAAAGATTTTCGAAGTTATTTAAATGATCTTAGCACTTACATTCCTTTATTTAATACAAATATATCGAAACGTCTTGCGTGACAATCCGGCATGCTGCTGCACGTCAAGGCATTCCATGGTATACCACTACACGTTATAGCATTCCATGGGATGCCGCGGCACGCCGCTGCATCACGTGAAAAGCATAGGTTACTTGTTTTTAAAGGAATGTGAGTGCAAAGTCATTGAAAGAAGGTTGAATCTAGCCCGTTGCCGCGGCGATCTCAGTGACTTGCTCGAGCACTCGATACTAGAGCGCACCTTCACTTGTTTGGCATGCCGCGGTTGCCACAGGATCCTTCGGCATTCCGCGGGACGTTACAGGAACCTTTGGCATACCAAAGTATGCTTTGCCACGTCGTGCTACGCTTTGCCACGCCAAGGCACTTATTATGATATTACGGACAGTCACTTTAATTTTATTTATTTGTCTAGACTATTATGAAATAATAGTAAAGTAAATATTATTATTCCTTATTGTTTCGTTAGTTGTTCTGTCGGTATGCGCGTTTATACAAATAACTGAACACACACGAGAGAAGAAATGGGATGATTGATTCGCTTACACCGCCACCATACTAAAAATTATCTATTGTTCGCGACGGCCTAACAACGCTAAGAAACAAAGTGATAAAGAATATTGTTTTTTGTATTAATAGTGAAATTACCGACAAAACTGGGTGAAAACGTGTATCAATATAGTTGTGTAGCATGTTTATAACTTATTTATATATATTTGTATGGAATGTCGTTTTGATAACAAGTGATATAAACAACTTTTATTATATTAAGAAAAATCGACCAATCGCAGCGCGTCTTATCGTAGAACTCTCTAGAAGTTTTTTTAATTAACTGCGTAATAGTTCATACTAAAAATAATCAAAATAATTTTATGTTCTAAAAAGTTGTAAATAGGATATTGAATTAGCATATGGCTTATAAATTAAGAAAGTGTAGGAATATTTTGTATAATTAAACGCATTTGGTAGTTATATAAAAATCAAAGAATTAATGTACCCATATATTATGAAAATTTGGCACATTTCGTTTAATAACTTTTTACAATGTTAATGTTTTGAGTAACCTATATGGTATACTAATAAAGTACCAGAGTACCGATTTGATGATGTATAGCATGTTAGTGTAGCAATTGGTTTTGTATACAAAATATTGTAATTTATGCCATTTGCATAGTGAAAAATTCATGCAATAAAGACTCAAAACGGTAAATGCCAAGCGGCTCACTGTAAGGTATAGCCAAAGTCTACCTTAGGGGCTCGGGACCCAGTAGTGTAGTAGTGTGAAGAACTACCAGTGACAACCAGTAGTATCCGGTAGTAGCTGAAGTGACTAGTAGCAGTATATAGTGAATAGTGAAAGTGTTAGCTAGCCGAAAAAGGTCGTAACTGATATTCACAGTTACATATAGTGAAAGTGTTAGCTAGCCGAAAAAGGTCGTAACTGATATTCGCAGTTACATATAGTAAAAGTGGTAACTGATATCCGCAGTTACACAAGTGATAAAATCAGCTAGTTTAGTTGATAATAGCTGTTAGTCAGTAGTGTTAGAAAACCAGCTACTACCAATCGATATTTGATACTTTCGTACAATTTAAAGAAATCTTTTAAAAATATACAGTGAACAACCGTAGTTGAACAACCGTGGTCAATAAACAATAGTTATAAAATTTCGCAACTAATCAATCAGTCGAACCGCTGGTCACTACCTTGCTATTTGTATTTATAAATCGTGCATTTTGATTTGAACCTCAGTCTACAATATCTCAGCGGCACCCACAAAGACGGCAGTGAAAGATCCTCCGGAACCTATAGATGTAGGACGTGAGCGACTCGCGAAGTATCTTCGACAACATTTACTCCGAAGAGCTTCGCCCGTCTGGCACATTCGATGTTCCTTCGAGTCGGATATATCCGTTTGTATTTCGGAACCGGGTACATAGTCACCACCGTATTAAAACCGCAGAGTTTTCAGAATCAAGATGCCGATCACCCGTTCTCAAGGAAGAGAAGCCAAGGCGTGGATCGTCGGTCTGGAAAGAGGTTCGTCGGCCAATAACGCCACCGTCCACCACCAGATGCCACCACACTCACCGTTAACGGTAGAGGGCGCTGAGGCGGCATGCTGCCCCCTCAGGGGGGATACCCCTACCCGCGCCAGCCACTAATGCCCGCAAAACGAAGCAGGGGGAGCAAATAGAAGGCAATGATGACATTAGCCGTGCATCATCGCCAACAGACCGGGAAGACACCCGCACCGAAGAGCCACCGAGGGGCCACTCCGATTACAGTACGAAGTCAAAGAAGACTGTTCGGCCCAATAGAAGAATTTTGAAGGCTCGTGAAGAAGTATTGAAAATCAAACTAGAACTTGCGCAGATCTCCTTACAGATGGCTGAAGAAGAAGACGAATCGGACGACTATGATGAAGATGGTCACTCCAAAAGTGAGTGCGTTCGATCTTGGCTCGAAAATTCTGTAGCCAAACAAAAGTCAAATCAAGGCGTACCAACCGGTGGGAAGGCCCCATTTAATAAAACCGTCAGAAAGCTAACCCCAGAGGTTGTCGACCTCAGTGAGCCCCGAAAGGAGCTCACGAACCAGGATTCCTATCCAGAAGATGTATAAAAGGATCCCATGCGACAGAAGCTCAGACAGGGACCCATCGTTAATGAAGACAGGGGGATACTACCGATTATATCAGAGCTCACATACCAGGATTCCTAACCAGAAGATGTACCCAAGGATCTCATGCCAAAGAAACCTAGCCAGGAACCCGTCATAAGTGAAGACAGGGGGCTCCGTCCATTTATATCTGAGCTCACATCCGCTATAGCCGCGCTCGTTGACAAATCAAAGTTAGAGAGTGCGCCACTATCGTCGCATACTTTCACAGCGTCGAGAGCTATAATGACACTGCCAAGCTTTAGCGGAGCACATACCGCGTGGCTTTCATTCCGTGCCATTTACGAAACAACCCGAGGCTGCTTTAATGACATTGAAAACATTGCTAGACTAAGACGAAGTCTACAAGGAAGAGCCTTGGAAACAGTCAATTCAGAACTCATCGGGCATGCTAAGCCAGATGAGATTATGCGAGAACTGGAGCTACAATTTGGGCGTCCAGATTCAATCACGCAAGCAGAAACCGAGAAGTTACGAGGATTAGCATGCTGTACAGAAGCACCCAGAGCACACATCTGCACATTCGCGAGCAAAGTATGGGGAAGCGTCGTCATTCTTCGAGCCCTAAAGCGAGATCATTACCTCGGCAACGCAGAGCTGCTACGACACCTCATCGATAAGCTGCCAAACTCTACACGTGCCCAGTGGTATAGAATCTACACCGAAAAATATGACTCTAGACCAGACCTCGGCTGCTTCAGCGAGTTTATTACCGAGCAAGCTCGCTTCTGCAGTGAATTTGCGCCTCCAGAAATTATAAACGAAGCACAAAGCAATCGTTCAGTACATAGAGCATACGCGGCTACTACTAAGCCGGCTCTGAAATGCAGAGTGTGCGAAAAGGAGGGTCAATACGGATCCGAATGTAAAAAAATTAAGGAAGCAGATATTAACAAAAGATGGGAACTCGCAAAGAAAAATAATTTATGTATCCGCTGTTTACGTTATAGAAATCAGACACACAAATGCAAAACCAATAAGTGTGGAATAGAAGGATGCACCGCGACACACAATCGACTTCTCAATAATAATACAAAGGAGAAGACAGAGGTCAAACAAAAAGAACCTCAAGAAACCATAGCTAACTCATTCGTCTGTGTCAAAGCATCAAGCCTATTTAAAAATAATTCCAGTGCGAGTAATTGGACCGGCGGGAGCTGTAAACACACACGCCCTGCTGGATGATGGGTCAATAGTTTCACTAATGGATGAAGAGATCGCCAAACAAATTGGAGCTACAAGGCAGTTGGACCCGTTTAAGATCACCGCTATCGGGAACACTACCCTCGATTCACCGGAATCCCGAAGAATCATAGTATCGCTGAAGAGTTTCCACACCAAAAGGGTGCCATTCAGAGCACGCACGGTTATAAGCCTAAACTTGGGGCCACAGACTGTGCGTGCAGCAGACATAGCCAAGTACAACCACTTGGAAGACCTAAAGGAGCAGCTAATATATGACTCCGGCAACCAAAGGATCCTAATAGGACAGGACAATTGGAGACTTCTGATAGCCACTCAAATCCGAAGAGGTCCGCCGCACCAGCCAATCGCCTCGCTCACAGAATTAGGATGGGTGCACGGGGCACACACTAAAGCCCCGTATCAGCGCGTCCACGCGGCCAATGAGCTGCACAAGAGCGAGGGCACTATAGATGATCAACTCCGCGAATATTTGCGCTGGAATCTCTCATCATCAATCCGAGAAAACCAGACTCCGATCCAGAGAAGAAAGCTGAAGATATACTAAATAGCAGCACCTGTCAGTTACAAAAAGGGCACATAGAAACAGCGCTTCTCTGGAAGAAAAAGGATATGAATAGCAAAAGACACTGATGACACTTCCAGATACTCGCTGATATGTTCTGACAGCGTTGGGTCCGAGAGTATCTAACGGAACTTCAAAACCAACGGGAGGCCCATGGGCGAGGTCCCAATCTCCAGGTCTGCTATCCAGTCCTAATTGCTGACGGCCAGTTACCTCGTAACACCTGGCCACGAGGGAGGGTGGAAGTTGTCTACCCCGGTGCGGACGGACAGATACGCACTGTGGAGGTACGCACAGCAAACGGCCTAATCAAGAGGCAAACCAGGAAACTCGTGCCGCTGCCGAAGTAGAAGCAAAGTCGCTCACCGAAATGGATGCAGCGCCGCTGTGAGAAAATCGTCGCGACGCTGCACGGCGGTAGAGATGTTCGCGACGGTCTAACAACGCTAAAAAACAAAGTGATAAAGAATATTGTTTTTTGTATTAATAGTAAAATTACCGACAAAACTGGGTGAAAACCTGTATTGATATAGTTGTGTAGCATGTTTATAACTCTTAGTATATTTATATAGAATATCGTTTTGATATCAAGTGATGTAAACAACTTTTATTGTATTAAGAAAAAATCGACTAATCGCAGCGCGTCTCATCGTAGAACTCTCTAGAAGTTTTTAATTAACTGCGTAATAAATAGTTCGTACTAAAAATAATCAAAATAATTTTATGTTCTAAAAAGTTGTAAATAGGACATTGAATTAGCATATGGCTTATAAATTAAGAAATTGTAGGAATATTTTATATAATTAAACGGATTTGGTAGTTATATAAAAATCAAAGAATTAATGTAACCAAATATTATGAAAATTTGGGACATTTCGTTTAATGACTTTTTACAATGTTAATGTTTTGAGTAACCTATATGGTATACTAATAAAGTACCAGAGTACCGATTTGATGATGTATAGCATGTTAGTGTAGCAATTTGTTTTGTATCGAAAATATTATAACTTATGCCATTTGCATAGTGAAAAGTTTATACAATAAAGACCCAAAACGGAAAATGGCAAGCGGCTCACTGTAAGGTATAGCCAAAGTCTACCTTAGGAGCTCGGAACCCAGTAGAGTAGTAGTGTGAAGAACTACCAGTGACACGCAGTAGTATCCGGTAGTAGCTGAAGTGACTAATAGCAATATATAGTGAATAGTGAAAGTGTTAGCTAGCCGAAAAAGGTGGTAACTGATATTCGCAGTTACACAAGTGATAAAATCAGCTAGTTTAGTTGATAATAGCTGCTAGTCAGGTGTGTTAGAAAACCAGCTACTACCAATAGATATTTGATACTACCGTATAATTTAAAGAAATCTTTTAAAAATATACAGTGACCAACCAATAGCAAACAACCATAGTTGAACAACTGTGGTCAATAAACAATAGTTATAAAATTTCGCGACTAATCAATCAGTCGAACCGCTGGCCACTACCTTGCTATTTGTATTTATAAATCTTGCATTTTGATTTGAATGAGCGATTGTCTGCAGCGGCATGAGGAAAGGACATCACTCTTAATGCAGTTCACACTTATCCGAAGTGTGCTCGCAACACCCATTCAGATGAGTCCAATAATGAGACTTACCACCTTGGGCCGATTATTTACCTTGGACAGCTATATGGGTGACTCTTAGTACATCCGTGGTAATCAAGCAATAACCACTAAGCTCCCCGCCACTTCAAGGCGAGGGAACCCGTACGTGGATTCAGTGCTTAGCTTATCTTTTATTCCTGGAATATATGAAATGTAATATAATACATAAATTAGTTTGTACTGAATCCGGAGGGCGTGAGTCACACTTGGATTTGTCCAGTTTTTTATTTTATTTTATGTTTTCTTTTCATTTTTAGAATTATATTTATGTGAATAGTACTTAAGGACATGCAAGTCAATGGAGTCAATACCGTTATTTTTACCGCTACAGCCTATTAAATTCTGCTGAACCTAGGCCATCCTCATAGATATTTGCCATGGTTTCCACGCTTGGCAAGCAGGTTGGCAACCACATTTTTTTAGTAGTTAGACGCTGCATCCCATTTCCTGATTTGATTGCCTGTGTCACCTCTGATACCTACGAGATGATAAAGGGCAGTGGTTAATCTTACACTGCCACTACTAGTCAATAGCAAATATTTAATACTGAAATAGTTGGGAAGACAAAGCGAAAAAATATATCCATCATAAAAAAAAATTTTTACATTTTCTAATTGAAATATATTAAGTAATTTATACAAACGTTTTCGTCGTGCTTTGAACAACTTTGATAAACGAACTTTGAAAGGCTGTTGAGCAATCTTTCAAAGTTTGTTTCAAAAGCCCTTCGCTGTAAAAGCATGCCAAAAAACGAAATAAATATCACTAACATTGAAGGTAAGGCTTATCCGAAAGCTTTCGAGTGAGTACTGTTGGTGCTCTCCTAGTTTATTTTTTCTGCAGTGGATTCTTTGTGATTGTACAGGATACTACGAAAAAAAAACTTTATTTTTATGTTACATGTACGTCTTCCTCGTTCATCTTGACTACTACGTTGGTCTCGTGGTTGTATATGCGACTGCTGATCATGGGGTGTAATTGAGTTTTTCTGTCAAAAAATTCTCAGTAGCAGTGAGGTGGCGGTTATTCCTCGGAACTCACGTAAAGGCATTGGTTCTGCGCCGTTGCCGTTGTATGAAAGTGATGAAATACACATTACACATTGGTTTTATTTATTGCACTCCAATCCTGTAATATGCAGATAAATAATCTCCGCTGAGACTTGCAGCCGTGAGCGAAATTTCATTCGGAGGACAATATTATCACCCTTAATATGTAATCTGATTACGATCACAGCTGTTTATAATTTTATTCAAAATTATTAAATATTAGAGGTATTAACGCACAAAGTACGTTACTGTTTCAATCGCTTCCATTGGGGAAATTTGAGCTCAGAAATGAACCTCGTTGCTACCCGGAAATAAGGTTAATATTGACAGCCGTACTAATCGTAAGGTGGAAGCGGATGTTGCACATCAAAATTCAGCAGTGTGAGCATAGATTATTGATATGTTAAAACAATGTTACATCATTAGCAGCATATCAGTCAAAAAAGCTGTACTAACCTTACGAACGTAAATAACCTTCCTCATTCAATATGTTTCAGATCTTTCCCCAACAGACTTCTTCCTTTTTTCGAAGCTTGGACAACTTTTTATAGGAAAAATTTGAAGTATAAAGAAGAAGTAGAGTAAGAAGAAGAGTTCATTAATACATCTTCAGTAAACTTCTGTAGCAATCAACAAACTGCCTCAAAAATGGCACATTGTGTAAATAATTTAGTCAAATATATTGGCTCACTATTAATATTAATAAAAGTGTTCGAAATCATTTATGTAAGTCTATAATAGTGAGTATAAAAGTAGTTGCTAATAAACCACATCAAAGTAATCAAATCTTTCTCTCACCAACTTTCCTGCGAACGAAAGTGAACCTTAAGATCTAGTCCACAAATCTCTTGTTACATAGAAAGATCTAAACGATAGATGTGAATAAATTATTTTACTCCTTTGTTGTATGAATTACAAAATATGAAAATAACCGTTTGGTTCTAATGCGTGTTATATCGAAATCAAGGGGGTAAGACCCGCCGACCCTCTATTTTCAAAACATCATGTATAGAGGTAAGACGTAATTTTAATTGTAAGAAGACCTAAATAACACGAAATTTAGTGGTGAAGCTAAATTTACATTATTTTAAAATTAAAAGAAAAACACTACAACTTCTATTAATTCTTCTCTAAAGTTCACACTTTTGAAACTGGTATTAGACTTCGACATTAATTAGTCGTAAAACTTACTTGAATAAATTACTTTTGATTTTGTATTTGACTGCCACTTCATTTTTTATATTAAAATACAAATTTATGCAATTCTCAACGCCTAGGAGAATAGACGGCATCGACCGTAAATCAGGACTAGTATCTGCTAATCGTTTAAGTGTTCCGTTAATGTATTTAGCTCCTGTTTAAACTCACTCATCTATTCACAAAGCAGTTGACATATTTTATGCAATATCTTCTGAGTCAAATCAGAAATTATCACATTAAGACTTGTTTTGTAACAATGTGTCAAATAAACTACATATTATATCCGACTACGAAAGACTGAATTCTTCTAATTTTAATTTGGATTAAAAAATGTTCTGAGCATTTTGAAATTTTATTTGGAAACTTATAAATATTAATTTACAAACATAACGACGGAATCAGATTCTATAAAGCACGTTTTAGTATCATTATTATCATCATTATTACATATTACGAGTCCACTGCTGGATAAAGGCCTCTAAACATTTTATACAAAGAACTATAACAACTTATAATTATTATTACCATGTCAGCCATTCACAAAACTATTGCGATACATAAGGTAAGCCCAAAGAATGCCACATAACACTGTCTTATGTCACCAGTTCCATCGACATCATGCATCTCTTACCAGCTCCTTAATCCTTATAGTAGGGGGCCGCCCTCCCTGCTCAGACCGGTGGTTGATGATACAGTCTAGTTTTCCACGAATGTGTAAGTGCCAGGGATTACATTGTGGCAGATGGTGAATTAAACCACACATATACAGTTAATAGTTTATTACAGTCAGGTATTGAAGGACACATAAAACAATTAAGGGTGAACAATAATCGTATCGCGTAGCCGTGAACAGGGCGCAAGACGGGCAGTCTCTCGGCGTTGCGTAGCTAGACCGAATGGTGAGCTGGAGAAAACCGACCAAAACCGAGTGCCCCTTAAAGCTGCGTTCGCGCCGCCGACTAAATACGAGAACGCCCGAGGCGGAGCGCGTCGTTTCTTCACATCCCCCCCCCCGGAGACTTTTATGGTCGATAGAAATTAGTGAACCTCACTCTCCTGCCGGATCTAGTGGCGTAGGGGGGAGGTTCTTCTGATGGACTCACCTTACTCCTCTGTGAGCGCTCTGGTGTCTCGGTAAGCGGTAAGCAGGCTTAAGTCTGTCAATGGAAACAGTTGTGATTTTACCATTAAGATCAATTTTAAATGTTTTATTACTACGTTCTACCACTCTACAAGTTCCAGCGAATGGTGTCTGTAAAGCTTTTTTATGGTGTCGTGTCTTAGGAATACGTGTGATGATTTACGTAGGTCTTTGTGTACGAAAACTTTTGTTGAACCATGTCGTGTTACCGTTGTCGGCTTTAAGTTTTGAATATAGTGTCGTAATCGTGATAGGAAGTCATTATAATCTACGACTGCTGTGGAAGTAGAGTCGAAAAAATTGCCTGGTAGTCTTATAGCTTCACCATATACAAGCTCTGCCGACGAGGACGCGATATCTTCTTTCCATGAATTCCGTATTCCGAGAAGAATTATTGGAAGGATTTCATACCAACTTTGCTCAGCATGACACATGATGGCTGCTTTCAGCTGCCAGTGGAACCGCTCTACGAGTCCGTTTGCTGCCGGGTGATAAGCAGTGGTGGTGATGTGATGTGCGCCTGTTAATTTGGAAAGCTCTTTAAAAAGGTAATACTCAAATTGCCTGCCTCTATCCGTAGTTATTTTAAGCGGACAACCAAATCGTGATATCCAACCTCTGACGAATGCATTGGCTACTGTTTCAGCTTTTATGTCTTCGAGTGGTATCACTTCAGGCTATCGTGTAAACCGGTCAACAACGGTTATGCAATACCGATATCCTTTGGAGATATGCAGAGGTCCGATAAGATCCACATGCACGTGAGTGAATCTGCTAATTGCTGAAGTAAAAGCATGTACTCGTTACTGATCGTGTATGCCGTGCTACCTTTGAGAGTTGGCAATCAACACAAGTGCGTGCCCATTGTCGACAGTCTTTCCGGATATTAGCCCATACGTATCTTGCTGTCATCAGCTTAATCATGACTCTCGTACTTGGGTGACTCAGGCCATGAATCGTATCGAAGGCTTGGCGTCGTAACGTTTTAGGTAAGTATAACCGTGGGGGCATACCTGATACATCATAATAGAATTTCATTCCGGTGCCAGATAGGTCTAACTGCTTAACCTTCAAAGATGTATGATGGCGAAGATGCGGAAGTTCGTCGTCTGTCTCCTGTGCTGCACATACATCCTCTAACTTGACTGCACTGCTTATGATATCTACTCGAGATAAGGCATCTGCAACGACGTTGTTCTCTCCTGAAATGTAGCGAATGTCGGTTGTAAATTGGGCGATATAATCTAGGTATCGAAATTGCCTAGGTGAGCAGCTGTTCGAATTTTTCTTAAAGGCGGAGACGATGGGTTTATGATCGGTAAACACAGTGAATGGCTTAAGTTCGACCATATACCTAAAATATTCTATGCTCTCGTATATTGCTAGCAACTCTCTATCGTAGGGGCTGTATTTACGTTGAGCGTTGTTCAGTTTCATTGAGGAAAATCCTAGAGGAATCCATTCTGAACCAGATATCTGCTGCAGCACTGCACCTATAGCACTTTAGGAAGCATCGTGACGATGGCTAAGCGTACTTGTGGGTCAGGGTGTTCTAACAGAGTCACTTTAACTATATATCGTCGCTTTAACTATATATACTTTCCTTACTTTCCTCAAATGATTTTTCTAGTTCGGTTGTCCAATTGATTGGTGATCCCTGAGAGGAGGCAATTTAAAGGTGCCTGTACTCTAGCCGGATTAAATACAAATCGGCGGTAGAAGTTCAACATGCCAAGATATCTGCGTAGTTCTTTTATGTTCTTCGGAAGTGGATAATTCAAAATGGCACTGACCTTATCTGGTGTTGGCTTCGTTCCTTCGGCGGTTACAATAAAGCCCTAGAACTCCACTTCAGTTGCTCCAAAGATTGATTTTGCGCTGTTGATTAGCACACCATATTCTTTGAGGCGCTCGAAGACTGATCGTGATCTTCTATGTTTTTAGATGCTACTAAAATGTCATCAAGGTAAGGAAATGCAAAATCACAACCTCTTAGTATTTCATCCATAAAACGTTGGAATGTTTGTGCCGAGTTGCACATTCCAAAGCCCATATAAGGAAACTCGAACAGACCAAACGGAGTTGCAATGGCAGTTTTAGGTACATCCTTAGGTGCTACTGGTATTTGGTTATAAGCTCGTACCAGATCTATTTTGCTGAAGATGGTGCAGCCAAAGCGATTGTGTGAGAAATCTCCGATGTGTCGAATTGGATAGCGGTCGGGTATCGTGCGTGCATTTAACGCCTGATAGTCACCGCATGGATGCCACGTGTTGTCCTTTTTTGGAATGAGATGTAGAGGTGACGACCACGAGCTGTAGGAGGGTCTAGCAATATCTAATCTTACCATCTCTTCAAACTCTTCTTTTGCGATGCGCAGACGGTCAGGTGCTAATCGGCGTGGACGGCAGGTGACAGGTGGTCCAGACGTGGTGCGAATGTAGTGCACGGTGTTGTGTTTCACCTCACGCGCAGCGTGACAGCCTGCTGGGCGCGTGATCTCCGGGTACTGTGCTAGCAGATCATAGAAGCGTGAAATGCCTGTAAATGTTTTAATTTGGTATAAGGCAGGTAATGCAACAGGAGATGCTTTAGCGACGAGAGAGGTTATATTATCTATTAACTTATGGTGTCTAGCATCCACAAGTAAATTATAAAACGATAAAAAGTCTGTTCCTATAAATGGTTTCGGAACATTAGCTATCACAAAACGCCAATTAAAAGCACGGCGTAGTCCGAAGTCCAGCACTAAATTCACCCAGCCGTAAGTAGCAATGGTAGACCCATTTGGTGCAAAAAGTTCATAATTAGTCTTTAAAAGGCGCTTACTGCGTAGCATACCAAGCGGGTATACACACAGATCTGACCCGGTGTCCACTAAATAACGCACTTTCGTCTTAATGTCCTTAACAAACAAGCGGCCGGAAGTATGGCAGTCATTGGCCGCCATCACTGACTGCCTTTGGTGTTTCCCAGTTGGGGACCGGAGAACTTACACGGCGATCTACACTTGTTAGCGAAGCTTCCGAGCTTCCAGTGATAACAGCACTGGTCACGGGTGTAAGCAGAACGGCTACGTGAACGTTTACGGTAACTAGAAGTACGCCTTCGTGATCTTGAACGTCATCTAAACGACGTCTCAAATTGTCAAACTCAGATGGCGCTAGCCACGGCGTCTAGCGTCGTTTCTTCACAACCTTATAGTCTGTAGTGAGTTATGAAGAAGGCAAGAAAGATTCAACGTGGTAGAGTTACGATGCAGCCACATATAGTTGTAGCACGATTGGATCGCCTCTACCGGGGCAGGACCATGCTTTCACAGAATACCAGCGTAAAATAGTAGTGCTGTGATTCGTATTGTGAATGTAGAGTATCGGAGACCCTTTTTTACTGGAAACAAGGCATCCTACTAAAATACATATTTCATTTCCAACTTTGCTCCATTGGCCAAAATTTTTACTAAAATCATTACGCCTTAGGAATTAATGTGACTGAAAAATAGGTCCTAAAATATTTTTTTGTATACAGGGCGCCGAAAATATGATAGTTAAAATTAAGTTAGAGTTTAGAGTATTTATAAGCCTCCTCTCATTTCTGAGGGGAGATTTTTAGAGGCACGATTACTCCGCCGCGCTGCTCCCAAGCCAGCACACTTGCAAATTTCTTCAAGATGTTTTCCTTCACTCTCGGCTAGTAAATCACCACTTAAAATTGATAATAACAATTTAATTGATACCGGTGGATATCGAACCTAAGTTATTCGATAAAGATATTCAATGTCGTCGAGGATTCCGATGACAGCCATTTACGTCATACTCAGGTGTTTATGGAGGCTGGTCTGCTCAGGTTTGCTATTCGAAGATGGGCTTTCAATTTTATAAGACTTGTTTTATTAACAGAAAAGGTATACACTTTAGTTATCAATATATCTGAATTTATGGAGGTTTGAAATAATTATTAAAAAAACAGAGGGTATATGAATTTAAAACACTTTCTCTTTTAATGATTTATTAATCGTCCACTTCATCATAAACAAACAAAATATCGTCCAAAAACGGTGCAGGCGGTATTAAATTCTCTTGATGCCTTGCCCAGCTTAGGTACAATAGTATGACATTACATGACAATAGAAAACTACTTTTTCCTACCAAGCAATTAAAATAATACTGTTTGATGGCCTCCCTACCATTAAGAGAACTGTCAACTAAAATATATTATGTAAAATATGTTTCTGAGCTGTTTGATTTGAATGGCTCAATTTCATACGACTCTTCTCTTAGTAGGTTGCTGACCGTTTATCGACACACTTCTATTTCATATCTCCTGTCCTGTCGTATGTGTTCTCCATAATGGGACCTAGCCTACTTAAATTGATATGATATTTTTATTAAATCACCATGTGTGAGCTGTTAAGTTCATCACTTTGCACATGTATTCTTCAAGAAAAGAAACCGTCAGAATCCTTTATACGTAGACAGAGTCCTTAAAGATCAGAACATTATTACACGCAAAAAGAACAGAAAATATTCAATACCACCGCAAGCTCAGACCCAAACAAACGTAACAAATGATTTGATTGACGTTTGAGTTTTCGAACTAACGTTGATATCCGCTTTGTGGCCTGTATAAAACATTGATAATCGATTGTGAAATCGATTTATTAATCTATTCAGTCAATTTATTTTTACGACTTTTTTGAAACGTTGAATTGTCACGAGGAAACCATTATTTAAATAATAAGTTTCTTAAACTTGCATAAAGAAGAAAATAATGAATCACTTTTTATTGTTTTTTTATCTATTTTTTTATTAAAATCGGCTGACTAACCTATTTCATCTGTTAGCATTGTTTAAAAAGGAAAATAACGAAGTCAGTATTATTTTCATTAAATATTTAATTACTTTTGCCATGATAAAACTGCTTAATATTTCATTATTAATTACAAAAAAACTGTAAAAAAATATTGATTTATATATCACTTGTGTAACGTTAGGCCCAAATTCGCCCGTCTCCTTTAAGCATTTATGTACATTGTAGAGATTGTCGCTAAGGCAATTTGAAAACTTTGCCAACGAATTAATTACCGACTGAATAAACTGCAAATTCTGAGTGATTTCAATATTCATTTATAGTCATAGTCTATGCAGTATGTGTCACAGCAAAAAAGGGTTTATTTTATATTTTGTATAACAGTAGATATCTATGTTTTATATATTCATGAGCAGTTTACAGTGAGTGAATGTTTTTCACTCACTGTAAACTGATTTGTTTAATATACAAACAAACAAAAAAAAACGAATGACCGTTGAATGTCGAACAATAGCATCCACTTGTGTATATTAGTTTATTTTATAAATCTATATTTTACTAATTTTGAGCCGTAGTAAATTAGGAGGGTTCTGAGCTTTCACGGCTAAAACTCCACTATATTAGTACCATTTTAGGTGGCTAAAACTATTACTATTTATTTCACAGCTAAAACTATTGGTTGCGCGAACACACTCATTTGCATTCATATTAGTTAGTTATATTCATAGGAAATAACCTCCTTTCTCACTTCAGTTCCCTTCCCACACAGGCCTGTCTAAGGGGGGGGAGCCAAAGTGGCCACATTTTTGTTCCTCCAATAAGAAGTACGCTCCGCAAAAGTGAACGGCGGAAGCACGCCGCTGGCGCAGACCGGCAGTGGCAGTCGAGCCACAGAACATAACAGTACAAAGCTTCGTTGTTAAACTTACACTGTGCAATTTCGTCGTGCACTGGTACAAAACATCGTGAAATAATCATTCGTCGTAGCTTTCAACAGTCAACCTCAGTGCTTTTGTCGTCGCGCACCGCTCTCTCTGTTGCAACGCAGTTCCGTCGCCTCGAAGCCTTAGAGAGAGGCGGCTTGCCTGTTCCTTTTAACCTTGAGCTGTTTTTATTGAACTGGAGAACTTGTGATTTTCGCGTGAATGTTATTGTGTTGATTTTTGGATTTTTCTAGTGCTCTATTAGTTTTTTAGTATAGTGTTTCATTACAAAATTGTAATGAAAGTATTTGTGTGAATATAATTTATCTTTTCACGTAAATAATTTCGAGTAATATATATTGAAATAATTGTGATTTTCACGCTGCCGACAATCGCTTGGTATGATTTTTGTTATCAAAATACAATAAAATCTTTTTGTAATTGAGTAAAACCTGACCTTCGTTTAGACCACAAGATAAAGAATTTTACTACGTTGAATGTTTGTGGGGCAATGAATGATAAAATGGATGAAGTATGCGATATGATGTATGATAGAGGAATAGATGTGTTATGTGTAAATGAGACGAAAAGGAAGGGGAAGGATGTCAGTACACATGGCATGTATACCGTATACTGGTCTGGTGTAGACGAGATCGAGCGGGCATGTCAGGGGGTAGGTATCATCGTTTCAGAAAGAATGGGCCAATGTGTGAAAGAGTATGAATATGTAAGCCCAAGACTGCTATGGATAGGAACGAAAGTGGGCTTAAAGAAGTTGTTTGTGTTAGGGGTCTACGCCCCAGACATGTCTAAGCCCACTTATATCCGAGAGCAGTTTTGGGAAATGGTAAGGATGGTGTTAATGAAGTGTAAGGGAAATGAAAATATTATTATGCTAGGAGATTTTAATGGAAGGGTTGGGGTCAGGAGACTTGGTTATGAAAGGATATTGGGAACGTTTGGTGATAAAAGTATAAATGAGAATGGTGAAAGTCTCCTCACCGTATGTATGGAAAAGAATCTTTTTGTGACGAACACTTGCTTTTGCCACAAGAGGATTCACATGTATACTTGGGAAAGAGGTGACGATAGAAGCATGATAGATTTCATAATTGTGGATGAAAGATTGAAGGGTGCAGTGGTAGATACAAGGGTTTACCGGGGTTCTAACGTAGGAACGGATCATTATTTGGTTTTATGCCGAATTAATGGTCTATTCAGGCGTTGGTGCCATCGATCATCTGTGTCTACCACTGCGTTACAGCGTATTAGAACAGAAAGATTACAAGATGAAGGTGAGAGAAACAAGTTCAAATGTAGACTGAAAGAAAATATAAGTGGTTTAGATGAATTATGTATGAAGGAGTTAGACTTGGAGAATGTATGGCAAAATGTAAAGAAAGGTTTAGTGGATGCAGCTACAGAAGTATGTGGTTTTAGTAAGAGGAAGAATGAAAGGAAAAATAATACGTTATGGTGGGATGATGAGATACGTATGGAAGTTGAAGCAAAGAAGAGAGCATGGCTAGATTTACTAGCAACAAAGGCTGGTAATTCTAGCGGTACGAATGATGATATTGAAAGAAAAAAGTCAGTCTTTAAACATCTTAATAAGAGAGTAAAAGAAGTAGTTGAAAGAAAAAAGCAAGAAAGAACGGATAAGAATGATAGAAGAATATCGGATAACTTCCAGGCAAATATTAAAATGTTCTGGAAACTTGTAAGAACTGCCAGGGGACATTCAAAACAGCCTATGATGAATGTTATAAGTAACGAGAATGGCTATATTCTGAAAGATGAAGTTTTGATTTTAAAGAGATGGAAGGAATATTTTGAAAGCGTGTTTATGAGTGAGAAGACAACGTGTGTACTAAGTGAAGGCTAAGGTACTGATTGAAAGGGTCGTGAAAGAAACTGATGGAAAAATTTGGGATGTGCAAGCGAGATTCAGAAAGGGAATGGGATGTACAGATCAAGTCTTTTCCATGCGGATGATCGCGGAGAAGTTTTTGGCCAAAAACCAAAAGGTTTTTTGTGCGTTCCTGTACTTGGAAAAGGCCTATGACAGAGTGGATAGGGATGTGCTATGGCAAACACTGAACTCATTTGGGTTGAGCGCTGGCTTGATACAGGCATTGCAGTCTCTTTATAGGGACTCTAGTATTTGTGTTAGGATCAACGGGGTCTACTCAGACTGGTTTAACATCCATAAAGGTGTCAGACAGGGCTGTGTGGCTTCCCCGTGGCCATTCAACCTATTTATGGAGTTGTTTACAAAATTTGAAAGTTGAATGGGTGAATTAACCGTCAAATGCCTTTTTTACGCCGATGATCAAGTTATCCTTGCGTCGTCGGTGGCCGAGTTGCAAATGATGGTTACATTAATGAACAGATCATTAAAAGAAAGGGGTATGAAAGTGAACGCAAGTAAGACGAAGGTTATGGTTTTTGAAAGAGAAGAAAGTAAAACGATTTGTGAAATAAGAATAGAAGGGGAGTTGATCGAGCAAGTAGATGAGTTTGTATATTTGGGCTGCGTATTTAGCGGGGATGGGAGATATGATAAGGTATAAAACTACGAGTGAATGCTGGAAATATAGTAAATGGGGCCCTGCACTCTATTGTGAAGAGTCAAAATGTATCAAAAAAGGCACGTATGGCAATTCACAATGCTGTGTTGGTCCCTACTTTAACGTATGGTAGTGAAAGTTGGGTGTGGCAGAAGAAGCACGAGAGTAGAATCAACGCAGTAGAAATGCGGTCCTTAAGGAGTATGTTAGGGCTGAATCTGAACGACAGTGTAAGAAATTGTGTAATAAGAGAAGAGTGTGGTTTGCAAGATAATGTTGTGACCAGGATTAAGAAAGGAATGCTTCGGTGGTTTGGTCATGTGGAAAGAATGAATGAGGAAAGAGTGACAAAGAAAATTTATGTTGCAGAAGTGAATGGCAGAGTCGGAAAGGGGAGGCGAAAATTTATCGACTAAATTGGCGATTTATTGAAAATGGGCCAGATTGGGAGTACCCCTAACCGACGAGCATGTATGCGTAGGTGTATGGATGTGAAGGAGGCGAGAGAGGTGTGTCAGGATCGTGCCAAATGGAAGTCTGTAGTCTCTGCCTACCCCTCTGGGTGACAGGCGTGAATGTTTATGTTTATTGTATATGTATGTTTAATAAAGAATTTTATAATGCTAAACTACTTCATAGAATAGTAGTCTTTAAATGCTATGGGTGGGTGCGATCGCATGCGACCGTTCGGGATAGATGCGGTCGTATGCGACTACTCGGGATTTGTCGGGCGCATGCGATTGCATGGGATTTTTATGTCGCTTGAAGGGTTAACCGTAATAACTAAGTTCTTAAACGTTGAGTTGGCGCCAAGCAATCAATGAACAAAGCTCACTATATTACCTTAAATTTAAAGAAATAACCAAATCAAATTAACAATGTAACGTGAAATATTCAGCGATAAACATTAACATTTTAAAAAATACGACGGCAAGACCGCTCGCAAAATTCCGTTCGAGATAATAACTGTTCGAGGCAAGCTGAACAACAAGATCAAGGCGACCCCTGCCAGGCTATCCGTGAATTTTCGCAATGTCAGGGGACTTCACTCGAACCTGAACGCCGTCCACTACCATCTCTAGATAGCGAAGCCGCTCTCTCCGCGCTGCTCTTTCTGACCGAGACGCAGGTATAGTCTGCAGCTGATGTTTTGTATCTCTCCTACCCGGGGTATGAACTGGAACACTTCTTTGTGCATCGGGGTGGAGTTTGCGTATAAGTCAGAAAGGACATCTGTTCTCGACGCCTCGGCAGCCTTGAAGATTTGGACCTGTCCATTCATTGGCTACTTCTATAGGTCTACGGATGCTTCTATAGGTCCTTTTATCGGTAATGCCAAAACAGACCAACCCTTTGACCACGTCTAAATGGCTACAGATTCGTTGCTATAGCACATCCCTTCCGCAGAGATCGTAATCCTCACCGATTTCAACGCTCACCACGCCAATTAGCTTGATTCACGTTAAACCGATCATACGGGAAGTTTTGTTCATGATTTTGCCTTGAAATATGGTATAATACAACTGGTTACTTCGCCTACACGGATTCCAGAATTGGAGGATCATGCACCACGTTGGAACTTCTGCTGACTTCTCATCCGGACAGATATCAGGTCTCCGTTGGTTTTCCCCCTTGGCTCCACGGATCATTGTCTTGTCCGGAGTGTGGTGCCACTGACGCTGCAGTCGCGGTTATAATCTGCGGACTGTTACCGTGTTTGGCACTATAGGTCAGCCGATTGGGATAGGATGCAGTCTTTCTTTGCATCCTAACCTTGGAGGTGGGTTTACTTCTTGCCCGACGATCCCAACGTTGTTGTTGATTCTGTTGCTGATACGGTACTTCAGGATATGGAACTTTTTATTCCTTTCTCTGTAGTATCCATTGGAGCCAGATCTCAGTCATGGTTTAGTAGCTCCTATAAAATAGCATCATGGTATAAGCGGGAGTGCTTGCTACCGAGTCTGGGCTAACGTATCAACGTCCCGGGATATAAACACCAGCGCCCTAAAAAAGAAGTGTAATTACGCCTCCAGGTCCTTCAAAGGTGTCACTGCCAAGGCAAAGTCAGAGCACATAGGCAGAATTGGCGAGAAACTAGTTCGCCTTCCTTATGGAACCCGTGCATTCTGGTCTCTTGCCAAGGCTGTCCAAGGGAATTTCTGTCAGCCATCTCTTCCATCTCTGCACAGGGAGTACAAATCACTGGCCCCTGCCGCAAAGGAGAAAGCTGTTTTGCTAGGCTATTTCTTTGCGTCTAACTCTACTCTTGATAACGGGGGGAGCACACCGCTGACCATCCCGCGGTGTGAGTGCTACATTCCGGATGTGCGGTTCACACAGCGCTCGGATCGCTATGACAAAAATGAATAATCAAAATAGGACAACTCTGTAAAAAGTTATGCGTGATCATACATTAAAAAAAAACATACGCGTCTTCTTATTAAGAATAACTTAGTTAATAAAGTTCATTAAAAACTCAAAATAATTACAAAAATATATACGTAGGTACATTTACATCAGTTTCTTCAGAACTTAGTTATTAAGGTAAAAGAAAATGGTTTATTATTTTTGCTTTTCAGTTTTTTCTGCGGTTTAATTTTTTGTTACAACTTTTTATTTTATAATTTTTGTGGCTATAATTAAGTAGTTATTACATGCTTAATTTTTAATTACTTTTAAAATAGCTTTTTACCTTACTTTAGCTATTAACTTGTTATAAAATCCTACTTTTACTATTATTTGTTTAAAGCTGTATTCGACCTTGGATAGAAAGTGTTTGCCTAAGGGCAGGCATATGTGGCATTGAGTAGAGTAAAAACACTTAAGGGTTTTGCTTTATCTGATCGAGAGCCAAATAAGGTATTGCACAAACTCGCGATGAACGAGCTTTAGCAGAAATGCAGAGACTGACTGACAGGTCTAAAGCTCATTCATCGTGAGGTTTTTTTTTGTAATGTATTTTAATTATTATGTTATTTTTTAATACACAACGCAACATTAAAATCTGTAAGTAAATAATACATCGCCCCTATTTTCCCATCCTTAGGGTAAATGTTTTTTTTGCAAATTTACTGGTGCCGATTTCAAGGTATACCCTATCCAAAAAAGAAAAATCAAAATCGAATTACTCAGTAATAAATCACCCCTACTTTCCCACCCTTAGGGTTAAATATTTTTTAAATTTATATGTGTGGCGGCGCTGTCGTCGCACCGCAAGCGAAACACACCGAAGCCTAAATCACTCTATCAAAATTCCGAATCATAAACAGTATACGAGTATATGGGACATCTCCGAACTATCACACGGAGTGTTGGCCGCTCCCCGGGCAAAACACCTTGCCCGGCGGGAGATCACCCCTTTTCCTCCTATGGGCACAGTAGTTATGCCGACGTGATCTGAACACGCAACCAACAACCTTCGGAAACTTCAAGCTTCATCATCGTCATAGAATACTCCACCCATTCGCTCCCGAGCAGATATCGTCTGCAGTCTTCATATCCTGCAAGCCATCTAGCTTCACAAGGTTCATCGCAGCACTGGAATAATAATGCTTTCTGTTACTTCAAGCTACCCTTTGCGCTATACAGTGTTCGGCACGGCTCTGAACCTTACTGCTCGCCTCTGCTTCACGGCACTCTCGCAGATTACTTGCCTTCTTCTCGACTCACCGCAGACTACAAGGCAATCTCCTGGCACCTGCACATTCGTCGGCAACGAGGCTGCACTATCGACCTCCGGTCTGAGCAGGGTGGTAATGTGGCGGCGCAGTCGTCACACCTCAAGCGAAACACACCGAAGCCTAAATCACTCTATCAAAATTCCGAATCATAAACAGTATATATAGGACATCTCCGAACTATCACACGGAGTGTTGGCCGCTCCCTGGGCAGCACATCTTGCCCGGCGTGAGATCTCCCATTGTCGTTCCACGGCCACATATGGAACCAATTTCGAAGTATACCCTATCGATTAAATACAGAATCATCAAAATCGGACTATTTTGTAAAAAGTTATGTGTCGTATATAAAAAAATATATATGCGTCGACTTGAGTACCTGCTCCGTTTTTCGTTGGTTAAAAAGTCACTGTCTCATTAGAACTGATTTTATTTTATTTTTCTCTTAACGTTCATCGTATCAGTGGAACGGAACGTAAATCAAAAAAGTTTTGGCAATAACGTTAGTTGTCGAACGTTACTGTTACATAATTCAAAGCCTTACTTTTACACATACTACTAAAATGTGACACGAACTTTATGAGTACGTAATATGAGTACTTACATTTTACTATTTATATGAAAAAATATTTACTGAGATGAGGGCTAGAAAATATAAACCTGTCGTCGTCTTACTATACACATTTTGTTCTAGATTATCACCAGACTATGAAATAATTGGAAATTATAGAACGTTCATTTACACTCGATTAGCTCTGACGAAGGTTTTTCGCATGAAATAAACGTATGTTAATATATTATTATAGCATCATCATCATCATCACAGCTTATAAAGGTTCACTGCTGAACATAGACCTTTCCATCCCATAGATTGATATTGGGGGGATTTTTCCTTAATTGACACGCTTGGGGAGCGGGTTTTCAACCGCAGTTTTTTATTGTTTTGAGATGTTATCAGGAAGATACTGCTGCCCATCACCTGTTTTAATATCCCTCCAAATAACATATATTTAATCGGCCATTAATATAGTTACCGTGTAGTGGCGGCGTAAGATAGTGCATTACCCCATTCCTTACAGTGGGTGTCTAAAAAAGCGACAGAAGGAACTTTTTCTTAAAAGAGAAAATGGTCAGCAGCATCTTTCTGCATTATAAAAAAATTGCGGTTCTTTTTATATTTATGTTGCAGAAAGATTATTATCATTACCTATTCGTACCTTATTTTTAAAGGATAGGGTGACAAAATATCACACAGTCCACCTTATGGTAAGGTGATGGTTCCTGCGGCCCATAGATATCTACATCTATCTTCGATTACAAATCCGAATACAGATGTGTTGTCACCCATGAGAACTAAGATAGAATGCCTCGTTTCCAGTAAAACGGGTCTCCGGTTCTCTACACTCAGCATAAAAAACACAGCAGCATTAAGTTACTATTTTACGCTGGTATTTTTTGAGAGCGTGGTTCTTTCCCGGTCGAGCCAACCCATTCGTGTTACAACTATACTATAAATATAACTGTAGCATGGCTCTACCACGTATAACCTGAACCTTAAAAGCGTGGCAACATAGTTGCAATTATACCTGTGGCCGAGAAAGAAAAAGGGGAGATCTCTCTCCGGGCAACGTGTTCTGCCCGGGGAGCGGCCAACACTCCGTGTGATAGTTCGGAGATGTTCTACATATACTGTTTGTGATTCGGAATTTTGATAGCGTGATTTAGGCTTCGGTGTGCTTCGCATGCGGTGCGATGACAGCGCCGCCACATACCCTTAAGAATAACGGCATTATTCGGCGTATGTTTAGCAGTGGACATGTAAGAGGCTGTAATGACGATGCTAATGATAATGTTTACGTTTTTTAGTTTCTTTTTCATAGATACACATAGATATAACATATGGCTAGTTTTTAGTTTACTACTAAAAGTAAAATTATATTATATTATTTTATTTAAAGCGCATACTGGGAAAATTATGATTATGTTACGTTAAATTTTCATATAAAAAAAATCTTGAAAAGCCTCTAATATCTATGAAATCAGCAAATGTAAATTATCAATTGAATAGTAGCAAAACTTAAATTAGCTTAAGGATTCAATATATAACTAGAAGTTTTCTAAAAGTATTATATCGATGAAGAAGGAAGGTATAAGTGGCAGTCTCGTATCGGTAAATATGGGTGTTTGAATTCCTTGTTGGTCTATTCATAAGCACGTCTGCTTATCATGTGGTCAAGGTTCGAATCTTGAATCGCAAGTTCATAAATAAAAAGTATTAAAAGGAAATTTATTTAAAAGATATGAAGATTCAAATTAAATCATTTTATATCAAAGAATACAAATAAATACCCTTTTAATTTGTCCTCGTCGGACTCAGGATATATTTCAAGTTTCTCAGTATGTAGGAACGTGTTAAGAAGTTTAAGCAAGCAGTTAGTATGACGCATTAATCCCGTATTCAAGACATTTGTAGTAGAGCCACACGGAAGCTGTATTATGGTTGTAGCCAGTCCGTCTCCAGTTGAGCCGACCTATTCATGGTCGGCTCGACTGGGGACGGACCTCTCTCTCACAGAACACCAGCGTAAAAATACCATTTCGACGCTGCTGTGTTACGTATGGTGAATGTATTGAACCAAAAACTCTTTCAACAGGAATTGAGGCATTCCATTCCATTCCAAAGTCGATAGGGATCACGTGGGTGTATTGTGAGGGAACGCCATCCGTATGATAGTTGCATTAATGCTTACTGCTACTTGCGGTATTGCGTCTTGTGATGGATCTACGGGTGTGCTGCGCCTGATTTGACGCATTCTTGTGGTTCTGGTCGATGGAGGTATGCGGGTGATGATGTCTGCTGGGATTTATGGGAGACCTTGGGATGGTGTAAGCCCAACGATAGTCGTATTGATGCTTGTTGCGATCTGCAGCATTGCGTCTCTGCGATGATTGTTTGGTGGGACGCTATTCTCAATAGCGCTCTCTGCGTCTTGGTTTGACTCACACCTAAGTAGCTTTGGCCAAGTTGGGGCCCTTCATTACGGAGCTGTAGGAACATCATGCAGGTCAGACAGTCGTCTGACCTCCATGATGTTTTATATAACAACATAATAGTATATCTCCGTAACTTTTCCACCTTTGAATGATTGAAGGCAACTTGTTGGTGGGTGAGACAAACTTGATCGAAAATACATTTACTCAACGTCAGTTACACGTACCCTTTCTTATGGCAAATTATTACTAACATCTTATAACTGCCTTTTGGCTATATCTGCCGTGCGGGTGGAGTGCATTAAAATGGTAGGTGCTCACCGCGCACGGCGTGTGTGAATTCGTAGACTCCCCCAAATTTTAAAAATAAATGTATTTTATTGTATTGGTATTTTATCTGTAAATAAATTGTGAGCCTTTTCCAAGCGGGAAGGGATAATTAATAATAAATTAATAATGTAAGCCTAATACAAGTGGAATAGGGAGGTTTATGTTCTTAACCTTTCTCGAACCCTGTCTTCGTGAACGGGGTTCACTTAGTTTATAAGGCACTGCTAACAGCTTTCAATTGCTATAGTGAACGTTCATTCTTCCAAAAGACACCTAAAAGAACTAAGTTACTAAACAAACACAACGTAAATAAGGGTCCTAACTAAGACGATCACGCTAAAAATATTACAAACGGCAAATATATATATATAATATATATATATATATATATATATAATATATATATATAATTTTAATATAATGGGAAAATTAATTTATATCTTTTTATAAGAAGAGGGGGGAGCGTTACAAAGTCATGGCTTTCCACATGATAGATGAATTGATTAAAAAATATCATTTGTCTTTCTGACAATATGATTTTTATATAAATTATACTATGTTCAATATGATTTTTAGATATGATTACATGCGACAAAGCGTTGGATTTTTTATTTTTAGGCGCTTGTAGAACACACCTACGTGCTTTAGGCTTAAGGCATGCTGGTTGCGCGGAAAACGAATACCCTCGCATTTTTTGATCTGTTAGGAATTAGCCGGTACATTCTCCCACTCCATCCGTATTCCTTTCAGCACTCACTAAAGGGGGGGGGGGAGGGAGGCCAAAATATGTGGCGTCATTTTTGTCTTCAATGAGAAAGCGCGCTCCGCCTAGATGGAAGTGAGACGGCCGAGAAAATAAAAGGATGTCCGCTGCCACTGCTCGCTTTCTTGTAACGCAGTTTTAATGCAGTGTCAGCGGATTCGAGGCCTGAGACCACAGGAAGCAGAAGACCCACCCTGGTAAGTGCTTTTCCATTTAAAATTAAATGAGCAATCATACCAAATGTAAAATATCCAAGGTACCGTGAGCAGCGTCAAAACTGAAACGTACTACAATCTCATTCCAATTGATCTTACTATGAAAAAATAAAAAAGAGCACGAATGAGTTGGCTCGACTGGGCAAGGCCCGCGCTCTCACAGAATATCAGCGTAACATAGAAGATTAATGCTGCTGTATTTCATATGATGAGTATAGAGACCTGGAGACCCTTTTTACTGTAAACGAGGCATTCCATCCGAGTCCTCAGGGGAAACAACCCATCTGCATTTTGATTCTAATTAGAGCACAGGTGTGCATCCTTATTCTATAACAAAACTTATATTATTAAATTTCGTCGACAATCTGCTGATATTCTAATTGAATATTTTGGGAGTATAATTTGGTATTTCCAGACCGTCTTCATAAGCTACCTTATTATATGGATAAACATTTGAAATTGACGACCCACCGCAAGAAGTTCAACCTTAATTAATCGTGACAGGTGTTCAACCCAAATCATTTATTTATTATGACATGTTACTATAACGTAAGCAATATTATTGTGCTGTCATCATAAACAATCATAATAATCTAAAGGAGTCACAAGCCTGAAACCTGTACCTCTTAATGATGTTCGCCCGGTGGAATTGGGGTTAAAGCCAAAAGTTTCAACTTTTTAAATTAACTTTTCCTATTTCGAAAAGAAAAGAGCGACGCCACGTCAGTGACTATATTCAAGCGAACAATTTCAAACCCACTTTATTTGTATTAAAATTGTACAGTTTATTGAAATAAAAATTATAAATGATAATATTACTTAAAAAAAACACACCACAATAATTAAAAATCAATGAGACCTACATTTTATATACTTTTCACGTCATTTTTCATGACTAATATGGACCTCTTAAGTATTCCTTTGCGGCATTGGCCAGTGAGTCGTCCTCTCTGTGCAGAAATATAAGTGATGGCTGATAGAAGTTCCCTTGGACAGCCTTGGCAAGAGAAAAAAATGTACGGGTTCCCGAAGAAAGACGAACAAGCTTCTCACCAATTCTGACGATGCGCTCTCACGTTGCTTTGGCAATGACTCTTTTGAAGGACTTTTGAGGAAGGCGGAATTATACTTCTTTTTATGAACACTCGTGTTTCTATACAAAGATGTTGATGCGTCAGCCCAGGCCCGGTAGCACTCCTGCTTATAGTGTGATGTTATTTTAAGGGAGCGAGCGAACCATGGCTGGAATCTACCTCAGATGGGTACCACAGAGGATGGAATGAAAAGTACCACACCCTTAAGTACTACATCAGTGACATAATCAACAACAACGCTGGGATCGTCCAGTGAGAAGTAAACGCGCCCCAAAGAGTAGGATACAAAAAAGACCGCATCCTATCCCAATCGGCCGAACTATATTGCCAAATATGACGGCAGCCTGCAGAATGCAACCGCAACGTAAGTGTGAGTGGCACTACATTCCAGAAAAGACAGTGGTCCAAGGAGCCAAGAGAGGCGTCAACGGAAATCTGATATCCATCCGAATGAGAGCTCAGCAGAAGATAAAATAGGGAAAGTGTATGATCCTCCACATCTGGAATCCCCGTAGGCGAAGTAACCAGTTGTGTAAGACAATATACCAAGGCTAATTCATAAAAAAATCTCGCCGTATAATCGATTAAACGAGAACAGAGCTATTTGGCGTGGAATAACGATCACTGCGGATGGAATCTTTAGCCATTTGGACGTGGTCGGTGAGTCAATCTGTTTCGGCACCACTGCTATAGAACCTATTGATGTACCCGTATACGCAGGGATGATCGTCGCTATCTACGCGCAGCCATAAGATGGACGAGTCTGTACCTTCAAGACTACCAAAGCATCGAAAACAGATGTCCTCTTTGAAATACTGCAAACTCTAGCCTGGTGCACAAAGGTGTGGTCGAATTTGTACCTCGGAAAAGAGAGGTAGAAAGCAGGAGAGGTTATATTTATTTTTGGCCTTATTCTTGGTTAAAAAGAGCAAGGCCGGCTTTGCCGTCTCCAGATAGTATTTGAGAACATTAAGTCATGAACAGATTTAATAATACGCGAGGCAGCCTGAGCACCCAATCTCAGGAATATTAGGGTGGCTTGGGCGTGGATGCTTAGCGAGCAATTCTCCGTCACCAGGAGTGCTGATAACCACTGGGGGTTTTTATTTGATTCCGCTACTAGTTAAGGGCCAGGGAATTATGTCTCCGGCCACCTACGCTTAGCAAGTGGAACGCAGAAGTAAATTTCTGCTTTACGCTGGTATTCTGTGAGATAGTGGCACCACCCCGGTTCGAGCCGACCTATCCGTTCGATAGCAAAAGCTGCCGCGTGGCTCCACCACTGGTAAATATATAGGTTCAACAGTAGACATTTATAGGCCCTAATGGATGATAGTGGAATTACAAACACGTTTTTCTTAAATGTTGAAATAACAAATCTTAAAAATGTAAAGCACTCTTGACGTCGCTACACATTTTTACATAACGATATGGTTAGACTATTGAAAATGCGTTTAGGGTTTAATAATGATATTGAATAAATTGTCAATACGTACCGGGATATTGAGTTTTCATTGCTCCCTGGCTTTGCTTACCTAACACTATTCGTCGAAATATAGGAGTAGACTCGGATATTTGGAAATGCGAAGCAAGTTTAACATTTCAAAAGTGTGGATATTATTTTGTGCAATTTAAATAGTTCTTGTTCCTAAAAGCATATCTTCCAAGGGGAAATAAGACCGTGAAACAATTGAGAGGATAGATACTAAAGCTTAAGTTAATGATGGGCACACACTGCAAAGCAGAAGCGGGGTAGATTCGTGGGACTAAAGAAAGAAGTTGTGGTGCGGTATACACTTATTCAAAATCTTAGGCTTATTTAAAAATAATGATTTCTTATATTTATGCGAATACTACACACCGCGGCTACATTCAGTTTAAAATTATTATAATTTTAAAGTTATACATTTTATAATTATACTGAATTACTATGGGCTTACCATGTAGCTCGAAGAAACGACTATCGATGTGAAAAAAATGTTCCTGAATGTAAGTAAATTATAGGACTACCGCCATCTAGATGGAGTGCCGACCTGATGAGATATGCAGTAAGTCGATGGAAGCAGGTGGCCTAGGACGATGTCTAGTGGCATTTCTTCGGTAAAGCCTTTGTTCAACAGTGATTTGTAATGGGCTGTAATGATTAAGGTACAACATGATAAATGTTTACCAAGGCACACAATAAATGCGTTTAATTTCGTATTTCGTTTGAATTATAAATATTATTCACGTCTGCGCTTCTACTGCACCTCGCCCGGACCTTGTCTCGTCCCTCTGTATGAAATAGTACACGTAATAAGATTGCTTTTATTTTTTTAAGAAACTAATTAGATTTGACGCCATAGATGCAAGCAAAATAAAATTTTCAATATTACTGTAACGACAAATATTGTAAATTTTATCTACTATTTACCTATTTCTGTCGTAAAATAGCAGTAATTGCATTTCTGCATTCCAGTCTGAAGGCTATTGAGTATATTAATGTCAATAGTATTACAGGCTGTGAGGCATTCCATCTTAGTTCTCAAAGGTGACAACGCATCTATAGATTTCTTTGTTTGTAACTGCTGGTGTCCAAGGACTGCAGTACCATCAGGTAGACTGTAAGTTCGTTTGTCCCTTTAACTTTATAGAAATTATTAAATTAATGGAAAACAAAGCAGATGCTTCGTAAGGATAGAATGAAATTTACGTTTACGACGTCTCGATAGTTGGTAGACTGCCAAACTATTGCCTTCATTATACAAATAGAACACCATTAACAAAGGAATTACGACTGTTACAAATATTATTCGTGTATTTACAGGAATATAAGGCGTTACCCGAAAGATAAATAACATGTAACTATTGTGACATTGCTTTATTTATAAAAATTAATAGTTTTAGTATTTTTTATTCTTTCGGAAACAGTGTGGAGAAAACATCGAATTAACAAAATTTCCAATAAACCTTCATAAATATTACTAGTATATGCTACCTTTACAGAAACTGTACACATAATTCTTAAACAAATTCGAAATCTTTCATACTACAGTGCCCTACTTAAAGTAATTTCATTATGAAATAATTAGTGACCTTGTGAACATTCTTTGCTTTTGAATGAATATAAATGCTTAAACAAAAAAAGTAAAAAATAAACATTAATTTCGATAATTTAATAATTTGTACAGTGATTCGCCGATCAATATTTACAACTGATTTATTCCAACTACAGAAAGTAGAACTGATCGAGACACGACGGTTCGACATAAAATGAGGTTGACTTCCTTATGATGACCACACAACAACTGCTCTGTGATGTCTCAGTGATCGCGAGAGTAAAATTTGAAAACGATCACTAAATGGTAAGATGCACACTGAACCTAAACGTGAAGTTAGAGAGGTCACTCTAGAGGTCATCTACCGAATTCAACGCTCCGTGTCCTTCGTACTCTAATCCAAAGTCCTGAAAACTTTCAGCTTGAGTTACAAAATAGTTTTCATTGCCTAGAAGACTGCAATGCAGTGAACAATATGAATGTCAGATTCGTAGAAACTGTTCATGCGGTCGAATCTAAGTTCTGCAAAACCTTCCACTGTAAAACACAAAATCTCTTAGATCACACTCATAATCCCATGGCGATTAGATACGAAATGAAGTTGCAGTCTTTAGAAGATTTAACAGTACAGTAATAGATCTCCAAATGCATACGGCGGGATTTACGCAACTGCAATACGACTCGTATTGAAGAAATAATGGAGCAGAACCTGGACTCCAAAGCTAGAGATTGCTAGAGATCTGTCTGCAAGCACTGTTTCCGGAACTTGTGATTTTAAGTGAGATAGATAGGTTCTATTGTCATATTCTATAGATTCATCATCGTTGAAGCCAAACTCAAGTGTAAGTACCGATCCAAGAGCAAGTTTTATCCGATACTATTGCGATAATATTTCTGACGACAGTCTGAGCGAAATTAGAATGGCTCTCCAGCCCCTTAAAAACGGCAAGTACCCGGGCGAGGATGGAATTACAGTGGAGCTTCTGAAAGCGTGTGGAAAACCGATAACCGATTGAAGTCCCTTAGAAGCGCTTAAATTCCGCCCTTAACGGTGGTACTACTCCAGGAGCGTAGAGTTGAAGTGAGGTGGTCTTGTTATTCAAGAAATGCGAAAACTTTTACTTAAAGTACTTTAGGACAATTTCTCTTCTGAACTACGTCCACGTGCTGTTATCAAGAGTCATCATGAATCGTCTTGCACGCAGACTCGACAACTACTAACCTCCCAAACAAGTCAGTTTCCGAAAAGGCTTTATTACCATAGACCACATATCCTTCGGCAAATTGTACAGAATATCAAAGAGTACAATCTACCACTTGGCTTTGCTTATGGTGAATATGAAAAAGCTTCTAATTCCGTCGAAATTTGGACAGTGCTACATTCCCTACAGCAACCCTAAGTTGACTGTCAGTATATCGAAGCGCTGAGGTGTTTGTGCTACGATGCACTATCCGAGTACAGAATCAGAGTACATATTCTATCCTCGAAACTTTCCACCGCTGCATTGCATGTTTTCAAACTACAGAACTAGAAAAGATACGGTATTTACATCAATCGCGCGTACATCACTCACCTATGGTTTGCCTACAATATAATTCTTATGCCTAAATCACTGGAGGACATAAGCACTATACTTGCTTTCCTCACTATTGATTCCCAAGGGATAGGTCTTAACATGAATATGGACTAAAAAAAGATAATGTGTAACGTCAATGTCACACCCATGCCGGTAGCTGTTGGAAGCACGAAGCTCAAAGTTGTTAACGAGTATTTTTACCTGGGACAAAAATTCCGACTATTTAAGTCCAACCTCGATAAAGAGGTCAATCGACGTGTTCAACTCGGCTAGGCAGCGTTCGGGAAATTACAACATATCTTCTCGGCGGATATATCATAAAACTGGAGACTACATTGTACAATTAGTGCGTCTTGCCAGTGATGACTTACGTATCTGAGAAGTGGTCTTTCACTGCTAGCCGTATGAAGACCATCAGGGCTGCTCATCGAGCTATAGAGAAGACTATGCTCGGGGTTTCTCTACGGCATACACTTAGAAATGAGGATGTCCACAGTAGAACCAGAGTAACAGACGTAGCCTAACGGATTAGTAAGCTAAAATATCAAAGGGCCGGCCATATAGCTCGAGGAACCGACAACCGATTGGGAAAGAAGGTTCTCTTGTGGCAGCCTTGTACCTGTAGTGTATGGTAATGAAGTAAGAATTGCAGGAAGTCGATGGATGCAGGTGGCTCAGGACCGCGTTTTTTGGCATTCCTTGGAAGAGACCTATGTTCAGCAGTGGACATGTGAAGAGCTAAAATGATGATAATGAGATGTGGTTTCCTATAGCTGGGTGCATTTATCCCCTTAGTCCCCAGCTAAAATGTTCGAGAACGCTCGCGCGCTTCCCATGACGCGGCATCGCTAAAAATAACCTAACATGGAATTTGTCGTACATTTATTTTCGATAAAATTTATTTTAAATTTCAATATAACACTTGGCTCTGTTTATTTATTATTTTATATTACTTGTTTTAGTGCTTTTACTTCATTACAAATAGATTTTAATTGTATTTTCATATTAAAAAATGTACATACCCAGCGCAGGACAGCAGCGTAAATATCACAACTATTTCTATATACTACTCGAATTTTTTTACGTAAAAAGATAAATTATATTCATATAAAAACTTTTATAACAATTTTATAATATATATAATGAATTTTCTAGGTTTAACTTAATCAAAACAGAAAAATATGCTTTCCAGAAAAAGAAATCTACAACGCTAGCAACTTTTAATCTTATAAAAACAATGATTTCTAGCATAAATAATAACCTACTAACAACAGAATTATTCTTAGTAAAGCCTTTGACTTTGTCACACATAGTTTTCTTTTTAGTAAATTAGATTTGATTGGAATGAGAGGGATAGCTCTATAGTAGATTTCATCTTATTTATCAAATCAATGGCAGCGTGTCGTTTATTGGTAAAAAATGAAATATTATCCTTCTCAGACAGTACAGAGAAAAAGATACGGTGTTCCTCAAGGTAGTGTTTTAGGGCCGGTATTATTTCTTTTATGCATAAATAATATAACTCTGGCGACAAATCACAAATGTATTTTGTATGTGGACGATATTTTCGTAGTTGTAACATCTCAAAGAAAAACGGTAATTCATTACATAATCACGAAAAGGAAATAAATGACACAATCGATAATATAACTAATTGGCTGCATGCAAACATAAATCAAATTACACACATTTTAATAAAATAAAAACTAATTCAAGTCTAAATATCAATAAAATTAAGGAAATAGAACAAAATAAATTTCTTGGTTTAATTATAGATCAAAATTTAGACTGGAAAATACATATAGATGACCTATGTCAACGCTCCGTCCCCCTCGTGCTCTAATCCATAATCCCGAAACATTTCAGCTCGAGTTACAAAACCGCTTTCAGTGCCTAGAAGATTGTGATCCAGTGGACGATATGAATGACAAGCTCGTGGAAACTGTCCATGCGGTCGGAGCTAAGTTCTGCAAGACCCGCCGCAGAAAAACACAAAAGCTCTCCGATGACACTCTTAATCTCATGGCTGCTAGACGGGAGATGAGACTGCAATCGTCAACAGATTTGACAGCATACAGGCAACTGAACAGACAGATCTCCAAATGCATGCAGCGAGACTTACGCAACTTTAATACTGCTCGTATTAAAGAAGCGATCGAGCGGAACCAGGGCTCCAAAGTCTTTGCCAGAGATCTGTCTGCCAGAAAGAGCCAACTGTCAAGGCTGAAGACTGAGTATGGCAACATCGTTTCCGGGACACCTGAGATTCTGAGTGAGATTGAGAGGTTCTATGGGCAGCTGTACACATCATCGTTGGAGCCACACGCAAGTGTAAGTAACGATCCAAAAGCAAGTCTTATCCGACACTATCCCGATGATATCCCGGACGTCAGTCTGAGCGAGATTAGAATGGCTCTCCACCACCTTAAAAACGGCAAGGCCCCGGGCGAGGATGGAATTACAGCGGAGCTTCTGAAAGCGGGTGGAACACCGGTACTTGAAGTCCTTCAGAAGCTCTTCAATTCCGTCCTCCATGGTGGCACTACTCCAAAGGCGTGGAGCAGAAGCGCGGTGGTCTTGTTCTTTATGAAAGGCGACAACGCTGTCTTGAAGAACTACAGACCGATTTCCCTTCTGAGCCGCGTCTACGTGCTGTTTTCGAGAGTCATTACGAATCGTCTCGCACGCAGACTCGACGACTTCCAGCCTCCCGAACAAGCCGGTTTCCGAAAAGGCTTCAGTACCATAGACCACATACATACCCTTCAGCAAATTGTACAGAAGTCCGAAGAGTACAATCTGCCACTTTGCCTGGCGTATGTGGACTATGAGAAAGCCTTTGATTCCGTCGAAATTTGGGCAGTGCTACAGTCTCTTCAGCGGTGCCTAGTTGACTGTCGGTATATTGAAGTGCTAAAGTGTTTGTACAGTAGGGCTACGATGGCTATCCGAGTACAGAACCAGAGTACGAAACCTATCCAACTGCAGAGAGGTGTAAGACAGGGTGATGTTATATCCCCGAAACTCTTCACCGCTGCAACTATGGACTGGAAAGGATACGTATTAACATCAATGGCGAGTACATCACTCACCTTCGATTTGCCGACAATATAGTCCTTATGGCAGAATCGCTGGAGGACCTTAGCACTATGCTCAATGACCTCAATGGTGTCTCCCAACGGATAGATCTTAAGATGAACATGGACAAAACAAAGATCATGTTTAATGTCCATGTCACACCTATGCCGGTAGTTGTTGGGAGCACTATGCTCGAAGTTGTTGACGAGTACGTTTACCTGGGACAAATAGTCCGACTAGGTAAGTCCAACTTCGACCGAGAGGTCAATCGACGGATTCAACTCGGCTGGGCAGCGTTCGGGAAATTACGACACATCTTCTCGTCAGGTATACCTCAATCTCTGAAAACTAAAGTGTATAACCAGTGCGTGTTGCCAGTGATGACTTACGGATCTGAGACGTGGTCCTTCACCGCTGGCCGTATGAGGACGCTCAAGGTCGCTCAGCGAGCTATGGAGAGGGCTATGCTCGGAGTTTCACTGCGAGATAGACTCAGAAATTAGGATATCCGCAGTAAAACCAGAGTGACCGACATAGCCCAACGGATTAGTAAGCTGAAGTGGCAATGGGCCGGCCATATAGCTCGAAGAACAGATAAGATGGAGTGACGACCTGGTAAGACATGCAGGAAGTCGATGGATGCAGGTGGCTCAGGACCGTGCTTTGTGGCATTACTTGGGGGAGGCCTATGTTCAGCAGTGGACTTGTGAAGGGCTGTAATGATGATGATGATGATGACCTATGTCAAAGAGCACACGACCTATTAGTATATTTATATATATAATTTATAGTATATTATATATATTTATATATTATATATATTAAAAGATTATAACAGACATATAGCGAGACCAAGGATTTTAAACCATTTCACTGTCCCGTGAATTACATTAGATGAACATTTCTATTTTTTAACTATCGTATCTCATAGGGAGGATGAAGCGCCAAATATTAGAACATATTTGAACAATAAATATACTCGGCCATTTTGATTTAAAAAAAAACCTTAAAAGATGTCAGTATTGGACACAAATAATTAAATAAAACCTATTAAATCCAGCTTACGGCTAAGGTTCGCTTAATAATATTTTAAAGAATGAAAATTGCTTTCTTTGTTATAGGTCTGAAATATACAGTACGACCGTCATGCTGGCTGCCTGTATGTACCCCGCACCATCCGTGTTTATACATGTTAGAAAAAAACAATATGATCGGGTCGAGTGTAAGCGAGATAGTAAATGTAAAAACTGATAGGGAGTCAAGACAAGCAAGAACTTTGTGCGTCACTCAACTTGTCCGACTTCGCAAGTGCTTATGTCGTTTCTGTCTCCAAATTTTGCTATTTACTGTGAAACCGTTTTAAAACGACGACCTGGCTATTTTACTTGACTATTCCTAATCGAACTATTGACTATTGTGGATTAAATTGGACTACGCCCCCAATCAAAGACTTTGTAAAGCAAAGACTTGATTTCAGACGCAAGTATGTCCCGATACTCAGCGAAATTTACTCGAGAAATATTCGCATGGACAGTGCATAATCACCAGTGCTGTCGTTCACATTGCAGTGAATATTACCAGTTTGTAACTTTTCATAGATATGCAGAAGAAACAGCGTTGGTGATAGCACGCAGCCTTGTGAAACACCAGCGACTTTGATGCTTCGATTAGACAGGAAACTGGTTATCCAATTGCACAATTTCCCGAGAAGCCCATAGTAGGGGCGCTTCGAAAGAAGCGTTTTGTGCCAGACCCGATTGAAGGCCTTCATTATATCCTTGGACTTTACTGTCTCCGCCAATCTATGAGTTAGGTAATCTAGAAGATCACCAGCTCATGGACCATGCCGAAAACCGTATTGGCGGTCACTAATCAGCAGGTGATACTCAAGTTACCTCATGATCTGGCAGTTAATAATGGATTCCATTATTTTGGAGAACAAGGAGACGATGACCGTAGGCCTGTAGTTAGACGGGTACGAAAGGTCGCCTTTTTTAGGGATCGGTTGGATCAAAACTGTCTTCCATGAATTTAGGACAACCACTTGGTAGTTCGAGTACAGAAAAGTTTTAAAACCGCTGCCACCTCCAGAGCACTTGTCTTCAGCGCAATTGGAGGGAACCCATCAAACTCACTCGACTTGCTGACGACTAACTAAGCGCTTTCTAAGCTGCACATCCGACATGAAATAAAGAGGCAATGGGCATCTGTAGCTATAACTTTAAATTCATTGGGAGGAGCAAACAAAGATGGGCAAGGTTGGGCTAAAGTAAGTCTTAAGTTTATATAAAATATAAATACTGTTTTTTTACCTGTTAGGTATATTTAAATAAATTATCCATCGTTTTTAGTATTGGGCAAAGAAGAAATGTGCCTTGAAAAAATTGTGTGCTCAGCACAGCAATTCCATGAGACGCACTGGTGGTGGTTCCGCTGATGACCTGTCCATGTTATCAGACTTGGATAAGAGATTGGTGGCAGTTATGGGTGGTCAAGTGTTTGCTGTTGGAGATTCTCAACTTGCAGTTGATCCTTTTCACCACACGGTAATTATTCATAAAGATCTTGGAATCGATGGAACACTCACATCTAGGGATGGTCGGTGGTGTGCTCTCCCCGTCATCGAGAGTCAAGCTGGACATTAAGAGAGAGCCCAACATACCGGCTTTCTTCTTTGTAGCATAGTCCAGTGAGTCGTCCTTTTTGTACAGAAATGGAAAAGATGTCTGACAGAAGTTCCCTTGAAAAACCTTGGTGAGAGATCAGAAATCACGAGTTTCTGAAGGAAGGTGAATTAGTCTTTTGAAAGACCTGGAGGCGGAATTATACTTCTTATTAAGAGCCTCCGATGGGCACCACAGATGGTAAAATAAAAGTACCAAATCAGCGACAAAATCAAAACAATGCTGAGATCGTCCACTGAGAAGCAAACCCACCGTAAAGTGCAAAACTAACCGTAGGATGCAAAATATCCTATCCCAATTAGCCGACATATATTGCTAAACACTGCGGCAGCCTGCAGAATGCAACTGCAAAGTTAGTGTGAGTGACTCCACACTAGGGACAATACAATGGTCCGACGAACCTAAAGGCGCGTTGACAGAAACCTAATATCTGTCCGGATAGAAATTTAGCAGAAAGTACAAAAGGGACGGTGCATAATTCTCCACATCTGGATCATGATCTGCGTAGGCGATGAAACCAGGTGCGTGAGACCATATGTCAAGGCAAAGTCGTAAAAAGATCTCCTTGCATAATTTGTTAAACCTATACCAAGCCATTTGACGTGGTGGACGTTATAATCGCCCAGGATCACGATTTCTGTGGTTGGGATCTGCTGTAGCAAAGAATCTGTAGCCACTTGGACGTGGTCGATGAGTCAGTCTGATTCGGCATTACCATTTACTACCATTTACCATTTACCTATTACTACATTTACCATTACCTATACAGGCACCTGTAGACGCGGGGATGGTTGTCGTTTTCTACGCGCAGCCATAGGATGGACAGGTCCATACCTTCAAGACTGCTGAGGCGTCAAAAACAGATATCCAGACCGGGGCAAAAGGAGTGTTCTATTTTGTACCATGAGTAGGAAAGATACGAAGTATCAGCTGTCTCGATTAAAAAGAGCAAGGCCGGCTTCGCCGTTTTCAGATGATAGTGGGCAGCGTACGTTAAGGTTGGAATGAAGTCGCCTGATCTTGCAAAAATTCATGAATCGCGTGACAGGGGTTGCCTAGGTTTCATTACTCCTCTTGCTCCGAGCAGTTTTAGACGCGAGCACAATTTCACCTCCACAAAATACGCGAGGCAGCCTGAGCACTCAAGCTCAGGAAAATTAGTAAAACTTGGATCGTGGATACTCAGCGAGGGTTCCTCCGTCCTCAGGGGTGCTGGTCCTCCTGGAGTTGTTTTTTACTTCATTTCGATACCATTTAGGGGGAGGGTAATACCCCCGTATTTGAACTCCGGTCACCTACACTTGTCAAGTGAAACGCAGAGGTAAACCTCTACTTTACGCTGGAATTCTGTGAGGTCGTGGTACCACCCCAGTTCGAGCTGACCCATCCTTGCGACAGCAAAAGCTGCTCTTGATTTTTATTTTGAGGTTGCTTTATTTCCTCATTTAATATTCAGCAGTATTTTTAAATACAACCAAGATTTGAAGGTCCGAATTAAGAGTGATAGTTTTCATAAATTAATCCATTATCTATAAAAATAATGTATGTCCATTGAAGTAATATGTACTTACGTACTAGACCAGCTATTTCAAACAAAAAAATGTGCGCTAATCTGTGTTGGCGCGGTTGGTTTTTTTTAATCATAGAATAAACGTAGGTAGAATGATCAGTAGGTAATAGTAGATTGCATTGTTAAATAGGTAAATTATATCGAGATTTTTTTTAAATTTTGTCATTTATTTAGTATATCATATTTGTTTATTTAATACAATATTACATAATATTATATCACAGTTACATTTTAATGATATTTTTATCTCAATATTTTAAATGTTTTCTATGTCAAACATTAAAAAAATATTAAATGTATGTTTAACTAAACTTACTAATATAACATTTAAATTACAATTATATTTATTTAAATTAGAATAAGTCGTTCATATGCTGGTCACTCGAGTTAAAAATGGACGAAATTATTCCACTTTGAATTTGATGCGGAAACCTAAAAATAAAATAAAGAATAATGAGCAGATTTAAATATAAAAAATAGTCTAATTACGATAACTACTGCGTCTTATTTAATGTATCCAAAAGAACGTTTTAAATTTCTTAGCTCCTGTCACGATTTTTCCTTACGGTCCAAAGAAAACCTTTTGCTCCAATATCCTGTACACTCCTCGACATTTTATGATAAATCTTTTGCTGTTCTCCATTCATTAAAAGTGCATTCAAAGTTCATTAAAAGTGCTCAATCTTTAAATGTGTTCAAGAAACAAATTAAGTAACACTATTTGTCTCTTTAACTCCTCTCTCTTCCTCCTCTTAGGTCACTAATATAACTTAAGTATGTTGTCATTTTATGGTATATAAGTTGTATTTTTTTGTCTAATTTAGTGCACCCTACCTGTTAATCTTATTTTTATTTTTATAAATTTCCTCTTCTGGGTTGTCTGAAAGAGATTGCTATGTAGCAATAAGACCGTCTTTTGTTTTTCCCTCGTTGTTTGTTCATTATTTGTTATATTTATGTTTTGTTGGTTTACAATAAAGAGTATTGTATTGTATTGTATATGTTTTTACAAAAAAATATGTATAATAATATATTCATCATTCATGATATACTTAAGTATCCACAGAAATGTCGCATCTGAGCATATTAATTTCATAATCTATATTCCCTGACACGAGATGGCGTCTTAGGAATAAATTGATTTATTATTAATATATAATACGTTTTATTGATTAAGTATCTTATTAACCGATGAAAAGTAATTCCTTGGTTTTTACTGACATTTCTTGAATTATTTGTGCAATATCTAAGTATACACGACGGCATATTTTTATGAAGAGATTTTTTTTAAATCAACACAGCACGTGGCAACTCTATAAGCGCCTAGCGAGTGACTGATTAAAGTGCGGTGTATGCACCGCAGTTGAGTGGAACATCTGAATGCAGTGTTGGCTCTAGTACGTAGTACATAATAGCTCAATGTGTATGTCAGCAGTATTCTGTAAAAGTTTTCCCTGGTCTTACTGTTACAAAATACAATATATTCTTCGGTGTTCGGCCATAAATAATACATCGTTATTTCGTGTAATCACTTCAAGCAAACAAACTTATAAATATATTATCTCATATTAATTAATATTGAAATATATTATTTTCACTAAATATTATTTTTATGAAACCAATTAACAATTGAATCACTTTTTCAATGACATATTACATACATTTCGACATAACGTCTTCCTCAATGACATCCAATCAATCATAATTTTAATTACTAATTTTAAATTTGAACGGACGAATAGAATCGGTCATAACCCGTCGGTAGAAAGTAATTGTGTTCTGTGGTCATAACGGTTCAAGACTTCATAATATAATATTATGTTTGTTACACATCACTTCCTTTGCTTTTTTTCTTAATAAAGAAATTTTATTATTTGAATTTTTCTATAGAAGAGGGGGCAAACGAGCATGCGGCGCACCTGATGTTAAGTGACTATCGGCCATGATCAACCGCAACACCAGGGGAATTGCAGGTGCGTTGCCGGCCCAAGTAAGCTCTTTTCTTGAAAGTCCCCAGGTCGTATCGGTCTGGAAAAATCGCCGGTGGTAAACTATTCCACAGAGAGGTTGTACGCGGAAGAAAACTTCTTTTGAAATGTATAGTGGTGGACCGCCAAGCATCCAGATGGTGTGGATGGTATCGAGACGTTTGCCGCGTAGTGCGTTCACGAAATTTGGCGGCTGGGATTATCCCGAATAATTCCTCAGAGCGCTCTCCATGGTATATGCGAAAGAAAATGCAAAGAGATGCAACATCTATTCGCAGCGCCAGTGAATCGAGCCGATCGGAAAGCACTCGGTCGTCGAAGATTCGAGCCACTCCGCGCTGGATGCGGTCAAGTGGAAGGAGCTGGTACTGGGGAGCCCCAGCCCATAGATGGGCTTGTGATGAATTTCTGATACTAACTGCAAATACCATTTAGTAAGGCAAGATTTTCATTTTGTAAATTCGATTAAGCCAATATACATTACCCAATAGCTCCTGTCACATAAAGGATCAGAATCTTCAACAAACACTCATCGAACACACAAAATTGAAAAGTTTAAAAAGAAGTTCCCAGTTGTCGGCTTCACCGATATTAGAATTAAGATGATATCGAGTGGCAAGCTTGACCTCTTTTTCAATTTCATGTTTTTGATGGGATATCGTTACCTTTAAAAATTACGTTTAATAATTAAAAAATATGTATATATCTTAACAATTGAAATACCTTTCCTTAAGATTATGTAAAATTATAAAAATTAAAAGTTTTCGATTTAATTTAAACTAACTAATACTAATTTTTTAACAAACTCGTCTATCTTTACTTGATAATAACTGCACCAATAAATTCGATAAATCTAAAGGTCGATAAATATGTATTTTTTTATACGCCTAATGGTTATTTATCTACCTAAAAGCCAAATTTCAAGTTTTTGCGTCAACTAGAAGTGATTTAGGTTTTATCTGACCGCGCGATGCAAAGGAAGCTAATGTGTTTGTCAGTCAATATATGTATATATTATGTTCTTTATTTATATATTTTTGTTTGTAGACTACAGCTTGTAGCGATCTAAAATATCAAACGCGTGGGCCGATTTTGATGATTATTACGAAAATCAATTTGTCTTAATCTTGTGAGAGACATTAAAGTCATGACAGTAACTAAATTCAATATTGCGATAACCAGACTTCATATTGCCTAAAATAAACAATGATTCGACGAACTATTCCGATTGGGCTATTATTGAATAGGTCTTTGGAAATTATCTTTAGATTTTCAAATCGTTTCTCATTTTGAATGACTATTTAGGTATGATGAATTAAATTTGGTTAGCAACCATTCTCTCTTAGATTTCAAAAACTTATAGTAAAGCTGTGATAAAGTACTTATATAATCGTATTACAGATTTTATTAGTAAATTTAAAGGCAGTCGGAATTTTTTTAAAACAGTATTTAACCACGACTTGATAAGAGAGGGTGTCAGTAAGCTAGTGAGTGAAATATCTAAAATTGTACTTTCGATTTATTTAATTGTGATTTAAATTTTAACGTTGCAGACTTACACGGGAGATGTTTGAAATTCAAAATAAAAAATAGAGAAGAATAAGTAATTATTATATTAGTTAATATTTTTCTAATAACTAAAATGTCAAATATGACATTGAATAAAACTATTATTTACGGATTTTATCGCGTTTAATTACTTTAATTTATTTTTATTATTATCCCGACGTTTCGGGTGCTTTACAGCACCCATGGTCACGGGGTGGACTGAGATATTTGACGTCCCAATGTCATAGTTAGTCCGGCTACCTTCAGTTTTTTTTTTAATATTAATTTTTGGTACAATTTACGCAAATGGAGCTTATAGTATCATGAAGTCTTGCAGTGGTATGCTTGGGTTTGGGTTTAATTTTGTTAATTATAGGATCCCAAGCAAATGGTAGCACCCAACCATCTTCTCTATTGAAATTTGGATGTTTTTTAATTTCAATAGCCTCGCGTATCATCCTTGGTAGGAATCGGTGTTCTTTTGCGAGAATTTGTGGTCTATCAAATCTAATGTAATGGTGGGGACGATCTTGAACATGTTCGCAGACTGCAGACTGAGAGACTGAGGAGTTCTACAAGCAAGTAGATGGTGTTGCGATGGGCTCACCTGTATCTCCCATAGTCGCCGACATATTCATGGAAGACTTTGAGGAGAAAGCCCTTCTTACTGCTCCTGTAAATCCAAGGTTCTACAAGCGGTACGTAGACGACACTTTCACAATTTTACCATCTGATAAAGTAACTGCATTTTTAGACCACCTTAACTCCATAAACTCTAAAATACAATTCACAATGGAGTTAGAGACAAATAATTCTTTAGCCTTCCTAGATGTTTTAGTCATCCGAAATCCTGATAACACTATTGGTCACACTGTGTATAGGAAAAAGACCCATACCAACCGATATCTAAATGGTGAATCTCACCATCATTCTTCACAGTTAGCTACCGTGGGTAAATGTTTGTTTCCGAGAGCACGAGGGATCTGTGACAGAAAACATCTGGCCGTGGAGCTTCAGCACGTGAAGCAAGTATTGCAAGACAACAAGCTTCGGGTCCCGCGCCTATGTCACAGTGAACGAGTGAAGCCAGCGACAGTCGAGCGCGCGCCTGCTCTACTACCATATGTCAGAGGATTCACAGACAAGATTGGCTACATCTTGAAGCGAGCGTCCATTAAAACATACTACAAGCCGCTGAAGAAGATTAGTCAATTTTTACCATCCATCAAATGTAATATTCCTCTACAAAATGCAGGTGTCTACAAGCTAGATTGTGAATGTGGTCTCTCTTACATAGGTTAAACAAAGAGATCTATAAAAACCCGCGTGAAGGAACATATAGCTGATGTGAAGCACCGACGCTCCGGGAAGTCTGCAGTCTGCAACATGTTCAAGATCGTCCCCACCATTACATTAGATTTGATAAACCACAAATTCTCGCAAAAGAACACCGATTCCTACCAAGGATGATACGCGAGGCTATTGAAATTAAAAAAAACATCCAAATTTCAATAGAGAAGATGGTTGGGTGCTACCATCTGCTTGGGATCCTATAATTAACAAAATTAAACCCAAACCCAAGCATACCACAGCAAGACTTCGTGATACTATAAGCTCGTTTTGCGTAAATCGGACCAAAAATTAATATTTAAAAAAAAACTGAAGGTAGCCGGACTAACTATGACATTGGTACGTCAAACATCTCAGTCCCCCCCGTGACCATGGGTGCTGTAAAGCACCCGAAACGTCGGGATAATAATAAAAATAAATTAATGTAATTAAACGCGATAAAATCCGTAAATAATAGTTTTATTCAATGTGTAGTGTTCGCGTAAATTTAAGAAATCATTATGTCAAATATGATATGACGAATTAGTTGGTTTTCGACTTAAGGTCAAAGTTACATTGTCTATTATTACCTATATCTAGTATATTACATTTCAGTGATGTTTACAATTTGATGCTATTATATATTTTAGAAATGAACAGCACTCAATCATAGGAAAATTTGTTTGAATTTGGGTGCAAGTAAAATGATTCTCAAAACAGTAATGCAACAATCATATCTTTATTAAACTTTTATAGAAAATGTTATTATAAATGACCAGATATTGTCTTTTATAAAACTGCTTGCGACTTCTTGTATTTTTAATATGTATAAATATATACCTTGTTTCTTAAAAGTAGTCAAAATGCTAAAATCTAATAAAACAGAATAGAAAGAATGCGTAGATTTCGTTTTTACGATACCCTTGCACGTCCCTTGTATTTTGGTAGATTTCGCGTGCAATCTTAAATGTAACGATCTCTATTAAAATAGATTAATATGTTGAGGATAATGATGTGTGGAAATAACTCTTACTGTACACTTGCAAACACATTTAAAAGTGTTTGAAATAATCTACTAAGTCAGTTTATTTACTTGAAACACACTTGGTAGTAAGTGGTGATGAAGCTCCAGATGGTAAGTAGTACTCTCTTAGCAGAACAAAAGCCTAATCACCATTGCCTCAAGGAGACCCAGACTGCAATCGGGCGAAAAAACAGACACCGGCAAATATTTTACTCCCTTAAATTTATTATTACGCATTACGAAAGGTGAAGTAAGCCACGGTGATTTCTTATATTTACGCGAGTACTACACATTGATAAAACTGTTTGTACTCAATGATATTTAATGGATCGATGTTTCTTCATGATGATTTATTATCTAGAAAATCTGATGTAATGGCGTGGGGCGTCTAGGATATGATCAAAAAATACTTACTTCTCGGAGCGTTGGTGTTTCACGTCAGCTATATGCTCTTTTACGCGGAATCAATAAAAACCCACTCAATATAGCGCAAGTGTTCCACTGCAAGGTTCCAAGACAGTAAGCTTATTTTGCGTATATCGGATTAAAAGTATTTAATAATTAAAAACTAATGGTACTCCGGGCTAACTATGACATTAATCCCACCGTGATTATGGATGCTCAAAAGAACCCGAAATGTAGGGAATTAAAAATAAGTTGAATGCGACGAAATCCGTAAAAATAATTTTATTTAACGAAGCAAACCATTGATTCAAAAGCATTGAGTTTTGACAACCAAGAGGTAAAGACCCCTAGTTTCAATTACAATATGGCATTAAAAATTTTCTTAGAACGTCTTGTTCTTGATAACCGGTCTAGATTGTTATGTTCATAAAAGCTTAAAACAAGCCCGAAAGTAAAAAAAAGTTTGACTTTGACTCTCATGTATTTGTAGTCTGCATTAGACAATTTCTGTCAAATGAATTGTTTGCTGTTTGAATGGTTATCTTTTCCAGTAAATTCAATTAACAATATTTCAAAGAAAGAGATAGTTTTAGACAAGAGATGTTTATTAATTTAAATTTCGTCTTTAATTCAAACAATAATACAATGGAAATATGTGCTACCTCAATGAAGCTTGTTAAAAGTTAGGAATTAATTAAAAAGTTTGAAGTTTACTCAGTAATTATTGATATTATGAGTTGCCAGCGAACATTGATTGAATTTGTACTGAGGCATGGGAAACTCGGTAAAAGTACTACAGGTATTAAGCCAAGCGTGAAGTATGTAAGCACTACGAAAATTTTAAGTTAAGTTTTCTTTTCTTATTATTTTAAACACTATTGTTAAAACCTTAACAATATAATTAATAAGAACGGATTTAGTAACTTAAAACGATCACACCCAGTAAACCATGGGCGTAGTGAGAACAGATAACGTGACAGATGTTTAGAGTAGTAGAAAAAAATAAGCTAATCGGGCCACAATTAGCCAGAAAAATATGACTTTAGATTTAAAATTGAGAAACACGTGTTAATTAGTTAGTCTATCGCTAAAAAAACATAATACCCAAAATTTAATTAAATTTACACAGAATTTTATGACATGCTAGGCAAGTAACACAGTTCTTGTTATATAAATCCACTTAAATATGGGACCCATAAGTCCCAGAACAAGATGGGCAAATTTTATAAAACATTATTTTTTATAAGTTAATGGTGAAAAACGAGCACACTGTAGTGTAGATTCGTTGTCACCCGTGAGGACTAAGATGCAATGCCAAGTTTTCAGTAAAGGAGGTATCCGGTTCTTCACACTCACCATCCGAAACACAGCAGCGTTAAATTGCTATACAGTATATTTTATTTGATACATACAATATTGTAACTACCGAATATTGAAGTTCTTAAAATTTTATATAAATTTAGGTATGTAGAACCGAAATTTCACTAGATTTTGGTCATGGTGGACTAGCCATCTACACAGGGCATTATTATAGTGCACGAGTGTATGATCAGGCACAGATGCACTCCCTTTTCTCTCACTCTCATAGTGCAATAGGACGGAAATCCGGCAGGACCAACGGCTTTACGTTCTATCCAAAGCACGGGGGTGAAACACTCCCGGCCGCTGCCTTAAGAGTCTCCTCAGATCCTCTCTCCAGCTACCACCCACATGAGATAAACACATATGCTCCACCAAACAATAGAACGGCAAATATAACCAAAAGACAGTTCTAAGATAATAGTAATAATTTCCCATCAGAAAGGGTATGTGTCACTGACATAGAGTATATGCATTTTTCGATCATGTTTGTCTCACCCACCAATAGGTTGTTTTTAATCATCCACAGGTGTGAAAGTAACATAGATATAATATTGTTATATACAACACCATGGTGTTCAGATAGTCTGCAGCCCTGTATTAAAAGAGACCTGACATAGACAAAGCTACTTAGGTGTGAGTCTAACCAAGACGCAGAGAGCGCCATTGAGATTAGCGACCCACCAAACAACCATCGCAGAGACGCAAAGCTGCAAAACGCAACAAGCATCAATACGACTATCATTGGGCTAACACCATCCCAAGTTCCCTCATACAATCCCAGCAGACATCACCACCTGCATACCTCCATCGACCAGAATCTCAACATGCGTTTAATCAAGCGCAACACCGCAGATTCATATCAAGACACAGTATCGCAGGGAGCAATTGGCATCACTTAAATTATCATACGGATGGCGACCTCTCACAACGCACCCACATGATCCCTATCGATTTTGGCAACAAAATTGGTTTGTTGTTAACTACAAATAACACCAACCTCTCATAGTAGCACACTAATAAGATGATATGCCTACTACATATCGGTTAGTGAGTCCAAGTTTACCTCGGTCATGGGCACTGTGATACACACGCCACTATAATAAACCTTTTCCAAGTTCAATTTCTATTAATATAATGCTTTTAAATATTGAAGACCATCCACATATTTGCTTTATTTCATAGATCTTACTATTATGTCTTTAATATATGAGAATTCAATCCACAAGTATGCTATTAAAAAGCTTATGCAGAATAGAGGCCTACATTTATTGGTTTGGTATCATAGACGTTTCTACAAAATTTCTTTAATATATGGAACTTCAATCCACTACTCCACTATTATGACCCTTTACCAGGCCCTATAAAACTACCGTAGCAACATTGTTTTTATTTTTATGGATTTATATACTTATATAGGCCTTGTTTCTCATTTCATCACTTAAACCATAAAAATATGCTAAAACCATTAAAAATACATGTGGGAAAACATAATCCCATTTTCCGCCTAGAGGTTAAGATTAACTACATCTATAAATGAAAATGAGTTTGTCTGTTGAGTTTTTACTTTGTTTTTATATCGAAATAAACAGGCGTTTGACCGCAACCTCACCTGCTGGCAAGTGACGATTTGGCCTATGTTGAAGCAAACCTGTATTTATACTACTTTTTGTGTTTGATATTTATTTAGTAGCCTATGTATTAGACCTTCAAAATTTATTCATTATTCCTAAAATGAAATAATATATATTACTGTTTCCTTATTATTTATTGTCATAAAGTTAAAGAATAAGTAAAAAGAATTTTATTGTATAGGAATTATTCTTATTTAATAAACAAATTATTCTTATATTTTAAATAATACTTGCAGAATTCTTATTCTATAGGAATTATTATTATTCTATTATTCTTTATTTTCGTAGAAAATAAGATACGAATCGAACAAAAAGTTCTTATTCTATTTATATTTATTGTATTTTTTCATACAAGCGGTAACACAATGCTACCCCACAAATTTCGCATTCATATTTTGATTGCTTTTCTTGTTTTCTTTTACTAAAAAAGCCTGCCAGATTTGTACGTAGAAAGTTTCGAATAGTTATATCCCGTTTGGCCTAATCTAATTTCATCCGGAACCCCAAAAAATCCTCTTTTTATTTCAGAAAACCACAAAAATTTTTATTTGATATATGTACTGATTTTAAAATTTTAGCAAAACTTTATCTAAGATCTCAGTGTATGTTTGGACGATTTTCGGGTTTGTGTTTATACATAATGTATGCGTTAATAATAGCATTTTCTAATAAAAAGAAACAGAAAAATGACGTTTTTGACCTGCGGCCAATTGCGTAAGAATTTCGATAATGGTCGAAATGGTACCCATATTTCTTGTGTAATTTTCAATTATGGATGGGCAGAACATAATATATTTCTGTACCCATTCTTTTGAGTTCTTTGAATTGCTTAAACTGTGGTTGGGTTAACTGCAGTCGACAAAACATAAACATCTTTGGTATTCTTCCATTTGACCAAATCACAAGGATGATATAAATGGTATTGAAACTCTCCAGGATTTAATTTAGTTTCATTGGCCATCCCTCTAAAATAACGACTGTCTATGAGAGCTACAGAGGTTAAAAAAATGTTTAACATCAAATGTGTGTTTGGTGGTAATTTTCTCTTAGTATCATTACTATTCTAAAACCCAATCCTCCATTATTGAGTTCTTGGTCTTTACCTGCATAAATACCAAAATGGTAGATTAGAGTAACCACTTTCTGCATCATATCGACACCACGCTTTGAACACTCTGTTGACGGATTTAGCTGGCATATAATGTTTTTTTTTTACTGCCACTGTCTTTAAAGTTACTCATACTTTCATCACCTGACTGTATTTAGGAGTTGGTTGCATTATATTGGAATTACTTGTTTAAACAAGTTAGCAGTGGTCCTATATTTTGAATTTTGTCATGGTATTTGTGATGCTTGGGCAAATTAGTTGTGATTTCGCAAACATCTACATTTTCTAGGATTTTTTAATCTTTTTCAATTAATTGTGCTACTTGTTTATATGTTGTTGTGAAATGTATCTGCACTCAAATACTACTCGGTATCTGACTGAGGGCTTATTTCCATTAAAATGATTATCACTAGAAATTCTTTTATTTTACTAACATTAGCGTTTGTGCAAAATTTGCATTGTTTCAACTGTGCGTATTTATTTGTGTATTTGACGATCATTTCAAAAAGCTTATCTGTTATATAATTTAATGTTTTTATTTTATTATCATTAGTGTCCGTCCAGAATGTGCTTTGTTTCAACTGTGCGTATTTATTTGTGTATTTGACAATTATTTCAAAAAGGCCATCAGGGAACAAATTATTAAAATATTCAATATAGAGACTTCTATGGTTTACATAATGATTTCTTATATTTACGAAAACACTACACATTGATTAAAACTACTTTTACGGATTTTATCGCGTTTAATTTGAATTTGGATTATTTTTATTTTTTATTCCCGACGTTTCGGGTGCTTTCCAGCACCCATGGTCACGAGGGACTGAGGTGACTGACGTCCCCATGTCATTGTTAAACCCGGAGTACCTTCAGTTTTTTAATTATTGTTTATGGTTCGATCTATGCAAAATGAACTGACTATGTCTTGAGGTCTTGCAGTGGTATTCTTGGGTTTAGTTTTAATTTTAATGATTATAGGGTCCCAAGCAGGTGATAGTACCCAGCCTCCTTCTCTATTGAAATTAGGATGTTTTTTAATTTCAATAGCCTTACGTATCATCCTTGGTAGGAATCGGTGTTCTTTCGCGAGGATTTGAGTTCTATCAAATCTGATGTAATGGTAGGGGCCGTCTAGGATATGATCACACACTGCAGACTTCCCGGAACGTTGATGCTTCACATCAGCTATACGGTTATTTAATTTAGTGGGTTCCATTTCCTTGTTAAAATTTTACTCCCCGAATTTTTCTACCTTACCTGTTGACATTCTATTCCGTGCCTGTAACTCGGTATAAGTTGGTAAATCAGCAGGTAAGTTAGTGGTTGGTGAAGACAGCGAAACACCTGCTAGCAACTCTGTACCAACACCAAGATCAAGCATGTTGCATCTCTTCATTAACCAAGGAGCAAGCACTTCAGGGTGACCAGGTAACTGAGATTATGGTGCGGACCATGTTAGATAAAGTGGCAACTCTTCACCAACACCAGGAGTAAGCAATTCAGGGTTAGCAGGTAAGTCGGAGCATGATGCAGTCAATGGAACATAAGGTGGCATATCTTCATCAACCGCAGGGACAAGTTATTCGGTGTGAGCAGGAGATGAGATGGTACAGACAGTGAAACACGAGGTGACAACTATTTAAGGTCATTGACAAGTGACGATCCTAAATTGACATGGATCATCGTCTAAAAAATTAAATACTGTTGTTGTGACATATCCTGCATTCCATTCAACAGTGCTTTTTCAGTTCTTGGGACGTACTCCAAATGTGATTCTCCATACTCTTCCTCTTTATCTTCCTATAAGAATATCTCATCAAAAATATTTTCGATCTGAGAGAGAATCTTTCAGTGTCTGTAAAATAAAATAATTTCACACACAATAAATTACTAAATATTAAATGACAAAAACATACCCACTACCATATTTGCACATCGGTTAGAAAATACTCTTAATAAAAAATAAAAATTAACAATTCTAATTCATCAGCCTATGGACATACAGCTCTCCCACATGATTAACAGTACCAATTGGCTAAGGGCATATGTTCCCCACATTTAAATTGGTAATGTATTTAATTTTTTTAAGTACTTCGTTAAATTTTAGGCACAAATCAATAGAATAACCCAAAAACTACAACATAGTTAAGTGCAACAGGCAGTCTAATCGCTCTGCAAGCGATTTCTTCCAGATAACCCTTGTTTAGCAAAGAACTGTTTTAAATCGAATTGAAAACAGGGAAGATGTTCATAAATTTGAAAATTAAGCTAAAAAAATTATAAATATATTAAAATACACACAAGATCGTAAGGTTAAGGATACGGACTCAGCACCATTGGACAATGCATAAGCATTTTATATTTTTTGTTGTGGTAACGAGAATATTGGTTATTTATTTATTTGTAATAATTAGGAGCAATTCCAAGTTTTTGAATTGGTAAAATATGACAAATAATTTAATCGACTGGGTGAAGCTAACTAGATAAAATATACTTGTAATTTGTTTAAAGAACGTCAGGTTTTTCACAACATATTTCGGCAACACGCTACGCCGAATATAAAAATGTAACCTGTTGCAACTCACTGTGCTTTAGGTCGTTTTTAGTAATTTAAGAGATAAATAATACAGGCGTCACTTTTGAAAAATGATAAATATTAAAGATGTTTAAAATTATATACCTAATTTGAAGTGATCTTCCCGCCTATCAATTGTTTGCACTGTCCCTATCACCACTAATCCTAGCTCCGCCACTCCCAGCACCACTACACTAAGAAAGACGCACCACCATCAATGCTCTTCAAATTAGGTAAGACACATATTTTATATTATTACGCGGATTTATGTAGTCAATTATTAATATCTTTAATTTAATAATTACCAAAAACTAAACTTTTACGTACTAATTAAAATTATAGATTGCTTACATTCGCGAATGTGCTAACATTGCTATAATTTCGATTCTTTTTTATTTATATTATTCTACGGCGCCCACTAGTATCTAACTACCGTCCATAAGCAATAATGCCGTTATCTCGCATCTGGGTCGATTTTCGTTTTTTGATGTCACCATAATCAGAAAAAAAATCTCTATCTTTCTGTCTAAGGAGTATTTTTCTACTATTTATAGATCCCGAGATAGAAAAAAGAAAAACACCGTTAAGTTGCCTTCTTTGATATGTTTACTACGCTAAAACGCAGGTAAGCAACATTATTAAACTAAAAAGTGACTAAGGGGCTGATAATTTACCTTTTTCCCAGAGTGTTTTCCATCAGTTGCATAACTAAATTGCCGTTAATAGAATTGCCTACACTATTATGAGGTTAAAGTACTTTAACGGTTTTATAGTTCTATTTTGTTTCAAATTACAGTGTTCTATATCAAACGCTAAAAAGCCGTTAAATGAAAATACTAGACAAAAATGTCGCTAATATCACTTAGCGGCGTTTATGCGTAAGTACTTAGATGTGTTTTTATTAAGAGATTTTGTAGTAAATACGCCAATAACGGCATTATCAATATGAAATATAAATATTTTGCTTATCACGTCGATCACATAAATGCAGGTATCCCTCATATACTACACTAAAACGCGGTCATGTACAGTGAATCGCTCGCTCTCGATCCGCGGTTTCCCGAGCATAAAGCATTTCACTAAAGTTTAACGGGAAGGACGTGTCAAACACCGCATTCCCGCCAATTGTTACGATGGCTGACAACTACTCAAGGTAAAACATTATTTAATTACGATTATTATTTTTGCAGGTTTAGTAAACAATACAGATAGGATAAACATTAATAGTATGTCGATCCAAAAAGTTTCAGTCTCGTCACGCAAACAACTTTTTTTTCTGCATCATTTTAAATCTGTGATTTATTAAAAGTATTAATTAAATTATATAAAATAAATTACACTATTAATCTACAAAAATGCTTTCGGTAACTAGCACATTTTACTGGATAAGTGTTAATACTATATTGTTTAAAATAGCTTCGCAAATAACTAAATATTTTCTATTAAAATAAAAAGAAAAAATGGTTACATTTTGTCGACCTTATTAACCAATTATTTTTATTTATAAATATTTATTGAAGATACTGTAGAGACCAGTGTAGAGGATAATGTAAACCTACATTTTAATTGTCACAGGCGCACTGCTATTTCACAAATATCCAAAAACATTTTAGACATGATTAAGAAGAAAGATAGTACAGATACCACCTTGAGAACTTTAGCAGAAGTAATAAAAGTCCCTATTGTAAGCTAGTGCATTTTGATACATTATACTATAATAGGCCTTATTCGATGACGACGTACGTTGAAAAGTTTTGTGATACGCAAATTACTTATAATTCACATGTGCTTTCATCGATCCTGAATAATTTGAATAAAGATTTTAAAACTTGTCCTGCTCAGAGCCATGGCGCTTTACCAAATTCTGATCAGGTGCAAATCGGTTTAACCAACGAAGTGATACCGTTAGAACTCTCATTTAATGTAACTGAACAAAATGATATTAGTTCATCAACGTACGCGTTGCAATGTGGTTTTGATTCCGACAACTCTGTGCGTGATAAAGACTATCTCCCACCTGATTCAAGTAGTGATTCAAGTGACGATTTTGAATCAGTTAAACCAAGAAGCCAAAAGTCCCAAGTGTTACAAACAAACAAAAGTTCTAATAAAAGGGTTCACAATTCATATTTACACCAGCTGTGGTCAAGTGTGTGGTCACGAAGAGCTTAACTTCAGACGTTCTTGACACTGTTACTTTTATTCATGAAAGAAAAAAAATTGCAGAATAAACGCAGAAGTTCAATAAATTTTACTTGTGCTGATAAATATATTGCGGCGTCGCTACTTCCTTGCAATCGTAGGAACACCATTGATGTTGGTGCGTATCTAACATTGTATCAAGTCAATGAATCTGTTGCAGTCACTGGAAGCTGAAACATCACAACCAAAACAAAAACGTAAAAAATATGACACTCCCTTATTTCAGCATAAAATAGATGCCAAAAAAGTTAGAATATAATGTTAAAACGGGGTGTAACGAAACCTACCTAAAAAATGTACTTCTACATTTAGTCAATAGCGGCGAGAAGCAACCAATAACATGTATTGAGATTGGTCCTGGCGAGAAAAGTATTTATTCTTGAATGCACACACTTCAGTAGCAGTTATAAAGAGAAAAACGACCAGTGACCCGAAAAGGAAACCAAGAAGGGTATTTACATTTAAACAACTAGACGACATCATAGTTGAGGTATGCAAACCCTTTTTTTTTTGACTACCTTAGGTTACCTACCTAGCAAGGCTATGCAAGATCCTGTCGTTTGTTTTAACTTAACGTACCTAGGTTATGTTAAAACAAACGACAGAATCTTGCATAGCTCTCATATAGATCCCCAATTTACTGATAAAAGAGGAAAGCATCAGAAAACACTTGCTTATGATCGTAATTTGTTGACTCAGTACGTTGAATCGTTTCACCCATCAGAACCCCACTACAGGCGTGAACATGCGACAATATTTTTCAAGTGATATTAGTATAACTAACATGCATAGATATTTCTGTAAGAAATATCCAGATAAGATCGTTTCGTATTTACTATATAGGCAATACGTTTATTTTTTATTTATACGTGGTATAGATATGCTGCAGTTATATTAGGAGTATAGTTGTAGCACGAATGGGTCGGCTCGACCAGGGAAGGACCACGCTCTCACAGAATACCAGCGTGAAATAGTAGCTTAATGCTGCTGTATTTCGGTATTTCGTATGGTGAGTGTAGAGAACCGGAGATCCTTTTGGACTGGAAACGAGGTATTCCATATTAGTACTCACGGGTGACAACGCATCTGCATTTTGATTTGTAATCAAAGATAGATGTAGATATCTATGGGCCACAGCAACCACTTACCATCAGGTGGACTGTGTGCTCGTTTGTCACCCTATCCTATAAAAAAAAACGTAAAAAAATTAATATTTCTTTTACTCATTTGGGTAATGAAGAGTGCGAAATGTGTGAAGCCTATACTTTGAATAAAAAAGAAACATCACATGATGCCGGTAACCAGATTGACTTAGACTGTACTGTATGTGTGGAGTGGGCATAGAATCATCAAAAATATAAAAAAGCAGGAGCTTTACAATGAACACAAAAAAATACCCCAAAATGATTTCCAAATATATTACAGCGCAGGCCTAGAAAGAGAAATTATGTTGCCCAGATTCAAAGCTGCAATTTTTTGCAGAAGCCTTACGGCATTCAATCAGACATTTGTACTACTAGACAAAATCAGTTCCTCTTCAAAGCCATTAACAGTCATATGGCATGATGGTATTGCAGGGAGAAAACAAGAGGACACCATGATGGCCTTCTTCCATTTTCTTTTATGTAACCGAGACGATACTAATGTGAATATACAACATTATATATATAAGGTGAAGATTGTTATTATGTTTTTTTTTTAGTTATTTGTCTTACAATAATTGAAAATGAGATCTTAAGATCTCATTTTCAATTATTGTAAGGAAGTCCTCGCAAAGTAATTTTGTTAAAATCAAAGAAGAATGTGTCATTAAATGATTGATTTATATTTTATAATAAGCTCTTTTATTTCTGTAGGTTTCTACTACTTTATTTGATTTCCTCAACTATCGTGTGGTAGTTTCAAAACTAAAACGCCGTTACGTTTTAATGTTTTGTGCTAATTAATGCCGTTATAGTAGGCTTAGCGGCATTATAGTCGTAGTTTCATAAGTTGTTAATTGTAAAAATACTAAACTAAAAAGCAAAAAGCTATTTTTGTTAAGGTTAAATCATTAATAAACGAGTAAAAGTATGGCTTTTTGAAAGCGCAAAACTAGATCTAATTTTTGATATTGATAACTCTCGCATAAAAGTAATAGTGGTAAAACGGCATCCATTTTTCATTTTTCCGCGCTTTTCTGTCCTTAACTTTGAAATATGGTTTTGTTGTATAGCGGCATTATAGCTTGCGGACGGCAGCTAACACGCTATAACAAAAAAAATGCAGTAGGTATTATTATGAAAGTAAAAATGTATGAATAGTTATACCGTTAACATTATTTTTTTATTTAAATTTCAATAGCCACAAATATACTATAATTGTTGGTTGCTTTACTTTACGTTTATTCATGCGGACGTTTACATACCAGCCAATAAAGTAGTACTATAATTAATTAAAAATGAAAAAAAAAATATCGTTCCCTAGGAATAAATAAAAAGCCCATTCAAATTTCAATTAGCATGTAAATGGAAGCGTTATAGAAATTCTAGATAATATTATGGATCAAATTTAAACAGCTCAAACTGACCATTTTCCAGGTATCATCGTCCTAAAAGTAGCCAATTAAAAAAAAGTTTTTATTTTTTCAAAACTAAGGTGACAACGACAGTCTTGCTGATGATCAGTGGCTCTTGCAGTCTATGGGTATCTGCATCAACGTCAAAATAAGAAGATTTTAAATGCGTTATCTACTCTGATTTCTAATATGAAATTCCTCAAGCGTGTAACTATGCTTGCTTTCTGCACCCTTTAGACCCGCAACAAAGTGTGTGATATATCGTTAGTAGTCGTTAGTCTACGTTCATGATGCCAATATCAAGCACACAATCACAGTCATATTCTGTCTCGTTCTAATGTGTACAATAATCAATATACTGATTGATTGATTAACGATATTTCGTTTATAGTTTTATACGATCGGGGTAGAAAGCATATAACTCGAAACATCAACTACGTACTAGCGTTTAAATGAAACTAATTTTTACGGATTTTATCGCACATACGAGATAATTTTTTTATTTTACTAACTTGTCAGCACCCTTGGTCACGGGGGGGGGGGGCTTAAGTGTTCGACGTCCTGATATCATAGTGAACCGCGGTTACCCACAGATTAAATGTATTAATTTTTGTTCCTATCTACACCGTATGAACTTATAGTAGAGAGATGGCTGACAAAAGTTCACTTGGACAGCCTTGCGTGAGACCAGATGTTTTAATTGTTCCAGTATTGCTTTTAAAAATAAATGTTTTTATGTTACGTATGGTAAAATTCATTAAAAATCGGAAATGCCAGCCTTTGAAATTGCAATCATATAATATAATATATCGGGTGGGTATTTGCGTTGATAATGTGAAATAGCTTAGAGAAGTGTTTTTATTAATGATCTAACGTTAATGTGGATACATAGTAGACATTTGTTTTAGAAAACAGTTTATATTTAAACAGTTATGATATACGTTAGGTTTACTAAGATATACCATCTTAATGATTTCTTATATTTACGCGAACATTGCACATGATTAAAACTACTTTTACGGATTTTGTCGCGTTTATTTTTATTTATTTTTTACTTTTTATTTTTAATTCCCGACGTTTCGGGCGCTTTCCAGCACCCATGGTCACGGGGGACTGAGATGACTGACGTCCCGATGTCATTGTTAAACCGGAGTACCTTCAACTTTTTTAATTATTGTTTATGGTCCGATCTATGCAAAATGAACTGACTATGTCCTGAGGTCTTGCAGTGGTATGCTTGGGTTTAGTTTTAATTTTATTGATTATAGGATCCCAAGCAGGTGGTAGTACCCAGCCTCCTTCTCTATTGAAATTAGGATGTTTTTTAATTTCAATAGCCTCAAGTATCATCCTTGGTAGGAATCGGTGTTCTTTCGCGAGGATTTGTGGTCTATCAAATCTGATGTAATGGTTGGGGCCGTCTAGGATATGATCACAAACTGCAGACTTCCCGGAACGTTGATGCTTCACATCAGCTATATGTTCTTTTACGCGGGTCCTAATTGATCTTTTGGTTTGTCCTATATAAGAGAGACCACATTCACAATCAAGCTTGTACACTCATGCATCTTGTAGAGGAATATGACACTTGACGGATGGTAGGAACTGACTAATCTTCTTCGGCGGCTTGTAGAATGTTCTAATAGAAGCTCGCTTCAAGATATAGCCAATCTTGTCTGTGACACCTCTGACATATGGTAGTACAGCAGGCACACGCTCGACTGTGGCCGGCTTCACTCGGTCACTGTGACGTAGGCGCGGGACCCGAAGCTTGTTGTCGTGCAGAACTTGCTTGACGTGCTGAAGCTCGGCGGCCAGGTGTTTGCTGTCACAGATCCCTCGTGCTCTCTGTAACAAAGATTTGCCCACGGTAGCTAACTGTGAAGGATGGTGGTGAGATTGACCGTTTAAATATCGGTTTGTATGGGTCTTTTTCCTATACACAGTGTGACCAATGGTGTTATTAGGATTTCGGATGACTAGCACATCTAGGAAAGGTAAGGAATTATTTGCCTCTAACTCCATAGTAAATTGAATTTTAGCGTTTATGGAATTAAGATGTTCTAAAAATGCAGTTACTTTGTCTGATGGTAAAATTGTGAAAGTATCGTCTACGTACCGCTTGTAGATCCTTGGTGTAACAGGTGCAGTAAGGAGGTCTATTTACATGGCTACCTGTTGAAGACTGCATCTCAATTACAACTAGGAAACTAGAGGAAAATAACATGCCAGCAGAATATGCAGTATTACTAAGACATTGCCTTACATCTGGCTATCTATAGGAAGAGTTTTACAAGCAAGTAGATGGTGTGGCAATGGGCTCACCTGTATCTCCCATTGTCGCCGATATATTCATGGAAGACTTTGAGGAGAAAGCCCTCCTTACTGCACCTGTTACACCAAGGATCTACAAGCGGTACGTAGACGATACTTTCACAATTTTACCATCAGACAAAGTAACTGCATTTTTAGAACATCTTAATTCCATAAACGCTAAAATTCAATTTACTATGGAGTTAGAGGCAAATAATTCCTTACCTTTCCTAGATGTGTTAGTCATCCGAAATCCTAATAACACCATTGGTCACACTGTGTATAGGAAAAAGACCCATACAAACCGATATTTAAACGGTCAATCTCACCACCATCCTTCACAGTTAGCTACCGTGGGCAAATCTTTGTTACAGAGAGCACGAGGGATCTGTGACAGCAAACACCTGGCCGCCGAGCTTCAGCACGTCAAGCAAGTTCTGCACGACAACAAGCTTCGGGTCCCGCGCCTACGTCACAGTGACCGAGTGAAGCCGGCCACAGACGAGCGTCTGCCTGCTGTACTACCATATGTCAGAGGTGTCACAGACAAGATTAGCTATATCTTGAAGCGAGCTTCTATTAGAACATTCTACAAGCCGCCGAAGAAGATTAGTCAGTTCCTACCATCCGTCAAGTGTCATATTCCTCTACAAGATGCAGGAGTGTACAAGCTTGATTGTGAATGTGGTCTCTCTTATATAGGACAAACCAAAAGATCAATTAGGACCCGCGTAATAGAACATATAGCTGGCGTAAAGCGTCAACGTTCTGGGAAGGCGTTTGTGATCATATCCTAGACCGCCCCAACCATTACATCAGATTTGATAGACCACAAATCCTCGCGAAAGAACACCGATTCCTACCAAGGATGATACGTGAGGCTATTGAAATTAAAAACATCCTAATTTCAATAGAGAAGGAGGCTGGGTACTACCACCTGCTTGGGATCCTATAATCAATAAAATTAAAACTAAACCCAAGCATACCACTGCAAGACCTCAGGACATAGTCAGTTCATTTTGCATAGATCGGACCATAAACAATAATTAAAAAAGCTGAAGGTACTCCGGTTTAACAATGACATCGGGACGTCAGTCATCTCAGTCCCCCGTGACCATGGGTGCTGGAAAGCGCCCGAAACGTCGGGAATTAAAAATAAAAAGTAAAAAATAAATAAAAATAAACGCGACAAAATCCGTAAAAGTAGTTTTAATCATATACCATCTTAGTTCATATTAAAATGAGAGAAAAATCTGTGCGTATACAAAAATAAAAAGACCTTAAATATGTTAATTATACAGAGAGTTTCAAAATATCTTGGTTCGAACGGATAATAAGCAATTTAATTTCAGTAGATCGATTCATTTTTATTCCATATTTATGCGAAGCTTGAGACTACTATATTAATAACCAGAACAATAATAACAGCTGGTTGCGTTCTATTATTTAAATATAATACAAACCTTCAACAGTCAAAACAGTCGGAATCAGATAGTCCAAACAACCGCTGCGGCTGTCTATTAATTCACTGTATTGTCGGTTTCGTAACCTGTTCATGTTTATGGAAAGGCTTGTTAATAGACAAAGCTGGATATCAAATAATTTTAGTGTGTAATTCGTTGACTAATTTGAAGATTTGGCAGTGGAAAATCGTGAATTAAATCGCACTAATTCAGTGCTTGTTCGCTGATCTCGTGTTTAGTGTTTTCTTGATTATTATTGCTGAAAACATAAAAGTATAGAGAAATAAAAATTATCTCTAATATTTGCAAGAAGTTTTGTGTATTTTCATTCGCTTTTATTCCATATTTAATGTTTTTTTTTTACTTTTTACGAATATTGTGTACCCTCATATTTAAACAAGTTTATTCTTTTGTCGTATGAGATAAAAAAATTATAACTTTTAATAGAAATAGAAATCTTTTAGTTATCATATATTATACACAATATTTATTGAAAGTCACTCCTATGTTTAATTTACCATTGGTTCGGAAAATAACTTTGTTCTGAAAAGAACCAAATTGATATTTTAAAAAACAATTAATAAAAACCAATTTTTTTATAAAAACACATACACATAATATAACGTAATTAGTGAGAAACCCGAGTGTGCTTTTTTGAGGCACTGGGTTTATGTCCATGTACCTGTTGCCTCGGACAGGTACCCCAGGTATATGAACTTATTTTATTTTAATTTTTGCCTACTTTTACTACTTACTTACTATACTTAACTATACTACTACTAATTTATGACTTTTTCTTTGTATTTTTAACAAATTAATTATACTATATCATTATGCTAAGTTTTGTTGGTGGTTTTGTTAATATACAATAAAATCAGTTATGGTGTATGTAACGGTGACATCGGTCCATGTTTTTCTTATTATTATTAAATTATTGTTATATTTTTGGTATTATTGTAAATACTTATGCATTTTATATAATTGATATTAGTAATGATTTATAATTTTAGTATAAATAGTTTAATAGAATTGAATGAATGTAATTTTATCCTATGATCCTTGCTGATTGAAATAAATAAAATAAATGAAGTTAATTAAGTAAATATATTTTATAGCAATTTGCATAATTATTTATTCACGTGGAAATAATACGAAAACATATTTTCATTAAAGTGATGTCATAAATATAATAAAGAAATTCCCAAAATCTTAATTTACATAAGAGTTTGAAATATTACCACATCACGTTAAAGAGACAAATGATATCGTAAATGTAAATCAGGATCTCCATTCCATTCCAATATCGATGTCCTTAGGAATAATAACATAATTCTTCCAAGCCTATATTACTTAGCGTGGATTCAACCAAACCTCGATTTTTTTTAGTCGTTATTTGGTCTCATAAATTTATCACGTTTAATATTAAAATTATGAAGAGTTAGTATCCTTTCTTAAATGTGTATACTAAAAGAAAAAATGTAACAGGTGTTATCCCTTATATTGACTTGTCGTAATTTGAAATATCGTTTCGAATTCTGTCACGTATCTGAAGGCAAATACGTGAGAAAAATTTGATTACAGTGTCGAGGCATCCTAATAGAAAAACATTGGTAAAATTCCCTTAGACATTTTTGCTAAAGTTTATCTATACATTGTTTTAGAACACGCCAAGTGGTCACTGATATGCGTAATTGAATTTCCTAAAAATTAATTAATCTAAAATTGATCCATATGGTGCCGGCATTTTCTGCAATTGTAAGAACCGGCTTTCTACATATTTTAGATTAAAAAAACATGTTTAGAAGACTTCGCCGAATATTTTCACATTTATTTTTAGACTCAGGTCCATACAATTATGATAAATACAGGTTTAATTTTTCCATACGCTTTATTTGTAAAAACTGAACACAAAAAGCTACGCAAAAATATTAATATACCAACATAAAATTCTGATCTGTCGGCTTATGCAACTCATAAAAAACGTAAATCAATAAACCGGGCAAGTAGGTTGGGATCTACTTTGTTGCTAATTATTCGTAGGACTCTCTCACGCTTCTTAAGAAATACTTATAACTGCTTAACAATCGAAGCGCTTCCGGCTTAGTTTTGTTCCACCCGCAATTTATATCCACTCTAACTTTTTTTGAAATTAAAAATGATTTACTTATATCTACTGCTGATAAAAATGATATCCCGTCGTAGTTTTTAAGTACAATTTGATGTACGGTCTACGCTTTAAACGCAGTAATGCGTGAAACATAAAACAAGTTAACGTCGTTTCTAACGGTCACTTGTTCGTCGCCATTCTGTAAGCTTACGTGTTATAGATATGTCGAATGAACAACAAGAAAATGTGTCGTTTGAATGATATTTTGGAGGATGAATTGGATGATAATTTCTGAAATACTCTAACGGTGATTATAAATTGGAAACTAGTTCCAGTTCCTCATGTAATTAATCTGACGAAAATACTACTCAAACAGAAATACCACCATGTAACTATTATTTTACCCCTGTAACACTATAATGCACCATATTTGTAGTTATTTTAATATCTACCTTATTTTGTTTGAATTTCATAAGCAACTAGTTTGATTAGCACTGTAAACGAGGCAAAAAATCGAGGTTGGAGTCAAAGACGAGGACAAGCTCAAGGTATTCGTGCTCGCCGCGGTCGGACGTCTGCTGGTAGAAGATTATTTACAACATTGACAAACTCTCGTATTGAAGAAAAGGGTAGGATCGAAATTATGACGCCTGAATTAACGGGTGGTGGGTGATGGGGAGGGATGCGGGGGTTTGTAGAGTGCCCACCCATTTCCTCCCTCTACCGGACGTGCTTATTTTTTATAAATTTTTGAAAATCTAATTTTGAGGTTATGTTTTCGTAATTTTTTTGACTATAAACCTGATTTCTAAGGGAAGAGATTTGGGATAGGGAAGCCCCATCCCACTCAACGTAGCGTATTCGAGGGAAGCCCGGTCGACGGAGCCCCATTTCGCTGGGTTCTTACTTCTGGATGATTTATAAAAAAATAAACACGAAGGGGATAGCGGGGTCTATTCGCTTGCTTCGCTCGCTCACTCGACCTCAACATCACCTTCTAACCTAACCTGCCCGGGTCGGAATGCTCTAAGTCCCGAGCTCACTTCGCTTGCTCTTACACTCAATTAAACACACAAAATATTAACTTTTATAATACTCGTAACTTTAAATTTTAAACATACTTTATAGCTACAACCATTTGTAAAAAAGGATCTAAAGGGGTAGCGAAGTCGTCGCAAAACAGGTGGAGGCAGATAAAAACGTTAGAGAGCACATTTGCGTAAACTCGGAAACAACCGAATGACGTAAAGTATATCTGTCACCGATTACCGCCGCTCATGAACAGCTGCAACGCCAGGGCGACTGCAGATGCATTGCCGGCCTTTTAAAAACGAAAAGGCTCTTTTTTTGAAGATCCCAAAGTCGTTTTGGTCCCGAAAAATCTCTGGTGGTAGATGATTCCACAAGGAAGTTGTGCGAGGAACAAAAATTCTTTTAAATCACTTAGTGGTGGACCGCCAGTCATTCAGATAGCATGGATGGTATCGCGAGTTTTGTCGTGATGTGCGATGGTGAAATTATGCGGCTGGAATTAGTGGAAACAATTCCTCAGAGCACTCCCCGTGGTAAATGCGATAAAATACGCAAAGAGATGCAACATCTCTTCATAGTGCCAGTGAGTCAAGCCGATCGGAAAGAGCTCGGTCGCCGACGTCGAACTGCTCTGCGCTGGATGCGATCAAATGCAAGAGGCTGGCACTGGGGAGCCCCGGCCCAGAGATGGGAACAGGTATTCCATGTGCGGCCGAACCTGCGCCTTGTAAAGTTGCGGTGAGCCGGCATGAAATACTTTCCCGCTCTGCTGGGCACGTCAAGCTTTTAAGAGGCCAATTTGGCCCTCTCTTCCAAGTGACCAAGAAACTGCACGTCACTCAATATGTCGACGCCGAAGATTCCGATACTGGCTGAGGAAACAAGGGAAGTGCCTTGAAACTGAGTGGTGCATAAAGCATTACCAGTGCTGTCGTCTGCATAGCAAATAATGCAACTTTTTTGCAACATGTCATTGATATGCAAAAGAAACAGCGTTGCTGATAGCGCACAGCCTTGTGGAACACCAGCGTTAATGGGCTTGTAATCGGAGCATGCACCGTCTACTACGACCTAGATGATCCGATCAGCAAGACGGGAGCTTCGTAAGAAGCGCTTTATTCCAAACCCGATCGAAGACCGTCGCTATGTCAGAACTAAAGGCCAACGTATTCCCCTTGTACTCTACTGCCTTCGCCCATTTATGAGTTAGGTAACCTAGAAGATTACCTGCCGAGCGACCGCGACGGAAATCGTACTGGCGGTAACTAATCAGCTGGTGAACCTCAAGGTACCGCATGAGCTGGCTGTTAATAATAGATTCCATTATTTTGGAGAACAAGAAGGTGAGGGCGATAGGCCTATAGTTGGACGAATCAGAGCGATTACCTTATTTAGGGATTGGGTGCACAAAGGCTGTCTTCCGTGATTTCGGGATTATGCCTAGGGAGTAAGAGTACCGGAAAGGACGCGTTAAGATCGGTTCCAACTCCAGAGCACACGTCTTAAGCACAATATGAAGGACGCCATCAGGCCCACTCGACTTGTTGATGTCCAAGGAGAGAAGTGCTATACGCACCAAGCGTTGGGTAAACAGCACATCCAACATAGAGCACTCACACTGCGGGATGGTCGGCGGTGTGTTCCCCCCGTCATCAAGAGTCGAGTTGGACGCAAAGAGAGAGACTAGTAGATCGGCTTTCTCCTTTAGCGGCATGGGCCAGTGAGTCATCCTCCCTGTGCAGAGATGGAAGAGATGGCAGGCAGAAGTTTCCTTGGACAGTCTTGGCGAGAGACCAGAATGCACGTGTTACCGAAGAAAGACGAACAAGTTTCTCGCCAATTCCGCCGATGTGCTTTGACTTTGCCTTGACAATGATACTTTTGAAGGACCTGGAAGCAGAATTATGCTTCTTTTTAAGAACGCTGGTATTTACATCCCGAGACGTCGATGCGCGAGCCCAGGCCTGGTAACACTCCTGCTTATAATGTAATGCAATTTTGCAGGAGCGACCAAACCAAGGCTGGGTTCGGCCTCCGATAGGTACCACAGACGATGGAATAAATAGTTCCATTCCCTGTAGCACCACATCAGCGACAGAATCAGCAACAATGCAGCGAGAAGTAAACCCATTTCCAAGGGTAGGATGCAAAAAAATTCAAATTCAAATTCAAATTCAAATTGTTTATTGCATGTCACATTACAAATTTAAGATGGTACAATTTTGATTGGTATACATGTGACGCCCCGCCAAGGGGCATACAACACTAGAGGGCTAACTATTTTCGTATTATCTAATTTTTAAACATAAATTACAAATTATCATATCATCAACATTCAATATTATTTTATATAAATTAATTTAATTTGAAACACAATGAATAGTCTAAGTATTCTTACCTTATCGTTATTTATCGTCAAAAAATTCATTTAAATTATAGTAACATTTATTAATAAGAAATATTTTTAATTGTTTATTAAATTGCACAGGATTTTCCAGGATTTTTATGGAATTTGGTAAATGGTTATAAATCTTTATTGACATAACGTGAGGGCTGTTTGAAACTAATTTTAATTTGGAGAAGGGTATCTTAAGCTTATATAAATTTCTATTATTTCTTTTAGTCTTTTTAATAGGTGAGTAGAGTTTTGGGTGCTTCCTAACAAATTTACAAGATTCGAGGATGTAGATAGATGTGTCAAAATCTTATTTTTAATGAAGTGGGGTTTACATGACTCCATTTTGTCCAAATTTATCAATATTCGTAGACACTTCTTTTGTAATATAAATAATTTGTTTATATCACAAGAGTTTCCCCACAAGATGATGCCATAGGAGAGTACGGAGTGAGCATGTGCATAGTAAGCCGCAAGGGCAGTCTTAAAATCTGTCACACGTTTAAGGTGTTGCAGTGCATAAATAAATGAGGTTATTTTTTTTGCAACTTTTTGTACGTGCTGTTTCCAACTCAAATGTGTATCCAGATCTATTCCTAACAAAGTGCCAGAGTTAACAGTTTCTAGTTTTGTATTTTTATAGTTAAACGATATTTGTAAACCAGTTTTTTGGTAGGGTTTAAATTGAATAATTTTAGTTTTATTAAGGTTAAGTTGTAAATTATGTAATTGTAGCCAGCCAGTAATTTTATCCAATGTATAGTTCAATTTTGTAGTTAAATCTGTGGAATTAGTGCAAGAGATTAATATGGAGATGTCATCTGCAAAGAGCACGCATAGATCGTCCAGTATGTTTGGGAGATCATTTATGTAAATAAAAAACAAAATACAACCCAAAACGCTACCTTGAGGGATAGAGCCAGAAATGAGAGTTGCATCCGATCTGACATGAGTAATTTTGCCTATCTCGAAGTTGGTATTTTCAATTTCTACATATTGGAAGCGGTTATCAAGATAGGATTTGAACCAATTATGAGCTATTCCCCTAATTCCTGTTTGATACAGTTTTTCCAATAGAGTTCTATAACAGACTCTGTCATAGGCTTTACTCATATCGAGCAAGAGGCCTACTCGCGATTTTTTTATCGTCGATTTTGTCTAGGATGCTTTTTACATATTTATAAATTGCTAAGGTAGTGGAGTGGTTTTTCCTAAAGCCATGTTGGTTCACGTGCAAAATATTACATTTTTCATAAAATGAACAAAGACGTTTCGCCATAGCCGCTTCAAATATTTTAGCATACGTAGGTAACAGAGCTATAGGTCGATAATTATTTATGTCAGTAGTTTCGCCCTTTTTATGCAAGGGTTTGATTAGAGATATTTTGAGGGCATCTGGGAAGATACCTTCTGAAAAAGATTGATTTACCAATATTGTATAGGGGATTGTTAACAAATCAGCACAACTTTTAATCAAAATAGGAGTCATTTCATCAATGCCGTAGGATGATTTATTTTTAAGATTTTTTATTATGGTATTCATTTCATGAGTTTCTACTGGGCTTAAGAAGAGAGCGTTTTCGATGGATTTTGTTAAAGTTGTTTTATTTAAATTACAGTTATTTGAGTGTAAATTTCCTATAGATGCATAAAAGGTATTAGAGAGAAAAAGATCGCATCCCATCCCAATCGGCTGACCTATAATGCCAAACATGGCAGCAACCTGCAGAACGCAACCGCGATGGGAGCGTGAGTGGCACCGTACTCCGGATCAGACAATGGTCTTAGGAGCCAAGATCATCAACGGAGATGAGATGTCAGCAGAAGGTCCAACAGGGAAGGTACATGATCTTTAACATCTGGAATCCACATAGGTAAGACAACTAGTTGTGTCAGACCATATTCCAAAGCAAAGTCATAAACAAATTTACTCGCATTATTGGTTAAACGAGTACCAAGCCATTCAGCATGATGAGCGTCTGCAATAAATTTTTTTGCAGAGTGCAAAAAAAATTATTGCAATGCACGCATTTAAAGCACTTCAAAAGAATATTATTGATTTGATATACTCGTATACTTACTCTACAAATTAAAACTATTTTATAGACTTTAATAATTTAGTACAGTTACAATTTCTATGTGAGTTGTGATGATTTTGTTATTATACCAACAATATTAGAGCCTTTATTCCTAATTTGCTACGTTTTTATTTTTCAAGCAAAAAAAATTTAGTTTATTTGATTGATAAACATGTTTCAAGTACTTTTTAAATAATTTTTATCATAACCTTATTTATCAATGTTATTTATGATCATTTCATTATCTTAATTATTAAGCACTTCTAGAGTTAAAAATCATTTGTTTTTGCATCAGCAAACACACTTAAAGCCCCAAGAAGGCCCATAATATATTGTTGTATTGAATGTTTTAAATGTTTATTTCACTAATGGATGTGCAACTGTTTGCCATGATGTAGGATTTGTTATCTTCACAGCAGAATAATTTTTGTTTATTATAACATAATAAACACAAAAAAACCGAAACACGATAAACAGAATAGTCGATATAATTATTTTAACGGACTCAATCACCACGTCACCTGCATATTCCAGCAAGGGGACTTTTGAATTCTACTCGCACTGCTATTTATTGCTTTCTAGTCTCTACCTCCACATCTCCAACAAGATGCTGTAGGAAATATGAATTCTTATTTTGTTTCCCAAAACTGGATCGCATCACCAAAAAAATATGTCATTTCATGATATTTTCAGAATTTTCGAATAATATGCAAAGTAATTTTAGTGACATACGAGTACTACTGAAAGCCAAAATTAACGCCATGCTATAAATTTTCACACTAAATATAGCCGTGCTGCAATTGTAGGTGTAAAGGTTGTACAAAGTGTTTGGTTTGACCGGGAAAGGACCATACTTACAAAATACCGAAGTAAAATAGTGGTTTAATTTCCGTGTTTTCCAGCCATTCACTAGATTTAAGTGACGACGTAAGGTGTACAAGAAGTCGATGGATTCAGATGGCTCGAGACCATGTTTTTTGATATCCTTAGGGGAGAACTATGTTCAGTTGACTTTAGAAGGGCGGTGAAAATGATGAAATGTAAATAACAAATTTTTTATCTACTATTGACTATCGTGACAGTGTCAAAGTCTACGATAATACCAAATTCATTTTTCTGACCCCATTTTAGTTGCACGTGACGTATTCTTAAGGACAGCGAACACAATCCTTACAATACAATCCCTTCTGATGGTAAGTTCTGATGAAGCCGAAGATAGTAAAGTACATTAACTTATCTTAACAAAAGGCTATTCACACTTGCCTTTAAATTATTCAAATTAAAAATAAATGTAAAGAGAGATGCTGGAAAACTATTCCACTCCTGTGTTATTCGCATTATGAAATGGTTTGAATGCGTAGTGTGCCGACAACAAAGGGGTGGAGACTACCGAGCGACTAGTGGTGCGTTGATGGAATGAAGTAAGACTAATGTCATATTACCTGTAAAATCGGTCTCTGTATCTCTACACTCACCATAAAAAAACCTGTAGCATTAAGCTGCTATTTTACGCTGAAATTCTCTGAGCGCAGGGTCCTTCCCGGGCCGAGCCAAATCAATTTGTGTTACAGCCATAATATAGCTACAGCATGGTTCTTCCATGTTTAACTTCAAAAGGTAAACGTAAAACTTATTTTCAATTTAATTTTATCTTAATTTTATTAAACTAGGAAAGGCCCACATCCTGAAGTGAACTTTCAGGGGCTATGTGAATTAAGTTAAACGTAATAAAAGGAATATTATTACATTTGCACATCTTATAGCAGTTATTAATTTAATAATTTATCAGTGAAACGTGTCTTAAGTGATACTTGAGACAGAACCATCCTTTAGGGAGACCTATGTATATTCACCAGATGACAATAATATTAGTTAATTTCATAGCGTAATGTCTTATGCAATCTTATAATAGGATCATGCGACTGACATAGAAGAAATATTTGTTTTGAAAAAGAGAGTCATATGGGCAATTTATAACTTAAATTTTATAGTTCCTTAGAGAATATTCCTTAGTATTGTATGTACTTAAAACATAAATATCGTTTATAAAAATAAAGATGTTCGTACTTTATACACTAGGAACAAAAATAAGCTTGATATACCAATTACTAGACTCCACAGAATTAGTAATTCATTTATGGCTTTTACAACAAAATCCCAGAAAATATACAAAATATGTCATTAAAGAGTTTAAATGTTTTATTAAATAAAAATTGTACAAAAAGGGTTATCATAATATCAAATAATATATAAATGAAAATAACTCTTGGGAATAGGATGAACGCCACCATGCTGGTTCTATAAAAATTATTAAAAATTGTACAAAATAAATAATTGTTCTTCCCAAGACAGAGGTTTTTTTCCGAAACAGTGGTAAATAAAAAAAGACTCTCAATAAGTAATGAATCGCAATAAAAATGGCTTTCAATATATACTGAATAAAACTCATTTCTTTTATTTCAATAAAGGGGTGGAGCCTAGGCGAGCGACTATTGGTGGTATGGGTGAACACCCTTATTAATATCACCAGTAAGCCTGTTAGTACATATTTACATTGATTCCAAAGCTCGTTGACACCTTGAGCTGGTACTGTAAAATGCCACCCAGTGGCATATATATGGCAGCAGTTCTACCGTTGTGAATTAATGCCGCACCTTTACAAAGACTCCTGACTCCTTTGCAGCTGCTTTGGCCCTGGAGTCAATGAATCTTGCAAAGTTGGGGTTGGAACAAACATTAATCCCCAGCAACTGAAATTCCAAGGACACATTTCAAAAAGAAGAGGCATAATAAATGGTTTTCGCGGTGAAGAGGTACGCTCGTGTTTTGGAGGCGTTAAATTTCACGAGATTTAAATCATCCTATTCTGAGACTGCCTGCAGTATACGAGTATGCAGACGTATAAGTAATAGTTACTGCACTGTAAGATTTATACACATCTGGTATATGTGACGCGCTGAATATAGCATATAAAATGAATACTGTCATAGGATATTTTATTTCACAATTTAATAGTTTAATATTTTTAACAGCCAATGTTCAACTCTAACGCTCTGCATAATAGCGCAATATACTATAGTTATCTTTCGCAGCTTCGAGCTACTTGCTCCTTAGGTCTGAGATGAATTTTAAATGAAAAGCTGAAAATTCATGACCGTAAGCAATTATAATTTTCGTTTTATTATGCGGAAGAAAGACCATCAATAACGCTTTTACGCGACTTAATTAAATATTTATGAGTTGAAGTTTGGAGACAGAGTATGCGATCTTCTCTGTTTGCAGTCAGTTATAGGTGTTCATGAGCTACTATACAATACAATGGTAGTGTAAAAGAAATCACGCCCCAATTCGTTCTGTAGGTATCATGAAGGTCACGATAAAAAACGCCAGAATGCTTATTTATTATCTACAGCTCTCGATAGACAATTGTATAATCATTAATTTACGTCAAGTAAGTTTTGCGCCTTGTTATACCAACCTCTGTCATGTCATCAAACTTTTAAGCGTCTAGTATCTTTACAACTAGATAATAATGTGAACTAATCTCTAGATATATTTATCAACTACTACTAATATGGTACTGCCTCGTTGGTCTGGTGGTTGTAGTTGTGCGACTGCTGATCGTGAGGTCCTGGGTTCGAATCCCGGGTTGGGCCAAAAAACTAATTATTGAGTTTTTCCGTCAACAAATTCTCAGCAGTTAGTGCCTCGGAAAGCACGTAAAGCCGTTGGTCCTGCGCCTGATCTCTCTCTGGTCGTGTCGGTTTACCGTCCCATCGGATTATGAGAGTAAGGGAATAGATGGGAGGACGACGTCGAACTAGCGCTTTTTGCGAATGACAGCGCATACTTTACGTCGTCCAGAAGAGCCAACATTGCAGCTGCCAGGATGCAATGTCTGCTGGACCTGCTGCCACCATGGTTGGATGAGTGGAGGATGGCCGTCAATGTTAGCAAGACGACCGCTCTGCTCACTCGCCGCTATAAAAATCTACCACCACCGCTAACCCTCGGAGGCCAGGAGATCGCATATGAGACGGCCGTGACCTACCTTGGATGCTGGATCGACAGGATGTTGGGCATGACTGCACACGTCGACTTTGCTATACGCAAAGCTCGATGTGCGCGGGCAATGCTTCGCCCTGACCTGACATCCAAGTTACCGACAAAGTCGAAGTTAACCATCTACAAAACATACATAAGACCTCTGCTAACATATGCTGCTCCGGCCTGGTATACACTCCTGAGCGATCATCAAAAGCGGTGACTTCAGGCCCAGCAGAGTTTGTCATTACGAACTATAGTCGGTGCGGGTCGCTACGTCCGGAATGACGTCATAGCGGCCAACCTAAAGATAGAGAGCCTACAGGAATTCGTGATCCGGCTGGCACGCGGTATGTTCGACCGTGCCGACAACGGGCCACATGAACATCTCAACGGCTTCGCGCCGTTGCACTCACGGCCGCCGGACGGGCGACCCTATCCAAGAGAACTCCCCCTTTTTTCATTAGGGAGTCGAGTAAACCCCACAATTCCGCAGAAAGGCCAACTTTGACAAAATAATTTGTGTTTAAACACAATTATATAGATAACCTCCCTTAATGACATTTTACCCGACTGCGACAAAAGTCGCTAAAACAACACGCTTTTTACCATTAAGGCACCCAGGACCGACACATTGCAGTGTGCCGTGAGGAACATCCGGGTAAAGGGGTGTACCCCGAGGCCCGAGACCTGCATGGCATTATGCCTTGCAGAAGACAACGACGACGAAGGGAATAGAGAGTGCACCTGTGCTTGCGCATACACTTGGGCACTATAATCCTGTCCTGCGCCGATGGCTAGCCTCCGTTGCGGCTGGCCGCCGTGGCCGAAATTCAGTCTGGAGGACATTATTATTATATTTAAAAAAGGGCATTTTTTCCTTTTGTAGCCTATTGTGTGAACGGTATAGTGTGAGATTTGGCACAATAGTTAAAGTTGATATAGAAAAGGAGTACAAAAGGCTAAAATTTATAAATTTGTGTTAAAAAATATTAAAATAAAATAAAATAAAACTTACATTGTTGACGTTCCTAATGTCAATGTCAAACACGTATGTAACTATCGCTCGGACAAATTATATCGCTTATTATAGTTAATACTAAAACAGGCATTGTATTGTCTAGAAGACAAAATCCAGAGACATATCATTAGCAGTTTCAACACATTTACGTGCGATAGTCTGGGGACAATGTTAGCGAATAATTTGCTCGTCTACATACAAAATTTTGGTCGAGATGTCGTTCAAGGAGATGGTGTTGTTAAGTACAGCTTACATAATTATTCGAAGAATCATTGCTAAAGGTAAAGAGTTTGTGGGTTCGGGAATATTCACTACAAAGGGAAAGGACTTGTAACCAGTCTTCGAATATGTGACGGCTCATACAAACATTTTACAAGAATGACAACTATCGATTGCAAAATAGATTTGAATATGTTTGGGTCATCCTAAAATAAGCAAGATGAGAGAAAAAGAGAAGAGAAGATGAGAGTGTGGAAGGCTATTGAGCTTCACATTATATTTGCGTTAACACTGAGCTACTTAGCAATTGGGTTTAGTTATGGTTTATAATCTTATAATTTTAAAGGGTCAAAACAAACAATAAGCCAAAGTGGATTAAAATTTTGCAAGGAGTTCATAAGTCTTTAAAAGATTTTATAAAAGTAAATATGTGGTAACGTATGTGAAACAAAAGCAATTTTAGTATAACTCGACGAGTGTTAAAACAGTCTCGTTGAATCAATTGGTATTTTACTCATGCTGCGGAACACAGCCTCGCCTGACTCGTGTCCTCACTTCGTAAAAGGCATCGGATGAGAGTTGATAGATATAAAACAGCGCATGGTCGACGCTCTTAGAGCATCGACATTCGACACGTACCACTATACGTAAATTTCGCCTACGATCTCAAGAGATTCCTCCCCCTGACGAACAAATGGCTTCAAAACTCGGGATACTATACATATCATCTGGATTATTTACAAGAAGATTTCTTCCCTGTACAACTTTCTTGTAGAATCGACTGCCACTTCTATTTTGATATTATCTATTTTTCCGGACCGATACAATTTTGGAATCTCCGAAAAAAAGAACCTTCTTTTTTTTAAAAAGCTGACACCTGCGATTTCCTGGTGGTGCATCTATTCATGGGTAGCGGTCAATATTTATCATCAAGTGAGTCGCATGCTCGCTTGGCCCTTCTTCTATAAAAAAAGGTCGCGGGATAAACAAAATGTGGCTTAAATTACTACGTAAGCTATTAATCTAAGACCAATATCAAAACCTTAATAGTCTGTGATCAAACAGTTGCACAGAGTAGATATTGTTGCCAAAGATTTTTAAAGTGTTGCCAGCAAATAATTACTGACAGATTGACCGAATGTACTGGGAATTTTGTGTGCTTTTAAATTTAATTTTTTCAATAGTCTGCGGATGTACGTCAAGGCAAAAATGCGAGTATTTTATATTTTGCAAATAAAGATATTTGTGCTTTATATATACATTTTGAATGCGGAGTGTAATGCATGCAAAATATTATTTAGCTTGCTTAATATATCAACTTAAAAATTCAATAAGGTTCAAGTATACTTTTATTATATTTCATAACTATCAAGACTATAAATATTATAAATTAGAAAATGTTTGCAACATCATAGAGATGCTTAGATTATCTTAAACACAATTCTGCCAACAAGAATTCTCTTCTAGGGAAATGAAATATTCATTTGCTTAGCTAAGTTTCAGATAACGTATCTTTGATATGTCTTTGATATCTTTCCGCACCATGAACGACATTAGTTACAACAGACAGGAGTTATTTTATACCATGACGGAGATATAAAATGTATTCACTGCGTTTTCTTTGTATTTTGTGGCTCAGAAATCTTAATATTTCATATAAAAATCATATATTGCGTAACAAAACATACTACCATGTATGTTACTTATACTATTAACTAGGTTGTAGGACTCTTTCTATGTCTAGGAGCTCATTTGGTTAGGTACAACCTTCTTACCTGTTTTTGCCACCAAATAGCAGTGCTTACATTGCTGTGTTGCTTATAGGGAGCCAGTATTATTACAGACTGCATTAATGTTGCCACGTTTAGAAAATTCACCAATAATATAGGATCCATACTTAACCTCTCAATCTCCTAGCGTTCTCACGATACCGCGGCCATATTCCGTCAAATTACTAGCGGTCACATGAGGTCGCACCCCCCCCCCACATCACTTTAACCCATAAAAACTTATACATAGAGACTACTTTTCTATGAAGAAGTTTGGCATTATATAATCAATATGAAATACTCTATTCTCTAGTGAAATAAAAAACTGTTATCCTCCTGAATATTTATTTATAATCTCCGTTTATTTCGTACGACATTTTCGTGTGAATGTTATTGTGTTGATTTTTGGATTTTTCTAGTGTTTTATCAGTGTTTTAGTATAGTGTTTTATCATAAAATTGTAGTGAAAGTTTTTGTGTGAATATAGTTTATCTTTTTACGTAAATAATTTCAAGTAATATATATTGAAATAATTGTGACTTTCACGCTGCCGACATTCGCTTGGTATGTTTTTTTTTTTGTTATCAAAATACAATAAAATCTTTTAATAATGAAGTAAAACATGACTTTTGTTCAGATCACAAGATAGAGAATTTGGTATAGATTTCATAATGCTAAACTTCTTCATCGAAAAGTCGTCTCTAAAAATAAGATTTAATTGTTTTCAGTGCCGTGGGTGGGTGCGTACGCAAGACCGCTCGGGATTTTCGCTTGCAGGGTTAAATTCTCATTGCTCTTACGCAGAAGGGTAGTCAGACACTACAGACTTCCATTCGGTACGATCATAAAATAACACTGTCGTTTCTTTTACATACATATAAGTACGCAAACATGCTGTCAGTGATGATAATATTAATTTGGCACATATTTAATTTCGGCAATTGGTTGATAAACATACCAATCATAAGATGGTGAAAATTGTATTATTTTTAAAAAATCCCGTTGTGCTCCCACTGCTGTATTTCGTTTGAAGTATAAATGCCAGTATAAGTTAAGATTTTGAGATTTTTTTTCTTAACACTTCATCATCACTCTAATCATTATGGACTAAAATGATTCAACTGCTGAACATAGGCCTCTCCTAAATATTGCCATAAAACAAGTTTTTGGAAAACTTACATTCATGCAAAATAATATATTATAATAATACAAAATAATATCTTATACTAACTACTCACTATTTATTTACTATTTTTAAGTAAATCTTAGTTTTAATATTTACAATTTAATCACTGAGTTACTACTGGCTCGACAGTAAAGAAATTCATCGTGATAAAAATTGTATTTCTGAGAAGATAAAATAATTTATATAAGTGCATACCGGAAAAATATATTGGGGTAGTAAGATGCATTGCTCTAAAACTCCGTCAGAAATTAGAGGAGGCCTGTGTCTGGCCTGTAGGATATATATAGGATATTTAGTTTTACTTTACTATAGGGGTGTGACAATGTGGTGCTAATAAATATATCTGCTTTTAAATAAATAGATAAATAAGTACTCACTGCTGTGCTCCAAATCGAATGTTAAAAGCGCCAGTATAATTATAATTAAGCATCCGACTCCAGCCCTTAGGGAATAAAGTGCACCTGCCGCCTTTAGTTATAGTCGTTTCCGAGAGACATTTAAGGTGAGCTGGGATTATTATCTCGATTTTCACTTTAATTACGGGAAAAACAAATGTTTAATTGTAATGAAATTTTGAATTATTTATATTTTTTTAATGTGTGTGTAATTTTTTACACAGATACGAAGTAAAACCTCTTTACGTCGTATTCTTCCTTAATTTTATATTTTACAATAGTATGTTAAATAATAGCATACTTATGCAGCCCCGAAGGTAATACGTAACAATAAAATGTGACGTTTAACACCTTAATACATTTTCTTGGTACATCGGCATCTTTGTCTACTGTACAAATTTGTCTTTACAAAATCGAAAAACTATAGACGAAATAACGAAAGCAATGAAAGGCATGAAAGCATGACGTGCTTAGACATGGAGAAGGAGTGGTGGTAGGCCTGCAGTAGACCTTGTTTAGTTTATGTCAGAAACTGAAGCGGGTACCGGAAGAATGGTGCAAAGCTGTTATAGTTCCAATAAAACGGGAAATGTTCACAGCAGAACGGTAAAAACTACGGTGGTACCAGCCTGCTTAGCATTGTGGGTAAACTGTATTCTAAAGTGTTAATTTAAAAAGTTGACAGAAACTGATGGTAAAATTTGGGATGTAATTTTGGATGGAAATTTAGATTCAAAAAGGTAATGAAGTGTATAATATAGCTTTATCATGGCACTACCACGTTTAATACTTGAATCCCACGTAAAACTTAAATATATCCGATCAAAAATAGGAACACGATTCGCACTTCTGTATATAATATAATAAAAATGTTTATTTTTGGGTGTCTGTACAAAGTTTATTTTTATGAAAAAAAATATTGAGAGGGTCTAAAAATAACAAATTAAAAAAATCTTTAAAAATACCTGTCATATTTGTAACATAAGCATTATTCTTTATCACATCGATGTATCCCACCTTTCTTATGAAGTATATTGTCTGTGTTATAGATGTGTTTTTAAATTTTAATTTTTTTTTTAACCTTTATAAATGGGAACCTGTGATTATAACAGTTAAGTTTAATTTACTCCACCCATGATTCTTTCGTGTACTGAAAATTATATCGTTATAGTCACCGTTATGTGATCTCTACAATATTTGTGCCGAATAGATGCTTTTTCAGTTCCTGAATTATTTTGTATTATGTAAACTTATATGTATATTTGGAACTAAAATATATTATTATTAATATAGATATTAAATCTCAATACTTGTTAAAAGCGATTCACAAACAAGCAATTTAATTGAGTACTTCATTCAGCCTAATGGGTTTTAGCAGAATTTTACATGACCGCCGCAGGCAATTAAGTGTTTCATTCCGGTGGTAATTTATATTAATATTTATGAACTATATAATATATTTAGTTAGATACACATTTGATATTTTTATTTTATAATTTTGAGAATAGTCTTTTCTAATCTAGTAGAAGCCGTGGTCTCTAAATCATTGTATAATAACTTGCTATTAGTAATAATTGCACCAAACAAAAAGTTGATAACACGACCATACAATTTTTTACAATCTCTGACTAAATTTATCTAAGGTATTTAAGGTCTCGCAAATGCTAAAAATATTTTAATCATTAACCCTTACAAGCTTATAACTATTCTAAGATAGTAAAAATGATATTTTTTATTTATGTCTATTTATTTTGATCTAATTTAATTAAAAACGTATAAATAAAACCATATTTATATATATTTCCATGTTTTTGAGAAGGGGACATAAGTGTCCCAATATGCGTTAAGGTACATTTTTCTTATGTACGGACAAAAAATACTAGAATGATTTTATTGTGAAATAAACACAAACTATGATATAAAGTACAAATTATTTATTGTAGAAATTATTTATAAAACAAAAATAAAACTTAGTGGTACTCTACAAAGCAGTTGCGGTCTGTGTTATTTGTGCGATTCTCTATAACGGCTTTTAGCACACTGTACGCATCTTTTTCTGTTACTTACTTTTACCATTACGTGTAAAGGTGTACCGCGCTTCTATGTATAAGAAATTCGCTTTTTCGTCATAACAACTGACGACAAAGATCTTTGTCGAGACGAAAAGCTACCAATAAGTGACCGAGCTACTACTTGGCGAAATTCTAGGCTCGTAAGCAGTTCCTTCAATAAGTTTTGCTTCATGCAGCTTGCAATAAATCACATATGAATTATTCATCGCAATATCTAGTAAGTCAAAAAACAACCTTAGGTAGCATTTTATTTTTGCTTTTCGATCCACTTCAGAGTATACTTTTTTCTGGTCCATCAGATCGACCTCCTCCCATATGTTTATTATATTTTATTATAGCTTCAGGGCAAATTACATTCACCTTTTCAGCACTACCAGAAACACGCTTCTTGACTATCGTCGTAGGTATGGATGATAAAAAATTTGTTAGCAGAAACACGGCTTTGTTATCCATCCATTTTATGAAAGATATTCCATTGCTGCTGGCTGCAAAAATATCTCCACGATACATATTTTTATCTGTTGGCATATTTTTCGGTACATTTTTCCTGTTTGAGCGCACTGTTCCACACGCTTTTATATTCTTATTCATCAGTGTATACTGAAGATTAGGATAATTGAAAAAATTATCAAAGTATATTTCACACCCTATGCCCTGTGAGCTTTCAGACAATTGCAAGACAACCGATTCACCCAATCCCGTTTCAGTGCCACCTCTTTTCTGCCCAGTATACAAATCAAACTGAAATAAATAGCCAGTGGAAGAACATGCCCTACACCACATCTTGAACCCCCATTTTATTGGTTTATTTTTTACGTATTGCCTCATTATGTTATGCCCCTTGAACTTGATCATGTTTTCGTCTATTGCCTGGGTTTTGGTGTTAGCGATAGCTCTTTGAAAAGCATGGTTGAAATGATCTATAACAGGTCGTATTTTGAATGCTCTATCATAAGACGGATCGGTTCTATTAGGTTCATTAGAATTGTCACTAAAATGCAAGTTCCTACGTATTTCTTCAAAGCGGTTTATAGGCATCACATTAGCAATGTAAGGAACTCCCATGTCAGGATCTGTAGACAAATAGCTCCTGAATGTAGGTAAACAATGATACCCCATCACAAAGTTCATGCCGAAGAAAGCTTTGGCTTCTTCATCAGTCAACGTAAAAGATCTTCCATTTTGATGAGCGTAGCGTATGGATTCACGAACAATAATCTCCTCTACTAATTTTTCGAAGCCTGTAGCCGCATTGAAAATTTTTACAGGAGTCAGTTCCGTATCAGAAGTTTGATCAAAAATGTGCACCTCGCCGAAGTTATACCCTTCCATTTCACAAAAATTATGCGGAGAATATGAATTTTTTCGCCAGTTGAAATAAAGGACATTATAACTAGGCTGTTGATTTTCAATAATATTCTCTTCTGGAGATGCTGACCCCGGTTCAATTTCGACAGTTGAAATACCCGTGTCTATATCTTGCTCTAAAAAATTTTGATCCTCTTCATCAAGGACTAAACCCTCCTCATCATCGCTGTAGTCAGCCATCAAGAATTCTATAATTTCGTCTTGCCGCAATGAAAACTCTCTACGTCGATTGGAAGACATGGTCTGTAACCAAATAGAATATACAAAATAAGAATAATAAACAAAACAAAACAGTATAGCAAAAAATATTACCCGCTTGAAGCTAGCCTCCCTTGATGCATATAGGGACACCCGCGTCCCTTTACATTTTTTACATAGTACGCCTTATTTTTACAAAGAAAACCAAAAATATGTACCAAAACAGTAATTATACTAACCAGTGAATATAATTCTGAGAAGAAACTGTGGTAAAAAGTAGATATTTAATAAAAAAATATTTTTTAATGTTCACGTCCTTCTGACAAATATGTCACTTTTCGCGGCATTAACTTTTTTGACAGATGTCTTTACTTAGTGTTGCCAGCGCGCAAACGCGAAAAGGTGCTATAAAATTTAATAATACAAATTTAAAAAAGGTTTAACTCGGCCAGTATTAATGTAAATCGTAAAAATTAAGTGGGGACAAATGTATCCCATATGCGTGAAAGAGTTAAACTGTCACTCGTAGAATTTCACGTGAGAAGTGAAATTTCTTAACTTCACTAACTGGGAAACATAATTTTCGGGTTGTTAAGAAATATTTTGAAGCAATTGTCAGCAAGTATTTTTATTTAAAAAATGTATCACCGTATTAATATAGTAATTAAATTTTAAATTACGCTGTTTTTTGTGATAATAAAATGAGTATTATCTATATACAAACAAACAAATATATACAAACAAATTTATAACTATAAGTATGTCAATTTTGTAAAATAGAATCAAACGAATTTTCAACATTACTTTCATAAATTTTATGTATATGACCGCGACGGTCACGCGAGTTCAGTGCTGTTTCTCTATCCCAAAAGTTTCTAACGTACCCAAAAAAGTTTTCACTTCAATAAATATGATATATAATAAAACGGGGAAGGACCACGGTCTCACAGAATACCAGCGTGAAATAGTAGCTTAACGCTGCTGTGTTTCGTATGGTGAGTGTAGATACCGAAGACCCTATTTACTGAAAACGAGGCATTCCATCTTAGTCCTCACGGGTGACAACGCATCTGCATTTTGATTAGTAATCGAGGATAGATGTACGAGTAGATGTCTATGGGCCGCAGCAACTACTTACCATCAGGTGGACTGTGTGCTCGTTTGTCACCCTATACTAAAAATAAAATAAATAAAAATTAGCTAAGGGGCTAAACGCTCGCGAAAAATTTCCAGTATCCGAGCTACATAGGTTCGATCCTACCGGCACAAATGAAATTTTTAATAATTAATTTAATTTATTTTAAGTACATATGCAGTCATGTTATGTCCAGTAATATGCATTGAGGAAGCGCGGCAGACATTTCCATTCCCTAAATCTCTGTCAGAAATAATAGAAGGCCTCTGCCCAGTAGTGAGACGAATATAGACTTTACTTTTTTATTTTCATTTATTTATATACACTTTTATGAACCAAAATAATACATATGGCGGACTTAAAGACTTAAAGCGTTCTCTCCCAGTCAACCATTATTTGTACTCATTTTTTTTTATTTGGTTCGTAGGATTTTTTCTCTATAATGCAAGTAGACTGCAAATCTAGGCTAAGCTGCTGCGCCAATGAGCTATCGCATAAAAAGGAAATCTACCTTTTTTTGCAAACAAAAATATGTTGTTTTTTATTTGTTTTATCATAATAGAGATAAAGGCTTAAACTTAGTTGCAGCCTCCTTTTAAGCCCTACTTGAGATACCAGAAGTATGTAGAGAGACTCTGCTAAAACTAGCCTTTGTATATATATATATATATATATATATATATATAATTTATAGTAAATGTGTAAACGAACATATTTATTTTGAATATGTTCATATACACATGTAGTGCATTACCTAGAAGTTTTATATTTCATGCGCGAGTCCCGTGTGACTCTGCTGCGCAAGCGCGTTTAGCATAAGTTAGATTTTATAAGAAATGATTGTATTTGGGACTCAATAAACGACCGACGTACGGTGAAGACGTATCTTTTCTTTTCCCCACGCGTACCATGCCTCATGGCGACCCTGCCAGGATGCTAACAAAGAAATTACCCACTAAGTGAAAAACCAGTGCAAAAAAAAACCAAATTCGGAAGAAAGAAGAAAACCTTATAGAAGAACGAAGAAAACCTTACAGAAGAATGAAGAAAACCATATAGAAGAAAGAAGCACAAATTCTGAAGAAAGAAAAAAGAAGCGCCCTATTTTGAAGAAAACAAAAAAAACCAAGAAGAAACGCCAGAAATCCAAAGAGAAATAAAGGTACGAAATGGGAAAATCGCAGTCGAAAGAAGTAGTCATAGCACAAAACGCAAATGGTGCAGCATCCGCAAATACAAGACTAGAAGACGCTCACACAAACCACATCATACAAACCCTCATGATTGTATCCGTGGTTATACTGGCTGCAGCAGTTATCTATTACCTGATGAAAAAATGCAGGAAGAGTGCCGTGAAAACTCTGAGGCGAGAACTCAACGCAATCTCGCTTGAAAACATCGCCCGCCCTACAACTAACTAGAAGATCTCAAGAGGTGTCCAGTGTAATACCCGGCCCAACATCAAGAGGTGTCCAGGGTAATACCCGGCCCGATTCAAGAAGATGACCTCATGCAGCCACACATCCTGTTTGCAGTGCTGTTCCCGCTTGCTCGCGCCGCCCTAAAAATGGTTACATCCACAAACACCATCGCCCCGCCCTTGTAATTAGTATGTACGTGATATTTTAACAAGTAAGTGAAATTATAATTTTTAAGTGTTTTTACATAGTGTGTAAATAATAGTTTCCTTTTCCTTTACTGTTAGAAATTATATTTGTCGATTTTTCCAATGTCACTAGCTGAACTAAATAATGTGTACAGTAGTTTAAAAGAAATTAGAGATTATCTAGTGAAAATCGGACCAAAACGTAGAGAGAGTTCCGATACAGCAAAAAGAAAAAGTTAGTGAAGCGAAAAATCTGTACAGTCGTTTGGAGTATATTTCGTCTAAAATCAAACTAAAAATAGAGAATTCTGAGATAAGTAGCGATGATTTTCAGGTTATTAATAGATGCATAGACGACATACATATCTTGTACAGTAATATTTTAAATTTAATGTCTCATGAATCAGAAAGTTCCAATAACTCAGCCAGCATGGGCGCCTTTGATTTAAAAACGGCAATAGCCCTATTGCCAATAATGACAGGCCACGAAAATATTACTACTCAACTGATAGGTAGTATTGTGATGTATAGTGATATGCTTAACGAAAATGGCAAAAAACAATTAATTGATTTCGTTTTGAAAACTAGACTGACCCCTAGCGCCAAGCTGAGGTTAAAATCTAGCTACGAGTCCGTGAGTAGTTTGGTTTTAGATATGCGCACTCACTTAATTCAGAAGAAATCCGCGGTAGCATTGCAATCGCAGCTTAATAGCGCAAGCCAAGGCCGTAGATCTATTGATATGTTCGGCTCTGAGTTAGAACAGTTGTTCGTCAACTTGACTATAGCACAGGCTAACGGTGATGACAAAAAATACGAAACACTTCGTCCTTTGAACGAGAAAATTGCGATTAAGCGTTTCGCAGACGGATTATCAGATTCGCGTTTGAGCATTATCATAGCCTCCCGACAATTCCAGTCTCTTCCAGAAGCGATTCAAAAGGCGCGGGACGAGAGCACATCATCAGCTCGTAACGAGCATGTGTTGAACATTTACAATAACGCTCGCTCAAATACTAATTATAACCATCAGAGAGCGCAAAGCGGATCGAATTCCAGGACATTTTACAGGGGTAACTCTCGAGGGCTCAATCGTGGTAGGTACCAACGGGGTACTTCGCGAGGCCGAAGTCGGTACAACCCATCTCGCCCAAATGTAAACGCCCGCGTTTCTCAGTTACAATCGGAGCACATTGAGAGCGTGGAACGCACTCAATCTGCACCGAATAGTGAGTTTTTTCGCCCCTACAATTAGTGATCATTTCGTTTGTAATTATAGCATAAACAATGTAGTAGATTTAAATGTAAGTAATAATAGCAAGGTAAGTCTTTTAGTAGGTACGGGCGCGAGCATTTGTGTTATGAAATATGAGTGGCTCCTCGATAACCAGGAGTATTTGAATGAGTTACATTATGATAAAATAACAATTAAGGGCGTTAGTGGTAAATTAATTTCAGACGGTTATATTTACTTAGATTTAGTTTGTAATGGCATAACTTTTTAGAGAGAAATTTTACGTTTTTAAGAATCTCTCTTGTTTTGCTAACGGTATATTGGGCGATAATTTTTTTAAGCGTTATAATGCGATAATCAACTACGAAACACGAACCTTACAGTTATCGAATCAGGGTTCTGTAGTTTGTCTTAATATGGGTAGATGGAGTGATAGGTATAGACACGTCATACCCGCCCGTTGCGAAGTTATCAAACATATTCCTTGCACTTTAAGCGAAGATAGCGTTATTTTAGCTCAAGAAATCGAGGAAAGGATTTTTATCGCAGGAATGTTAGCTAAACCATTAAATAAAAGTATTCCTATTAGAGTGTTGAATACGAGAAATGAGGATATTGAGATAGATTTTTCAAAGGTCAATGTCCATTCCATTAGTAACTTCGAGGTATGCCACCTCGAAAGCGAAGAAAAAACTGTTGAGCGAATAAAAACTTTATTCGATTTACTTGATTTGAGTTATTTAAATAGGGAAGAAAGGCTCAGTATTGAACAAATCTGTGCCAAATACGCAGATGTTTTCCATTTACCAGGTGATTCGTTATCAGTTACGAACTTAATGGAACATAGCATAGTTTTGACCCCAGTTTATTCTAAGCCTTATAGGGTTCCTCAGGCGTTAAAAGGTGAGATAGAAAAACAAGTTCAGGAAATGTTAAAAAACGAAATCATTGAGGAAACCGTTTCGGAATGGTCTAGCCCAGTACTTTTAGTACCCAAAAAGGTCGATAAAAATAAAGAAAGAAAATGGAGATTGGTCATAGATTACAGGAAATTAAACGATCGAATTCAAGATGACAAATTTCCGCTTCCCAATATAACGGAGATACTTGATTCATTGTCAGGCAGTATTTATTTTTCAAAATTAGACCTCTCCCAATCTTATTATCAATTGTTCTTAAATCCAAGTTCCCGTAAATATACTTCTTTTACATTAAATAAAATGTATCAGATTTCTTTAGATAATGAGTCACGAAAGTACACTACTTTTACGGCAGGAAAACAGTATCAAATGAAGCGGTGCCCAATGGGGTCTCAAGACAAGTGCTAGTGTCTTTTCTCGGCTGATGACTATAGCCATGGCAGGCCTAAATTACGAAAAATGTTTTTTATACCTAGATGATTGCGTCGTAATCGGTTCTAGCATCGATATTCATAACAAAAATCTCATTAGCGTATTGAATCGATTAAGAAAAGTTAATCTCAAACTAAACTCAATTAAGTGCGAATTTTTAAGAAAAGAAATAGTCTATTTAGGTCATAAAATTACTCAAGACGGAATATTCCCAGATCCCAGTAAAATTGACACCATACGTAATTACCCACGCCCGACTTCTGCTGACGAAGTAAAACGACTCGTCGCGTTCGCCAACTATTATCGTCGGTTTATTCCACGTTTTGCTGATATTGTGTTCCCATTGAATGCATTAACAAAAAAAGGTATTAGATTTGAGTGGACTAAAGATTGCGAAAGTTCGTTTATTACATTAAAATCTGCTTTAACGAACACTCCATGGTTGGACTATCCCGACTTTTCGGAAAATAACACATTTCAGTTGCAGACAGACGCATCTAAGTTAGGCTTAGGCGCCGTACTCTCAAATAGTAATGGAAAGGTTGTCGCTTACGCTAGTAGGAGTTTGAACCCGGCAGAAACTAGATATCCAATAATAGAATTAGAATTATTAGCTATCGTGTGGGCAGTCCGTCACTTTAGGCCTTACTTGTACGGCAGAAAATTTAAAATCTTTTCGGACCATAGACCCCTTGTTTACTTATTCGGTTTAAAAGACCCGTCTAGTCGTTTAACAAAATTCCGACTATACCTTGAAGAATACGACTTTGAAGTAGAATACGTCGCAGGGCGAAGCGTCCCAGAGCCGACTCCCGGTGACGTCACGCGATTTGAAAGAAATGCAGGAAAAAGTAGTATCCGTTTTAACTAGAGCTCAAAGGAAAAAGTTAGAGCCCCAAACGGACACCGGACAGATAGACAAACAGCCTCCAGTTAGTAGGCCTGATCAACCTACTACTGTAGAGTTGTTAAAACGACCCAATGACATAATAGAGTTACGTTTTCCAGGAAATAGTAACGAAAAACATTTGAATAATGCGTATAATATTTTGTCCGACGCTAAACTTTGCACATATAACCCGTCGTTATCGACCATATTCCTATATTCTCGATCATTATCGTCTCTAGAAGAGTTAGCGAGAGATCTAGAAAAAATGTGCATAAAATTAAATATAAAAAAAATTACTCATAATTAAAAACAAGAGTAATGAGAAAAATATTAAGAGTTTGCTGCGCAGCATAAAAATGTATAAAATAGCGTCACCACGATTTTTGATTATTAAAGACATTAAGCGAATAAATAATAAAGAAGAAATTACCACGGTACTTAATGACTTTCACCTGTTACCAACAAATGGTCATGCAGGCATGAATCGTATGTTAAATAATATTAAAAAATATTATTTCTGGCCAGGTATGAGCAACGACGTCATGAACTATGTCCGCAAATGTAAAAGTTGTCAAGTTCAAAAGCATACTAACAGAAATATTAGAGATCCTCTGACAATCACTTCAACTGCTAACTCAGCGTTTGAACAGGTTACTTTAGATATTATGGGCCCTTTAGATATAGATAACTATAATAATAAGTATATTTTAACAATCCAGTGTGATTTAAGCAAATTTGTAGAGGCTTATCCTTTACCTAGAAAGGATAGTGAAAGTGTTGCTAGGTCTTTCGTTAATAATTTTATTTTGCGTTATGAAATTCCAAGAAAAATTTTAAGTGACATGGGGACCGAATTTACCTCATCACTTATGTCCGAAGTTTTCAAATTGCTACATATAGAAAAAATCCATTCAACGCCTTATCATCATGAAACCTTAGGAGGCATTGAAAATACACATAAACATTTAGGCGCTTACCTCAGAATTCAGTGCAATAATAACAAGTCAGATTGGAGCGAATGGGTTCCTTTTTGGTGTTTTTGTTACAATACAAGCGTTCATTCAAAAACAAAATATACTCCATACGAACTAGTTTTTCGGCAAAATTTGTAATATTCCTAGTAATTTATCAACACATGTTGACCCACTGTATAATTTCGATGATTAGCCTAAGGAGTTAAAGTACCGTTTACAAAAAGCACAGTTGGATGCTAAGGAAAATTTGTTAATAAGTAAAAATTTAAGAAAAATTAAGTATGATCAAAAATGTAATAAAGTACAATATAAGCCAGGAGATTTAATCTTAATAAAAAACCAAACAGGTAACAAATTAGATTGTTTGTATGAAGGACCTTATAAAGTTTTGGAAGAATTACCACCTAATGTAAAATTTCTAAAAAATAACAAAGAAATTATTTTACATAAAATAACACAAAGCCATTTCAATTGTAATGTTTATCTTTGTAATCAAAAAAAAAAGTTTGCTTTTCAGATATTACACAATAATATACATTCATTATGTTATTAGTCTTAAGTTATATGTACACTAATCATTTTTTTTCCTAAAGAGGGTAGTGAGGTACCCCTTACTTTTCGGGGGAGATGTAGTGCATTACCTAGAAGTTTTATATTTCATGCGCGAGTCCCGTGTGACGCTGCTGCGCAAGCGCGTTTAGCATAAGTTAGATTTTATAAGAAATGATTGTATTTGGGACTCAATAAACGACCGACGTACGGTGAAGACGTATCATTTCTTTTCCCCACGCGTACCATGCCTCACACATAATAAATTTTAAATAATAATAAAAAAATCTAGAGGTTAAAGGTGAACGCACATTTATCGAAATCATATGCGCCCTTCGTGCCGTATTTAAGAATTCGTTGCATGAAATCATATGAAACCTCGCACCTTGCGCCCAGTGTTTTATAAAATGTGGTAGGTATCCGAATATTTAGGGACGTATACTGAAGACGTCATATAATGCAGCGCGATACTTAATACTGTCTAATGTTGTCAACTTAATGGACGTTCCACTAAAGCTGGTGGTTTCAACTCCCTTTCTTGTGAAGAAATATTTCTTTAAATGACTGGTATTTTTCCTAGTGGTTCAGCAGAATAAGTTTTAGTTAGTCGCAAGATGATCACTACACTATTAAGTCACTTATATGTTTAGAAATATATTTTTAATTTATTTCAGGAGTATTTTCTTATACTATGTGGAAAATAATAATTCATCAGACAAGACATGCAACTGACTTTTTAATTTAATATGGTGAGTTCAGAATCTTCTTTTTCTTCGTATTTGTTTTTCTTCTTCCTCTGTTAAAAAGCAAGCTCTAACAACACTTTTTCCATAGCTTAATCAGTGTCACTGTACTGTTTCACTTCAGTGGTTAGAAAAAATTACAAAAGTATTTGTCAATACTAAAGATTTGCGTACGGCGCGTACGTGCAATATGCGATGTCATCGGTAAATGCGAGGCATACAGCGTGTACGGCGCATGCTGCACATAATGTGCTGACATAAAATGTTCGTTCACCTTAATTATTAAAAATATTTAAAGTATGAGAGCGGATGTCAACATTAACTTGCTCTCTTGTTTACGCAACTAGTCATTATTAGCAACAAAAACAGTAAACTGCACTATACATTCGGTATAGGACAATTATAGTTCGATTACACCGTAATATTTCACACAGTAGTGTAACGTTAGGGACGAAATTACATGGTAACACCAAAGTATGCTAATTAACAGCAACACTAACCATCTCAATTTAATACAGGGCAGTCTACGTGGGACACTCAAATTCAAATTCGAAATTCAAATTCAAAATTCTTTATTCAGTATCTTAAATTTAAATACATTAACTAAGCTGGGGTCTCCTTTCACGTATATTAATACCTGTGTTAGAGGATCCCGCTCTTCCATAACAATTTTAGATACATATAAAATTGCGCATACGTAAAGATTAAATTGAGTGCGTGCGGTCGCATGTATGTGTGTGTGTGTGTGTGTGCGTGCGTGAGTGGGTGCGTGCGTGCGTGCGTGCGTGCGTGCGTACGTGCGTGTGTGCGTGCGTGCGTGCGTGCATGCGTCCGTGCGTGCGTGCGTGTGCGTGCGTGAGTGCGTGCGTGCGTGCGTGCTTGCGTGCGTGCTTGCGTGCGTGCATGTGTGCGTGCGTGCGTTCGTGCGTGCGTGCGTGCGTGAGTGTGTGTGTGTGTGTGTGTGTGTGTGTGTGTGTGTGTGTGTACGTGTGTTGCGGAAATTATTTATGCTATGGTGTAATTTTTCTATTAATTTCAATAAATTTTCAGTTTCTTCATACTCTTTCTTTAACCACGCTGTAACTTTTTTTTTCACATTATGCTTGGTCTTTGCGTATAATATAATATAAAAGTTTTGAGATATACATAAAGTATTCTAGATACAATTAATGTTTATTTTACATCTTTTCTAAATAATATCCCCATCTTTCTCTATACAAAGTTCCATTCGCCTAAACCAACTCTGAAACACTTTTACCACTCTTGATCTGACAGGTCGGAAATCGCTTCTTCGTAGGCAGCCAAATCTTCTTGCGCGCTTGAAAAAACTTGCCTTTTATTTTTTCTTTTACTCTTGAAAACAAAACGAAAACACAAAGACCTAAGTCAAGGCCGTAGGGTGGATGACTTAGAGTTTCAACACCAGATTCTTCAACAAATGCTTTTTTCTGAGGGAGGTATGTTAAGAGGCGTTATCGTGATGCAGCATGATTCCCCAAAGCCTGTTATTTGGTCTTCTCTTCCGCAAAGCTTGAGAAGCTTTGGGTAATGCAAACACACATTTTTCAGCATTGACGTCGACAAATGTCCGCTCCGCGAAAAAAAAACAAGCCACCACTTTTTTTGCCGACGTTGCGAGGTCTTTGCAGTTTTTTTGGTAACTTTCCTTTTGAGTACACCCCTTTCGATGATTGCCTTTTATTTTCCGGATTATACTGATAGATACATGTCTCGTCACCAGTAACGATTTCTGAAACACGCCTAGATGCCCCGTTTTCAAAACGTAGACGCATTTCATGGCACCAATCCACACGAGTCTGTTTTTTCGCTTTTGGAGAGCAAACGAGTGATCCATCGACAACAAAGCTTTCTCACTTCAAGATGTTGATGTATGATGGTATGAATGCTCCCCGAACTAATGCTTACAATCTTTTCGATGTCCATGTATGTGATTTGGGGGTCTTCTCGCACCAACATTTCAGTAGTTCATACATTTTCTGCCGTTACTGCTGTTTGCGGGGCCCGGATCCTTGGTCATCGTTAAGGTTAATTTTATCCCTTTTGAATTCAACAAGCCACCTAAAAACTGATGCGCGTGATGGAGCTGAGTCCCCTAATGCTGATTGTAACCGCTGTAAACTTAATTGTTCGGTTAAACCAAATTTAAAATAATAATATATCATAGCGCGCAAATGTTCACGGTTAAGATCCATCGTTTTAAATGAAAAGCGCGGGAAGCGTTGCAGGAAAATTAATATAACTTTGGTTTTTTTTTTAATATTGAGCAATTGGCTTAAGGAGTTCTATTTTTAAATAAATTTGCTTTTTAGAAGCATATAACATGGGTGCGTTCAATTTTTATATTTCGAGCATCTCAAAACTTATTGAGTGACCTACGTATTAGCAACACAATCTTCCTTGCTTACGCTAAAAAATAATTGCAACGAACAGAACAACAATAATTCTACGACTCTTGTTACTCGTAGAACGACTTTGATAAAATTTCTTGCGCACGGCATCTTCGTACTTCGCATTCATTTGTTGATATATTCTTTTATTTTTTATTTGCATACCTAACACAAGTTTTTAATCTGTTACAGCTCTCACCACACTACAAAAGGTAAACTAGCAGATTTTGCCTTTTCGGCATTAAGTTATTTTTTTGTACCAAATTGTTTTGTGTGCAATAAAGAATATTCTACTTATTTACCTACCTGTTATGATATTTATAATATATACCATTATAAATAATATTCTTTCAGTCATTCCATTAAATAAAGCAAATCCAATATTAATAAAGCTAACATATTTCTAGGCAACTTTAGCGATCAATATTATACGATGTCGTGGCAGATTACGATCGACGCCATAAGCCATAAAATGTTACGCATATTTGGAAAAACAATAATAATAAAGAGTAAAGAATTGGTTACCATTACGGAGATACTTAGATCTTCGAAGCGGCCTTTAACTCTTTTTAAAAATATTTTTCTATCCTTTTGAGTGAACAAATGGCTATCACAATTCACAAGCCAAAAAAGTTACATTAACGTTTTCTCTTAATAATATATAATTCCTTAGTATTGTTACGAGCTTGAGGTTCGTGACAATAAAAATTGCCGATAAAATTACCTAAATTAACACTTTAATTTACTTTGCACAATTAAAGTTAAAACACTAATAATTTAAACACACTAATTCACTTAATTCCACTCCGAAGCTTCGCTTGTGTCGCCGAGTTCACTCTGCTTCGATCGCATCTTGCAGCGCCTATATATTTAAATTAGCAAAGAAATATCCAGAATGTTCAAGTAAACACGGGCAAGGTACCGAGCGTTCGAGTTTCGACTAGGCGCTGTCGGTTGAGTAATTTGTGATGTCATTTTCTCAATGCTCCCCTCGCTCTCGTTCCTGACACTAGATGGCGCTAGTGTGACTTATTCATGCAACACTGCCCCCTCCTAAGACATGCTCGTCCCGAGCATTATCGGTCCCATAATAACGCGCCAAGCGATCCACATGGACGATCTTAGGAGTCCCTCTTGCGCCTTTCTGTATCCGGTAGGTCACATCGTTGATCCTGGTTACAATCCGGTACGGGCCGTCCCATTTAGCTTGAAGCTTAGGAGATTTCCCTTTGCTGCGGACTGGATTGTGCAACCACACTAATGAACCTTCGTTGAACCCTTTATTGTTCATTTTGCGGTCGTACCGGGTTTTCATTTTCTCAGACATTTGCTGGCCCGATTGTCTGACGTGCTCATAAATGTCATTCATTTTGTTCCGCAAGTCATTTGCATAATCGGTTACACTGCATGGGGCATCAGGTGGTATCCCGGTGATCAGGTCTGCAGGCAGCCGTAATTCTCTTCCAAAGTTTGCGAAAGCTGGTGTCACTGCTGTACTTTCGTGAACAGAACTTCGATATGACAACAAAAACGGTTGTATGTGCTTGTCCCAATCTCGTTGCCGATTGTCTACAACTTTTGCTAGGTACCTCTCCAATGTCTGATTAAATCGTTCCACCATTCCATCAGATTGCGGGTGATAAGAAGTCGTTCTTGTTTTATGAGTACCCATAACTCGGCAAGTTTCCTGGAATATTTGAGACTCAAAATTCCTTCCTTGATCGCTGTGAATCTCTAAAGGTACTCCAAAACGACAGAAGACTTCATGAACTAGTTTATCTGCAACTGTTGAAGCTTCTTGATTTGGAATGGCGAAGACTTCTGGCCACTTAGTGAAGTAATCCATCACAACCATGAAATACTTGTTACCGCTTTCACTCTCCGGAAACGGCACCGCAACGTCAATGGCTATTCTCTCCCATGGTGCGCCCACATTGTACAACTTCAATGCACCTCTACTACGAGTCTGAGGTCCCTTTACAGCCGCACAATTTGTACATTTGCGACACCAGTCCTCGACATCGTTTCGACAGTGGACCCAGTAAAACCGTTCTCGGATCTTCAGTAGAGTTCGCTTAACTCCCAGATGGCCTCCTGAATAATCATTATGGTACAGCTGTAGAACATCCGGTACTTTAGCTTTAGGGACAACCATTTGTAAATGACAGCTGTCTCCCCGAACATTTTCCCATTTACGGCACAGAACTCCATCCTGAAGCAGCAAGCTGTCCCACTGGGCCCAGTAGCTTTTAGTGGTCGAACTCATCGCTGAGACGTTGCTCCACTTGGGCTTGGGAGCACTGACCTTCATCCATTCCAGGATCGGCTTGATGTCCGGATCTTCCTGCTGTGCACGTTGTAAGCTGTCCTTCCACTCGTTGCTGAGGTGGTCTGCCCTGAGCATCCTCACGGATACCACTTCCTTACTCTCTTGCCTAGTACAATGTTTGCAATCTTCAGGACAAGGTCTTCTTGACAATGCATCTGCGTTGCCATGAGATTTCCCGTTACGATGTTCGATCTCAAAGTCGTATTCCTGCAGTAGTTCAATCCACCTCGCAACTTGTCCTTCTGGATTTTTAAACTGCAATAGCCATTTTAGTGCAGCATGGTCAGTTCGTAAGTGAAATTTTCGCCCCAGAAGATATTTGCTAAAATGCTGCAACGACTTTACCACAGCTAGCAATTCGCGTCTTGTGACACAGTAGTTGCTTTCCGGTTTTGACAACGACTTGCTGAAGTACGCTATCACGACCTCTTGGTCACCATTGCGTTGAGACAACACACCGCCAAGTCCTATATCACTTGCGTCTGTGTCAACTATAAATTCTTTGCTTGCATCAGGGTATCCCAAAATAGGTGTTTTGCACAGACGGTCCTTGAGCTCCTGGAATGCGATATTGCAACTTTCATCCCAGCAGAAATGTCGCTTCTCCTCGGTTAGCTTGTGCAGAGGTTTAGCTATATCTGCAAAGTTCTTCACGAATCGCCGGTAATAGGAGCACAAACCCAAAAATGCTCTAACCTGCGTCTTGTCTTTTGGAACCGGCCAATCCTTGACAGCGGCGATTTTCTCTGGATCTGTGCGGATACCTTCTTCCGATACTACAAACCCCAAAAAGTTAACTTGCCGTTGGAATAGTGAACATTTCTTCGGGCTCAACTTGAGGTTGGCACTCTGAATCTTCATGAGCACGCGTTCCAGGTTTTGAAGGTGTTCCTCAAACGTACGGCCCACGATGATGATGTCATCCAAGTAGACCAGACAGGCATCGCCAATTAGCCCGGTAAGTACAAGTTCCATCAGCCTTTCAAACGTTGCTGGAGCATTGCACAACCCAAACGGCATTACTTTGAATTGCCACAGACCCTTTCCCGTCGAGAACGCAGTTTTCTCCTTGTCCTTAGGGTCAATTTCAACTTGCCAGTAGCCACTTTTTAGATCCAGCGTGCTAAACCATTTTACTCCTGTAAGCATGTCCAGCGTGTCATCAATTCTTGGCAAGGGATAGCTGTCCTTCTTTGTAACGTCATTCAGACGGCGGTAATCAACACAGAACCGCATGCTGCCATCCTTCTTTTTCACCAGCACCACTGGTGAACACCATGGACTAGAGGAAGGTTCAATAACACCATCCTTCACCATTCCTTCAATCATGGTTTCCACTTCCTTTTCACGTGCTACCGGCAATCTTCTTGGCCGCTGACGGATAGGCAATTCCTCTCCTGTGTTTATTTTGTGTTGAACTAAGCCAGTCTTTCCTATGTCAGCATCGTTTGATGAGAATACATCGGCGTACTTGAGTAACAACTTCTTCGCCTTGACCAATTCGTTCGGGGACAGAACACTGCGACAGTCTTCCAAAAGTGTGGTCACTCTCGTTTCTGAATCCTTGCTGGGGGTCCCACTCGATATAGATTGGCACTGACGTAACCAATCCACTTCCTCACAAGTACCAACCAGTGTGCCTTTTTCTATAATCTGTTCCCGGTCGCAAAGGTTCAGCACACGTACTCCTGAGCTGTCAGTGGTCCTGACCAAGGTTCGAGCTACTTTCCATGGAAGGTCATTGTTTACCCTTTCCACAAGTACACAACGGTGAGTTTGCCCAGCGTTTCGAGGAAGACTAACCGGAACAATCGTTTCCGATCTCGGCGGAAGAACAATCTTCTTGATGCTGTACACGTTCCCTGGTAACGCACCTTCCATAAAAAGTTCCTCCTGTCCACATTTCAAAACACCTTGCTTAACGTCGATCTCGCAACAATTATTCCTCATAAAGTCTAAGCCTAGGATGCAGTCGTCCATTATATCAGCCACGATGACATTATGCAGGTAGATCACGTTGCCTAGCTTCAACTTCATCTCCTTCTCTCCACGGACGGGTATACGCTGACCGGTGGCTGTTACCAAATTAATGCGTTCTCGGTTGTATGCGGAGTCCCCAAGGAACTGACTTATAAGTTGGGAACTAACAACCGTACGGGAGGCTCCAGTGTCTATGGTCAGCTTACACGGCATTCCGTTGATCTCGCCCTTTATGATTAGGCTGTTCCCATCATGGGTTTGTGAGATCGAGATCCTTGGGGCTCTTTTAACATCAGCCAGCACCCGCCCCGCAGTTCTGGCTTTTACTCGTTTCCCTGCTGCTGCTGGGCGGCGCTGTTGGCCGCACTACCCTCCTGAGATCGTTCAACTTCCCTTTCTAGGGTTCGCTTAGGGCAGCTGGATCGAAGATGGCCCTTTTCCCCACAGCCATAGCACCTTGGGCTGTATCCTTTGTTGCGGTCGCGAACTGTAGCTGCTGCAACCTCCCTGACGCGATGGGAACGATGATCCTGCCGCACGGCTTCCACTTCCAGTGCATGGGCCAAGGCGTCCTTAAGCGTCTCGTGGTGCCCGAGCCTCACAGCAGCTCCGACTTCCAGGTCGCGGATGCCGTCGATGAATGTCTGCACCAGGTTCCCTTCAATGAGCGCAGGTACAGACCGGTATGCTTTTCGCACCAGCTTCTCCACTTCTAGAGCCCACTGCTGCAGGTTTTCGTTGATGCGCTGCACACGATCTTTAAGTTGCGCACGAAAGACGTGTTCCAGGTGAGCGTCGCCATATCTCGCCTCCAATGCCTCAAGGAGCTGCTCGTAGGTCACTTTCTTACCGAGAGCTTCCAACACAGTTAAGGCTTGGTCGCGCAGGCCTAAGGTGAGTGCAGTCATGGCCTGGCTTTTATTCCAGCCGTTTGCCTCCATGACGGCCTCGAACTGGATTTTGTAGGACGACCAGGAAGAGGTCCCGTCGAACGGCGGCACTTTGAATCCACGTAGCGAAGGTGTTGTAGCTACTACGGGAGCTGTTGTTCCATCCCCAAGTTTGAGGTCGTCCAGCGTTTTCTTCACGTCAGCCATTACGTTGTCAACCCGATTGTTTACTTGGTCGATTCGGGTTTCGGCCTCCGACAGGCGGTTGTCATGTTGAGCAACCTTATCCTTCACCTCCCGTATCTATTTTCCGAAGATAGCGTGCAGGTCCTTCATGAGGAGCATCTGCTCTTCCTTATCGCGTTGAAGTTGATCTTCTAAACGACGGGCCTGTTCCTCCTGTCGGCGGACCTGTTCCTCCTGCCGGCGGGCCTGTTCCTCCTGTCCGCTCTGCAGCTGCTCTTTCAACTGACGGACCTGTTCCTCCTGTCGGCGAGCCTGTTCTTCCTGCTGCTCTTTCAACAGACGGGCCTGTTCCTCTCGCCCGCGCTGCAGCTGCTCCTGTAGCATCGCCATCAGAGCACCTAAGTCAGGTGCTGCAGGTGTAGGAGCTACTGCCGGGCCCGCAACCTCCGTGGCTGGCCGTTGGCCCTCCGACGTCTGCGGCGTTGCACCACCAAATCTCCTCTGGTCCGTCTCCTGCTGGCGTTGACTTCGGGTACGGATACCCTCCGTTTCCTCCTTAGGTAAAATCGGCATGATTTTATCCCACTTCTGACACCAATTGTTACGAGCTTGAGGTTCGTGACAATAAAAATTGCCGATAAAATTACCTAAATTAACACTTTAATTTACTTTGCACAATTAAAGTTAAAACACTAATAATTTAAACACACTAATTCACTTAATTCCACTCCGAAGCTTCGCTTGTGTCGCCGAGTTCACTCTGCTTCGATCGCATCTTGCAGCGCCTATATATTTAAATTAGCAAAGAAATATCCAGAATGTTCAAGTAAACACGGGCAAGGTACCGAGCGTTCGAGTTTCGACTAGGCGCTGTCGGTTGAGTAATTTGTGATGTCATTTTCTCAATGCTCCCCTCGCTCTCGTTCCTGACACTAGATGGCGCTAGTTGACTTATTCATGCAACAGTATTATATAATTCGTTGCGAAATTCTTATCCGTTTTACTGCCAGCACCGTGTTTGTAAAGAGTCGACCTTTTCTGTATTTTTAACCAACTTCAAAAAGGAGATTCTGAATAATACTGTGAGTTTATTGTTTAAATATTACGCCATATGTTTATCAAATGAGAACCGACTTTATTGAGTTCGTTACGTCTTAATTTCAATGGGGGTCCGTAAATATAAGTTGTTTTTAAGTGCTCCCATTGAAGTTAAAACATATTAAAATCAATTAAATCGGTTCTTATTTGATAAACAAATGGCGTAATATTTAAACAAACACTCACAGTATTATTCAGAATCTCCTACTTTTTTAAAGTTGGTTAAATACAGGAGAGTTCGGCTCTTTACAAACACAGTACTGGCAGTAAAACGGAAAAGGATTTGGCAAGAAATTTTATATTACTATAGTGGTATCCTAGTGGTTGAGGTTTAACCGTAATTCATAAATTTTTAGGTTTTTATATTAAGTAAGCTGAATGTCATTTTCAACTGCTCATTCATAGATGAAACGTAGATACATAATGTACAAAATATAAAATTGACGCTTATTTTCCTTGACATACCGGTAAACCGGAAGGGAGTAACCATAGCGATTTTCCCCGGTACAAAACCGTCTGTAATTTTTTGTGGGAAAAATCTGTGCACACAAAATAAAAATCTGTATCTGCGAAATTTACATAAATACATTAAAACAATAAAATCACAATTTAGAACACACATAGATATTATAACAGCATCACTCGGTGACAGCGACAACTCGGATACAGAATCGTATCAGTGGCTTGACCTTAAACAAATCCGAATAAGGAACGACCGTTATTATTGTAAGAAATAAATATTATTAATCTGATTTAAAAAAAATTGTATGAAAGGTAATCTTTTTATAATTTTGAAGTGGCAGATCCTTTTATGTGAACAAAACTGAACAATTAAGCATTTTTGTATAAAAGGTAACGCCATCTTTTTGTAATTTTAACATGGCAGATCTCTTTTTGCAGAATAAAACTGAACAATCGATTCAGCCGCGCAACTACATTTAGTGTAGTAAGCAGTGAGGCTGCCATTAGTTTTATTGTAAGCATAGGACTGCTTGGGCTTATACTTTGACAGAGGAGATCGCCAGCTTAAGGCGCTACCTCCAGCGAACGACCTTGAGCGTTTGGTCTGTCGACGCTCGCTACAATATATCGCGTAAGAAATCGCCAAAAAGACGCCACCTACTGCTACGAACGTAGTATTATTTTTTCAATGTCAATGAACTCTTCTATGGAAATAGACGCGGCGTACAATGATAAATGTATTTTAATTTTCTTTATTCGGTATAATATACATTTATTGGTTGCATTATATTAGAATTATGTATTCTAATATATTATCTAATTAATAAAAATTACTATTTTGATTATTTTTAACTATATACTATACTGCTAATATTGAATTAGCTTTTTATAGTGTAAATTATAATATTTGTCGAAATATTAATTATGGATTCGAACTTTACATGCTAATGGTGCTTCATTTTTTGTTATTTTCATTTACTTACATATTGAAAATATACTTGAATAGTAGTTATTATTATTTTATTTAGCTACTGAATTTTAGGATATGTTTTACCTTGAGGTCAAATATAATTTTGAGGAGCAATAGTTATTACCTACTAATCTTTTATCTGCTATTCCTTATTTAGGAGCAATATTAGTAAATTGAGTTTGAGGGAGATTTACTGTTTATAATGCTACATTTATTATTTTAATATTTACCTACTAGGTAGGTAATTATTAAAATAATAAATATAGCATTAGTAACTAAATAGATATTTTTTTTAAATTTTTAAAATTAAAATTTTCGTATTTTTAAAAATTACTAAAAAAAGGGTTTGAAATAATAAATTTTCTCGCGAACCACGGAACTCCGATATCACACCCGACCGACATACCACCTGAGCTATAACGACCGTTAATGATTAGTCGAAATTTACCTTCTTATATTGTAGCAGTTTTTTTATTGCCTGAAAACATGGACAAAAGGACATTTTCTAAAAATAAATCCAAGCGTTCGTCGCTAAAATCGTTGGAGCCGTATAATTTTCTCATCTGGTTCGGTTATATAAATATTTAAATATATAAAAATTATAAATTAAAATGAAAAGATAAATATACATTAATATCAATAAAATAAAATAAATACAAAATAATATTATATTATTATTGTTATTATTATTATTATAAGTTGTGGTTCGGTGAAGCTGCAACCTAATGGACCATGATATGAAAAGTGGTTGTTGACGTCAATTATTATTATTCTTATTATTTTTTCATTCCTACCTTTTTCAACCTCACAAGATATTTGTAACTGCAAAAAAAACTACGTATAAGTAAGTAAATCAGTAATATAGTGTTATGTGTGATTGAGACTAAATAAAGGTTCCTAAAATAGACGTAGATAAAGAAATTGCATAAAAAATTACTCAAATAAAAATGCAATAAACTTGTTAATTTTATAGGTACTTAGTAAAATATTAAAATAATAAGTTTTTTAGGATATTTATGTAAAATATAAAGGTTATATTATGTTCTAACTACCATCACGCTTGCGCATATAAAACCGCTGAATTTCACTAGTTTTATTATCAAAATAATAATTGTCAACCCTACCCTAAGTTTGCCTTGATTTTACCAACTCAAACTCGTTTTAGGAGATCAAAACATAGAGAGAAAGATAGGAGACTATTTTTTATTTAATATGGTTGGATCTTTATTTATTTGTATATTTTTTGTATTTATTTTATTTTATTGATATTTATGTATATTTATCTTTTCATTTTAATTTATATTTATAAAAACCAACCAGATGAGAAAACTATACAGATACCCCAACAATAATAATATAATAATAATTATATTTCATCGCTTCATTCTTCAGATATAATATTAACAACGTAGTTTCCTTATTCTACAAGGCTAAGTCGCACCTTTAAAGATTTTTACTCTACCCACATCAAAAATAATTGCCCCCCTCCCACCAACGTCTCTCGCCGTCCGAGCGTACAGCCTCATTCCTTTTTCGTGCGAGGCAGAGTGCACACCTTATTTAATTATCTTAGAAAAGTAAAATATTGACACGCAGTGCTGCAGACAAAATTGGTTATTATCAAAAGAAAATCAAAAAACTGGAAGAACAAGAACGAAAGCAACATAAACTAGTCATTGTTTACTCCGATTCTTTTGAGGCCAAAGAAAATTTTGGTAAGTGTTACCGTTAAGTAATTCGATTCTAGTGCCTGAGTGATCATTAAAAATATACGTTAAGACTAAAAACCCTAGCGTTGATCGTGAATCAACACGAATACAAATTTACCTGGGGACTGGCCGAGAGTCAGTACGAAGGTATCCTAACCGGGGGGCTAGCCGAGAGTTAGCACGAAGGTTATTTAAACTTAAATACTCATGTAAAAATATGTTAAAGCGTCAGTTTTAAGTTTAAAGTTGTGTTAATTTTATCACAATTTTTTGTTAATACCTCCGAAATATACACTTTATTTCGTATTGTAAATAACGAAACTAAGGACAGTAATAAGGTCGTAAATGATTACACCATGGTAACATCCATTCTCTCCGAGGAGCAAACAATTCCTACATTAGACCCTGAACTATTGTGACCTTTGGGTGATACGGATAGTGATGAGCAAATATACGGTGAAAATGTCCACCAGGATCTTGCCCACCGTTGGCTACCTCTTCTACGTAAGGGTCTTACTAAGGAAACAAGCCAAAACTTGTTAAAAGAGTACTTAATTCCCGAAAATTGCAAGCTTTTGAGAGCACCTACGCTAAATCCCGAGATTGCAGCGGCACTTACCGATGCAGCCCGAAATAGAGACAAGAAAATAGAGATCGATCAACAAAGACTGGGCTTAGGTATTACTACCGTTAATAGAGCTATGTCTTTACTTCTCATCGGAAACAATAAAGTTCAAGCGATAAAAATTTTATCTGATGCTTGCCGTACATTATCCAACCTCCATCACTCTGAGACCCAAAACGAGAATTAAATTGGTGACACCCGGATTATTTTTGATTCCACGGAACTTTCTAACCATGTCTTTAGACAAGTGTTTTCTTAAAGTCATTCATGAGAGTGAAAGAGATGAAAATCTTTTTTGGCATTGAGCTTCCTGATAAGATTAAGGCGTCAAAAGCCATTGAAAAACAAGGTTTCAAACATCACAGATAACAAATTGTTCTTCAAGAGACAATCGTTACCGGGGAAGCTGGCGAGGCCCTTCTCGCTCACAGAAAAAAGGGGGGGGCAAGGAAGTTGTCACCGGGGACCCGCAGGGATCAACCCTCTCGGGTGTATCCACAAACGAGGTCTTGGAGTAACAACAAATCTTACCGTGCTCCAGTTCAGCTGTAAAACAGGTACATTCGGGAAGATTACAATATTTTTATGACTGTTGGCTTAAATTAACAAAAAATAAAATTATTTTAAGATGGATTCGGGACGGATTTAATATACAAACTACTCAATGTAGATTACATCATTCAACTTTGTTATCAAAAGATAAATAATACATTTCTGTAGCTATTAGTAATTTATTACACTTAGCAGCATTATCAAAATCTTATCGGTCAAAGAACAAGTTCATATCCTCAGTTTTCTTAGCGCCAAAACCTCACGGAGATAAAAGATTTATTCTGAATTTAAAGTCCCTTAATAAGTTCATTGCAAATCTCACTTTAAAATGGAGGATTAGAGAACGGCCTCAAAGTTTAATACCTCGTAATGGTTACATGGCTACCATTGACCTACGGGCGGTTTACTTACTAGTGTAGTGTCTATTGTCGAGTCATCACAAATTTTTAAGATTTGAATTTGAAAATGAAAATTTAGTTTAACCCTTTATGAATTAAATGCCATGCCGTATGGCCTGTCCGTTGCTCCTAGAATATTTAGTAGATAATGAAAGAGGTAATAACCAACTTAAGAAGCAGGGGATATAAGTCTGTCATATATCTTGACGACATTCTTAGTATAGGTAAAGACTACAATGAATATTTAGACAACGTTAACGTGACTGTGCATCTTTTACAATGTTGTTTTGTTATTAATTATAATAGTTTCTGTCTAGGCCAGCATATATCTTGCAAATATTTGGGATTTATTTTTGATTCCACGGAACTTTCTATAAGTCTACTCATAGATAAACAAAATCATATAGCTCAATAAGTACGAAGGTTCTCTTTCTTAACTAGTTGTTCGATCAAAGATTTAGCTCATTTAATAGGTGTTTTCACGCGGTGTTAAAATATGCGGTAAATTATTGCGCTTCAAAAATATAAGACGTATAATAAAAATATTCAACTTTCAAAACATATCTTACCAGATTTACAATAGTGAAAAAAGATATGTATTTTTAACCAAAAATTCGTTTAGTATAACTAAATTTAATTATGAGATATTTACAGACGCGTGCTTGATAGGTTGGGGTGCTTTTTGTAATAATATTCGTGTTGGCGAAGGATGAACATACAATGAACTCGACTATTATATTATCAATTTCCTAGAATTTCTAGCCATATTTCTAGGTATTGAATGTTTTCTTAGGTATATGTCGGATTGTAATATTTTGCGCGTAGATAATACAATAGCTATAAGTTATATCAATCGAATGGGAGGCATCCAATTCCCCCATTTGAACGAGTTATCTCAATCAATATGGTAATGGTGCGAGAAGCGAAACATTTGGCCACACGCATCTTAAATAAATAGTAAAGAAAATGTAGAAGCAGACCAAGAATAAAGGAGACTAAACCTAGATACAGGATGGGAGCTAAGTGATAACGCTTATAAAGAGATCATACAAAAATTGGGGGGAACCAGATATGGATATTTTCGCTTCTCGTGCCAATGTTAAATGCATGACCTATGTATCTTGGAGACCGGATCTAGACGCCTTATTAGTAGTTGCTTTCACTATTGATTGGAGATACAAATATTTCTATGCGTTTCCACCTTTTTCTTTAAATAATTAAATCTAATCAAATGTCTGGAAAAAAAATCATAAGCGATAAAGCCGAAGGCATTTTGGTCTTTCTTTATTGGCCATCCCAACCTTGGTACCCAATGTTAAATTACTTAGGTACTCAGATCAGATATAATGTTTTTCAAACCTCAGAGAGCTCTCTCACGGTCTTCTTCCAGAACTCCTCATCACCTGCACAAGCAACTTACTCTGGGTGCAGCGAGGCTCTCAGTAGTAAGAAGAGGTACTCCATCACCCACTCTTCACGTGATGATGGCATCGCTTTCGAAGAATACAATACTTCAGTATAGCGTCTCGTAAAAGCTGCGGTGGCAATTTTGTTATAAAAATAATTTAGATCCTTAAGCAAATTCTATACCGTCAATGTTCGCTCAATAACCACAGGTTAGCCTTATCATTAATTCTAGGAGACTGCTGACGACTAGGTTCTAAATATCAAATAAAAACTTTCTTAAAGGGCGCATTCAAGTTAAGACCAGCCCTTTCAAAATATACTGTTACTTGGGATCCAAAAATTATATTAAATCATATTCGAGATTGGGTTCCCAATGAAACATTTTCAATTGAAAAACTCACAAAAAATTTGCAGTATTAATGGAATTATGCACAACACACTGAGCTCAAACATTATCTTTAATAAAGATAGACAATATTAAGATACGTTCAGATAGATGTTAGAATCAGCATCACTGATATAATTAAAACATCTGCAGCGGGACATCAGCTACCCCTTCTAATTTTGCCTAATTTATTAAAATTAAAAATATTTGTCCAGCCACGGAAATAAAAGATTATTTAGAGATTACAAATAAAATCAGACTCGCAGATTGTCTGTACTTATTGCTAACCTACGGGCGGCCACACAAGGCGGCCACTGCTCAATCTATCAGCAGGTGGATTAAGAAAGTATTAGCGGAGAGCGGCGTGGACGTGACTGCGTTTAGTGCACACAGCACCCGCCATGCTGTCACCTCGGCTGCTAGGTCCGCTGGAATCTCTCTAGATACGATCAAAAAAAAAATACAGCCGGTTGGTCGTCAGTATCAGAGACCTTTGCAAAATTTTATCATCGCATAATTATTGACGAAAATAAGTTTGCGAGTACTGTCCTCATAAATAATTAAATTTGATTTATTAAATAAGACAGACAAGTGAATAATTGTACGTTATTTTGTTACAATCGAACTAATAAATGATATTTTTTATGATTTTTCTCTTAAAGTTCAAAGTACACATAAGTAACCCAATAAGCAAAACTTTAATTTGTAAACATCTACGTTGTTAAAATTATATCTGAAGAATGAAGCGATGAAATATAATATATGATCAAACGAACTTCTCCAAGTGAAGTTCGATCAGTATTATATGAATCGCTTCATTCGAAGATATAATTTCCCTCCCACCCATAACCCACAAAAAGTTTTGCTTAGAATAATATCTCTAAAAGAATGAGGCTGTACGCTCGGACGGCGAGAGACGTTGGTGGGAGGGGGCAATTGTTTTTGATGTGGGTAGAGTAAAAATCTTTAAAGGTGCGACTTAGCCTTGTAGAATAAGGAAACTACGTTGTTAATATTATATCTTCGAATGAAGCGATTCATATAATACTGATCGAACTTCACTTGGAGAAGTTCGTTTGATCATATATAATATTCCACAAATATCACACAACGCCATCTAGTCCCAAGCTAAGCAGAGCTTGTGTTATGGGTACTAGACAACTGATAAACATACTTATATATTTTTAAATACATAAATATTATAGATAAATCATCACACAAACATTTTTCCTGGGTGGGAATCGAACCCACGACCTACGGCATAGCAGTCAGGGTCACTAACCACTAGACCAACAGGCCTGACGATAAATAAAATAAAGTCTCTAGCTCGAGAGGAGAGGAGCCGTGGTAGCTCAGATGGTTAGCGCTTGCTAAAATTTTCACAGTGTGCGAGCAAACCGGGTTCGATCCCCGCCGGCACCAATAATATTGTAATTGCAATTTTAAGTGTTGATTTACCACGTGCTCAGTGGTGAAGGAAAACATTGTGAGGGAAACCTGCATGTCTGAGAAATAAGAAAAATAATATTTCGAAGACATGCAAAGTTCGCCAACACGCAGTGGGGCAGCGCGGTGGATAATTCCTTAATAGAATAGAAATAAAAAAATAATAAATCCAAACTTCATTTAAAACCAAACATATAAATTGTAAAATAGCTGCAGGTATCTATAACCAAGTAAAAGATATTCCTTTACTCCAACTTGTCCATGTTTCCCAAAACAATTTTTAATTAAGCTTTATATTATAATGCGGATTTTTTATATTTAAAATTTTAATAATAAAGCATTTCGTACGTCTCAGCCGAGGCGCAAATATTTTTCGGCCGCAAATTTATAAGACCGATTTGTTATTCAAACATAAACATGGTTTTTTAATTAAATCTACCAATCATAAAACGACACGCATTTTTATTGAACACTTCCTATTCAATTCACAAAGTACCTATTATATTTGTTTATATAAAAAGTATATTTAAGTACAATCATAAAACTAAATGGAAACACAAAGTAGGAAACTGCATTGAGTTATAAAACACATAAATCAATGGGCAAATGTAAAAATACTGGAGGCAGCAGCCCTATCGCATGTTTACGTACCGCACGGCTGTAATATTTATTTCTAAGATACGGCCGAGTTACAATATACCGTGACGTAAGCGCATCGGTTGGTAGGTACTCAAATAATATTATGTTTGCGGCGAAATACGGACGCACGGCTACCAGCGACGCGGCCACCTCGTATGAACGCATACAGCGTAATGCCGCCCGCACTCTGCGCACGCCCCTTTATTATAGAAGTCACACAATTTTCGGAATTATTTCAATTAAAAGAGAAAAAACGAACTTAAAAATTTAAATAAAACGTGGAGAATATAGATTTTTTAATTATCTATCCATTAGTGTTATCCTCAAATGATTAGAGCGTTGCGTTTAGCAACAGATGCATGTAATCAAGAATTTTAGTCATTTTTTAAAAGTTGATTTAAAATGTATTTATAGCACATAAAAATAAATTAGAACGTGGAATGCGATGATAAGATATCGAACATTAATACTGTACTTTTAGATGTAGTTTATTTTTCATAACTAATGAGATAATAGAGTCTGAAAAACGCACTTTTGCCAGGTTTTGGTCAGGGTAGCGTCTTAAGACTAGTGGCCCGTGTTACTCTATGAAGCCAACAAACGACATAATTTTATCAGGCGACAATTATGTGTTTTCTATTGGTATTTTGAAAGTTAAAAATGTATTCATCCATCTATTTTAAATTTTATATTGTGCTGTTCTGTTTTCACGTAAATACTGCAGTATTTCATTAATATTTAGATCACTTAAATATCTATAAACATAATAAATAGGTAGTGAATTACTTTTTGTGTGTGCATTAGTACACGATTATCTTCATAAAAGCTGAACCAATTTAGTTGCAGTAGACAGTAATGTATATAAACGATGAGGTAAGTTTAAGATAACATTTAAGGCTTTATAAAAGTTGCCGCAACTAAAACACAAGATTAAAGTAGCATTTTCTTGATACAACCCAAAATATTAAAAACACAGCGATTGAAAACCCGCCTGCCAAGCGTTGTAACTTTGACCAAATCCTCCCTGTAAGGCAGTCTATTTAGCAGTGGACTTTTATAGACGACGTACTTTTTAAGCGTTGGTAACATGCTTCAGCAATTACGGTTGTAGCAAAAATGGGTCAGCTTGAGCAGGGTAGAGCCAGATCACAGAATAGCAGGGTAAAAATAGCAGCGCAATGCTGCTGTGTTTCGTATGGTAAGTGTAGAAAACCGGAGAGTCTTTTTACTGGAAACGAGGCTTGTCATTGCACATCTGCATTATGATACTTAATTGTGCATAAATGTAGATATCTATAGGCCACAGCATCTATCTTATATGGACTGTGTGCTCGTCTGTCAAACTTATACTACATTAAAAAGTCGACTTATGATATGCTGTAATGATGATGTTGCTAACCCTACATTTCCGATGATATTAAATTATCATTACGAATTTTCGTCAAAATTCTATTACTTCTAATGTTTCTTTTGTATTTTAAATGACTCGTGGACCTAATAAATGTAATAGCAATCCTTGGTTTGACTATGTTTGTTAATTACGCTCTCGTTGGAGGCCTCCGGGAAGCTTTGCCAGAAATTATGCCTAAATATGTTAATTGTATCTGATTTAAAAATCTACTAGATGCTCTATGGGAACATTTATTTTTACCGTGATTATGGTCTAAACTAGTGACAGTTCTAACCGTTACATCTTATAAAAGTCCTCTTATAAACATACGCCTCTCCCACATTTCTCATAGGGGGAATATTGGCCAAAGTTTCCACGCTTGCAGACGGATTGGCAACTGCTTTTTTAGTTGTTATTAAAAACATGCTGCCGCCCATCTCCTGGTATCGTTCCATATGCTACCGGTCATGACACTTAAGTGACACGATGTGAGTTATTAGACATTCTTAAACCGTAACTTTGGGATAGTCCCTTTCAGTAAATTTTTATTACTTATTAAGGATGTATATTATCTAGGTATTAAATATTAATCTTACAATTGATTCCATTTTACCAAAATCGTAATGATAATTATCATCATAATTACAGCCCAATCCCAAGTCCATTACTGAACATAGGCCTCCGCCAAAATATGCCACAAATCACGGATTGAGCCACCTGCATCCATCGACTTACAGCACCAGGCCGTCGTTCCATCTATTGAGGAGCCACGCTACCCTTCACTTACCGGTACGAGGATGTCTCTTGAGAACATTTTCTCATTGGTTGTTGGTCCTTCAAGCTATATACTCCTGAGCTTACTTATTCGTTTTAATGGGAATTGATATTAAATATTAATTTTATAATTTATATGAAAGTATAATCATCATTATCACCTTCACAAATCCACTGCGGAACATAAGCCTCCCTCAAATAATGCCATAAAGAACAGTTGTGAGCCTTTTCCCATTGATTTCCTGCGTGATGTCCACCTTACACTTCGCTTACACTTTCGTCTTATTTTTTCAACTATATGGTCAGTTCATTACCAATTCAGTTTAGGTCAAAAATTTAAAATTGTTTAAACATATTGTTCAACGATGAAGCTAAATTATATTTTTTTAAGAAGTAGGAAAGAAAAACAATCTTACAATCAATCTATTATTAAGTAAATTATTTGGCCCATTGACTGGTCTGTCCTATTTTAAAAACCAATATCAGATGCGTTAACCATGAGGACAGACGAAAGGCTTTTAATTGTAATTTGCTATTTTCGATGAGATGCTTTCTTGATTGCTTACACCATGCTACATGATTGCATGCGCATTTAGTTGGTCCTTAATAAAATAATAGTAAATATTGAAACCGTGATACTTTGTCAACCCAACTAACTAGACTGATTTTTTTTTACATTAAAATAGGATCGATACTGGGATAAGGATTGCCTGGGTAAGGAGAGGCTGGGATATCAATTCTTAGCAGAAAAACTTTTATAGGCTTTTGCTTCACTTTTTGGCTTTCATATTACCTATACGAATAATAAAAATATTCCAGCAATATATAAATATCTCATTATGATCTGCAGTGAAGTGTACATATCACTTCTAGTCAATTACACGAGGAAATGAGACGGCAAGATGTAAATGAGCGTAGAAAGTATTCCTTAAGATACCCTTTTATAAAAAACACACCTAACATACTTAAATATTATGATTTTTTAGAGATGGTACAGTGATTTTTACAAATATGTAATATTTGATGACAATGATTGTACTGACTAGTTTTTAAAATTAACAAGTGCAAGTGAATATATTACATAGCTATGTAAATTATTTAACAAAACAAATTAATTGATTAACGGAACACACCGCTGCTGTGCACACTGTTATTTGGCGGTAGTAATTGGTAACAGGTCCATCTTGTACCAATGGTACAGGGTGGATCTGTTACCAATTACTGAGTTTATCTGAATACCACGTACTTAGGTGGACTCCTAGATAAAGAACGTGTCCTACCACCTACTTAGTTGTCAATCTAAAGTAATTAATTCAAGTCAGATGTAGTCAAGTCTAGCTCAAACAAAAAAATAAATGAATTAAAAATAAATAAAATAGTAAAATTTGAAATAAAACTTTAAAATACGAAAAATAATAAAATAAATATTATAGTAATTTATTTGTTTCTGAAGTCGATGGTTTCATTCGAAAATAGGAACTACTAATTATGAGAAAATCATTTTTCTATTTTAAGTTTTTTTAATCAATTTTCACTTTTTTAAGTATAAACATTACAAACAAATACAGTCAGTCCGCTAGGTTTTATAAACAAAAATAAATTTACAGAGTAAAGAAAATGAAAGAGTACACTGTTGTTTGCTCTCGCAGTTAAAAACCTGTTATTGAAAGCTAACAATACTTTGGATTCGATACTGGCAGCTACTTTTCTGTAGGTATTCTGTTTTTTGTTTTTAACTAGTGAAACAGACATCTGCTAATCAAATTTCGTATTTGTTTTAAATATGAAGATCGCTGGTTCTATAAAGAGTTACAGAGAAGAGGTTTAAATATATTTTCTAGTATAATCAGCTTTGATATCTATTGGAACACATTAAAATTAAGTATTTATTAAAAATAATTTGAAACATTATGATTGTTTAAACGCCTTGGGTGTAATTAACATACATAAAGTAGTCTCTGTCAACTACACTGCGTAACAGACGTGAAATTTAATAATTTGGAATAAAATGGGATTGAGGAGAAAACTAGAAATAAAGAATTGTTGATAAGTTAAGCATATAATACTAAAAATATTATAAAAGTACGAAACAAAAGCTACTATAGTATAAGTTTTTTCACGTCCCTGTTTCGTGACCCTTTTAGTGCTAAAAAGAGTGCTAAAAAGGTTAGTTTATTTCAGTTATTTTCATAGCATAATGTCAATTGTAATGTAACTGATATTGAAACTATTTTGTTTTGCCTAAAATAGAACCTTAAGTGTATATTATTACCTATTTTTGAAAGAGAGTTTTGCATAGCAACACTGACAATCGGTGGACCGGAGGGTAGAATAGTGTCTTTCTTGCGGGTGAAAATCTGCTCAAACAAAAATAATCATCTGCCACTACGAAATTCACTCTTAACATATAATACAATAAACCAAGCGGATACTGTTATAATGTAACAGTATCTGCTCGGTGATAGTGATAATTTGGATACAGACTCGGATCAGTCAATCGATCGATCTGCATATTCTACGAGAGCAAGCGGCCTGTGTTGGTAAGAAATTCGAAACAACACGACCGCTTTTGTTTTAATTTTTAAGTTTATAAGAAGTAAATAAGTAAATAGCAATATATATATATATATATATATATATATATATATATATAATATGTGTGTGTGTGTGTGTGTGTGTGTGTGTGTGTGGGGTGTGTGTGTTTTTTTTTTTTGTGTGTGTGTGAGTGTAAAAGAAAGCGATATCATTTTGTAAATTTAACGTGATAGATCCCTTTATGCAACAGAAAACCGAACAATTCGGCATTCTTAAAGAACGTCAATTCAGCCGTGCTACTAGATTTAGTCTAGTGAGCAGTGCAGCTGCAACTACTTTTTTGTACGCATTCCTATGGTACGCGTTAAAGGAATGCCTGAGTATGGCCCTTGTTACTCTTTGGGTCTCGAGCTCAGTTCTCGGGCCGACCAAAATCTATTATTGAGTTTTTCTGTCAAGAATTTCACAGTAGCACTCAGTAGGAATTCGGCGGTGTTATAACCCATATCTAGTAAAGAACGTAAAACATTTTGAAACTACGCCTGAATTCTTTCCGGTCGTGAAAATGCACCTTGCACAATCTTGTCCTGCCCAGTTGGCTATATAGAAAGTATTATTATTATATTTACGTAAAATTTATTTGCAAAAAATCAAGAAGAGTGTTATTCAAAATATTGAAGAAATGTACATTCTTTAATCCCTCGGCACAAGCACAAGGTATAGTAATATGAGGTTTTTTTACAGAATACGGGTAACAAACAAGCTCACAGTCCACCTGATGGTAAGTGGATGCCGTGCCCCATAGACATCTACATAAGAATTAAAACGCAAATAAGTTCTCACCATTGGAGACTCAGTACTAAGTGAAGCCCAGCAAGACTTACACATATTACATACCTGGCTACAGTCAAACTTACTAACAATCAATGTCTCAAAAACAAAATACGTAATCTTCAGTGCAAAAAATAAAAAAATTGAAAGTCACAATCTTCTTACTATTGATGGTGAAATATTAACCAAAGTTAACAACGAGAAATATTTAGGCCTTGTTCTTGACGGTCGACTTACCTGGAAAAAACATATTGAGAAGATCCATAGTGAAATCTACTCATTAACAGGAGCTTTAAAAACTATAGTTCGATGTCTCCGGAGACATGTCAAATATACCATATATAACTCTTTAGTTAAGCCTCATTTAGATTATTTGATTGAGGTATGGGGTTCAGCTACTAAATCAAAGTTGCAAAAACTACAAGTTACACAAAATAAAATCATAAAAATATTATACCAATATAAATACTTAACACCTACCACTCAAATATATAAAGAAACCAAATTACTTAATCTAGCCCAAACCTACGAATATAAAATAGGCATTTTTATTAGGAAAATACTTACTAATGCTACTCACTCTCAAATAACGTTTACAAAAAAGATAGATTATCATAAACGTATGACAAGGCAGGCTAATAACCCATGTTTGAGATTATATAGAACAAACTATGGAAAAAGGAGTGTTCTTTATGAGGGAGCACAACACTACAACAAATTACCTAAAAACATTAAAGAAACAAAATCTCTGTCCACTTTTAAGAAATTGCTAAAGAGCCACATTTTAAAGGAGTTTTCATAATAACTTAATAATCACAAATCTCTAATCTACATATATGAAGTACACATGCAACCTTAATAATAATATCTACAATAAAATAGTTGTATAGAGATAATACAATATAATTTACTTATACACAGTATGATTATAGATATGAGAAAAGATAACTTATGTATATACATATATTTGTGTATATATCTATATGTGTGTAAATATGAGCATGTACGTATGTGTGTATGTATGTATATATACGTTGCATTATGCATATGTGCAACACTACTTATATTATTACAAACAAATTAAAACCTAAATATATAATATACTAAATAAAGAAACACTACTTAATTATAGTATCGTATTACATATAGTAATGGTTTTAAAAGATGAACACAAACAATAACAGCTAACACTATAAATTAATTTTGAACACAATAAAATAGTTCATGTGTGCTTTAACAAATAACTCGCCACATTCATTCAATTTTGACCGAAGTAACGATGGTCTGCTTAGCTTTGGTACGAATACTTTTGCAACTACCCTATTTACTTATGTGTAATATTTACTAAATAAATTATTAAGCACTCAATTAGAAAATAAGTTTTAGCGACCTATTATAATACTAGCTCACTACGCCAATCGGCTTAATGTTTTTTTTTTCTTTATAATAATTTTTTGTAAGTGATTTGTAAATCTTTTGAGAAAATAAATGTATTAAACCATAGAATTGAGTTGCTATTTTGCGCTGGTATTCTGTGAAGGTTTGGTTTCCCCGGTCGTGCCGACTCATACGTGATACGACCATAACATATCTGCAGCATAGCTCTACCACGTGAAGCACAGTCACTCCACTCTTAAACATTAGCAGTTTTTCCATGGGCAAGGCTTTTAATATAAATTCTCAGAAAATAAGCAGGGCTTATCAAACAATACTATTTTTTTTATTAAGCAGTAATAGTTTAAAAAGGGTTGAATGATAATAAACAAACGAAATGGGTTTATCACTGACATGCACTTTTTAATTTATAATAAATTATTTTAGTTTAATATTTTAAAAAGTCTGATTGAGTTTTTTTACTTTTTATACATACATAATACATAAACACTCACGCCTGTCACCCAGAGGGGTAGGCAGAGACTACGGACTTCCATTTGGCACGATCCTGACATACCTCTTTCGCCTCCTTTACATCCATATATCTACGCATACATGCTCGTCGGTTAAGGGTACTTCTAACGTGGTCCATTTTCAAAATATCGCCAATTTGGTCGATAAACTTTTTCCTAGGGCGTCCCTTCCCGACTCGGCCATTCACATCTGCCATATAAATTTGCTTTGTCACTCTTTCCTCATTCATTCTTTCTACGTGACCAAACCACCGAAGCATTCCTTTCTTAATCCTGGTCACAACATCATCTTGCATACCACATTTATCTCTTATCACGCAATTTCTCACCCTGTCATTCAGATTACACCCTAGCATATTCCTTAAAGACCGCATTTCTACAGCATTTATTCTACTTTCGTGCTTCTTCTGCCACACCCAGCTTTCACTACCATACATTAAAGTAGGGACTAACACAGCATTATGAATTACCATACGTGCCTGTTTTGACAAATTCTGGTTCTTCATAATAGAGTGTAGTGCCCCATTCACTCTATTCCCTGCATTTACTCGTCGTTCTATATCCCTATCATATCTACCATCCCTGCTAAATACACATCCCAAATACACAAACTCATCCACTTGCTCAATCAACTCTCCTTCTATTCTTATTTCACATACCGTTTTGCTTTCTTCTCTTTCAAAAACCATCACTTTCGTCTTACTTGCGTTCACTTTCATTCCCCTTTCTTTTAATTCCCAGTTCATTAATGTAACCATCATTTGCAACTCTGCCGCCGATGACGCAAGTATGACTTGATCATCGGCATACAAAAGGCATTTGACGGTTAACTCGCCCATTCTTAACCCACATTCTTCATCTTTCAAAGTTTGCAAACACCGGTCCATAAATAGGTTGAACAGCCAAGGGGAAGCCACACAGCCCTGTCTGACACCTTTTTGGATGCCAAACCAGTCCGAGTAGACCCCATTGATCCGGACACAAGCACTAGAGTCCCTATAAAGAGACCTTAATGCCTGTATCAAACCAGCGCTCAACCCATATGAGTTCAGTGTTTGCCATAACACATTCCTGTCCACCCTGTCATAAGCCTTTTCCAAGTCCATGAACGCACATAAAACTTTCTGGTTTTTGGCCAAAATCTTCTCCGCAATCATGCGCATGGAAAAGACTTGATCTGTACACCCCATTCCCTTTCTAAAACCCGCTTGCACATCCCAAATTTTTCCATCAGTTTCTTTCATAACTCTTTCAATTAACACCTTAGCATACAGTTTACCCACAATACTAAGCAAGCTGATACCGCGGTAGTTTTTGCAGTCCTGCTGTGACCCTTTTCCTTTATATATTGGTACTATAACTGCTTTACACCAGTCATCCGGTACCCGTTTTAATTCCCAACATAAATTAAACAAGGTGTACAGCAGGCCTGCCATCACTCCCTCTCCAGCCCTTAGCATCTCGAGTGATACTCTATCATATCCAGCTGCCTTACCTGCTTTCATGCTTTTCATTGCTTTCATTATTTCATCTACACTTATCTCCATACCCCTTTCCACTTCTTTCGGAATTTCTAGTTCATTTAATTCATACGACTCTTCACTCATAAACACGCTTTCAAAGTATTCCTTCCATCTGTTTAAATTCGAAACTTCATCATTCAGAATACATCCATTCTCGTCTCTTATAGCATTTATTATAGGCTGTTTTGTATTTCCCCTGGCAGTTCTTACGAGTTTCCAGAACATTTTTATGTTAGCCTGGAAATTATCAGATATCCTTCTATCATTCTTATCCGTTCTTTCTTTCTTTTTCCTTTCAACAACTTCTTTTACTCTCTTATTTCGACGTCTAAATTCTGCCTTTTTTCTTTCAATCTCATCATTCATACCAGGAGAATTATGAGCTTTGGTTGCTAGTAAATCTAACCATGCTTTCTTCTTTGATTCAACTTCCACCCGTACCTCATCATCCCACCATAACGTATTACTTTTCCTTTCATTTGTTCTCTTACTTACACCGCATACTTCGGTGGCGGTATCCACCAAACCTTTCATAATATTATCCCACACAGTATTCAACTCTAAATCATTCATACACAACTCATTCAAACATCTAATATTTTCTCTCAGTCTACATTTATACTTCTCTATCACATCTTCATCTTGTAACTTCTCTATTCTTATACGCTGTAACGCAGTGGTAGATACAGATGTCCGATGCCGCCAACGCTTGAAAAGACCATTAATTCGACATAAGACCAAGTAATGATCCGTCCCTACGTTGAACCCCCGGTAAACCCTTGTATCTACGACTGCGCTCCTCATTCTTTCATCCACAATTACGAAATCTATCATGCTTCTATCATCACTTCTTTCCCATGTATACATGTGAATCTTCTTATGACGAAAAAAGTATTCGTCACAAAAATATTCTTTTCCGCACATACGGTGAGGAGGTCTTCACCATTCTCATTTATACTTTCATCACCAAACGTTCCCAATATCCTTTCATAACCAGACCTCTTCACCCCAACCCTTCCATTAAAGTCTCCTAACATAATAATATTTTCATTTTCCTTACATTTTGTCAACACCATCCTTACCATGTCCCAAAACTGCTCTCGGATGTAAGTGGGCTTAGACATGTCTGGGGCGTACACCCCTAGCAGGAACAGCTTCTTTAAGCCCACTTTCATTCGTATCCATAGCAGTCTCGGGCTTACACATTCGTACTCTTTCACACATTGACCCATTCTTTCTGAAAGGATGAAACCGACTCCCTGGCATGCCCGTTCGGTCTCGCCTACACCAGACCAATACGCGGTATACGTGCCATGTGCAGTGGCATCCTTTCCCTTTCGTTTCGTCTCATTCACACATAACACATCTATTCCTCTGTCATTCATCATTTCGCATACTTCATCCATCTTATCATTCATTCCTCCACATACATTCAGCGTAGCCAGACGGGTTTCCGCAATCCACTTTTCGCCCATCCGGGAGACAGAACGTGACGGGTGGCGAACCTCGTCGCCGGTTTTTCTCCCGGAGATTCTTCGCACCCCTGCCCCATTTAAAGGGCGCCGGGAACTCGGGGCCATTTCTTTTATTTCTTGAGTCATGGTGCGAACAAGGGTTGGTGGTAGATTTTACGCCGCTACCATACGGCGAGGAGCCGAGTCTATTTTATCGGCTTTGTCGCACGTTTAGTACCACCCGGGGGACACGTGTAGGGTGGGCCTAAGGTTAGGTGGTCGAAGCCTACGGACGCGAGCGACTCATCCCCCCTTACTTTTTATATAAGAATAATTAGAATAGAATTAAGGAATTTTTAACTTCCCGCTTAGAAAATTGAAAATTTTCAAAATGGAGAAGTTATTGGTTTTACCCCGATTTTCGAAAATCGAGTTTTCATCAAATCTCGACGTTTTGAGATCTCAGGAAGTTGTTCTGACTAATTTCACGTATACGTCCGTAGGTACGTATGTATGTATGTACGTTTATGTGTGTGTGTGTGTATGTGAGTGTAAGTATGTAAACCTTTCATAACTTTTGAACGTCTTGATCGATTGAGATGCGGTTTACGGCGTTCTGAAAATCTCAACGTGGAATAGATTTGGTGATAATATGAACTGATTCGAGTGAGTAGATTTTGATAAATCTCATAAATAAAAAGTTTGAAAAACTGTTTTTTTGAAATAACTTTTAAACGACTTTACCGATCGATTTCAAAAACTAATCAACTCTGAACCTTAAAAAATGACGTCGAATGCCGTATGAAAGATAAAAGGTGGATCATTCGTTCGTGAAATATCGAAAGAGAAAGAATAAAAAAAACGGTTTTCATAATTTAAGATTGTATATTATATTTCGAAATATAATTTGGTGAAATTCGGAGCGCTTTGCATTTGAAATTAGCGGGAAGTTCCAGGGATATCCTGAGGTCAACCAATTTTTTTATATAAAAATAATCGTTCTGGGATAAAGGTTATTTCTGATTTACTTTTAAAATCATAATTGACTTTCCATACATATTCTACAATCTATTATTAATTACTATTTAGAATTAAATATATTCTATTCTGTTATGAATTACTAATGTTTTGTGCGAAAATGGTTTTATTTGTGTTTATTATTGGAAGTTCTGCAGAATTTGGTATTAATTTGAACATGACAAAGTGTGTCATAAAAAGTTATTACAAAGAACCGCGTAGTGGCGGTGTAAGAATATCCATTACCCCAAATCGCCTTTGGATGTGGTATGAGGCGACAGAGCGAAAATGAAACGGGAAATGGTTACACAGTACAGCCTCTTCCTGATAACACTTCAACGTTATAAAAACTTCGTTTGACAACCCGCCTGCGCGATATGGCAAATATGGAAAAATCCCCCTATTTCGCAATCTATGGGGGAGGCCTATGTTCAGCAGTGGACTTTAATAGGATATATAATGGATGGAGTAGATGAAAACGAATCTTTCATGCGTTTTACAATTTACGAAGAAATCGCGTTACATGCACACAAAAACAAAGAACGTGGAGTCGAATTTCGAACCTCCTCATTTTTTGAAGTCGGCTAAATAATCAGGTAACTATACTTTGCAGGTGCATAATTGTACAATAATTTTTCTTGAAAATGAATCTTCCATCCCTAGCTGCGGGAACAGCCAATTATTCAATCTGTTTCCCAAGCGAGGGGCGCTTACATGAAATCAATTAACGCATCCCGGCCAGTGTTAAAAGCCTGTTCATTGTTTTCACTACAGGGAGACCTCTTTTAAAATTCCGTAATAAAAAAATAAATTAAGAATTAATTTGTATAATTAATGTTAACAGGTCGGATGAACTTTACTATAATGTTGATGAGGATTGTCTATTTTAGAAGATTTAATCGGCGTTATTCGTCTTATTTTTAAATATTACAACTTATTCAAGTAAAATTTAATCTGCTGCCTTTTTGTTTCGACTTGTTACGTGAAGGTTGAACGACTAAATTATCATCATCATCATCATTACAGCCCTTCACAAGTCCACTGCTGAACATAGGCCTCCCCCAAGTAATGCCACAAAGCACGGTCCTGAGCCACCTGCATCCATCGACTTCCTGCATGTCTTACCAGGTCGTCACTCCATCTAGTGGGGGGTCGCCCTACACTACGCCTACCGGTACGAGGCTGCCACTCGAGAACCTTTCTTCCCCATCGGTTATCGGTTCTTCGAGCTATATGGCCGGCCCATTGCCACTTCAGCTTACTAATCCGTTGGGCTATGTCGGTCACTCTGGTTTTACTGCGGATATCCTCATTTCTGAGTCTATCACGCAGAGAAACTCCGAGCATAGCCCTCTCCATAGCTCGCTGAGCGACCTTAAGCGTCCTCATACGGCCAGCAGTGAAGGACCACGTCTCAGATCCGTAAGTCATCACTGGCAACACGCACTGGTTGTACAATCTAGTTTTTAGAGATTGAGGTATACCTGACGAAAAGATATGCCGTAATTTCCCGAACGCTGCCCATCCGAGTTGAATCCGTCGATTGACCTCTCGGTCGAAGTTGGACTTACCTAGTCGGACTATTTGTCCCAGGTAAACGTATTCGTCAACAACTTCGAGCATAGTGCTCCCAACAACTACCGGCATAGGTGTGACATGGACATTGAACATGATCTTTGTTTTGTCCATGTTCATCTTAAGACCTATCCGTTGGGAGGTACTATTGAGGTCATTGAGCATAGTGCTTAAGTCCTCCAGCGATTCTGCCATAAGGACTATATCGTCGGCAAATCGAAGGTGAGTGATGTACTCGCCATTGATGTCAATACCGTATCCTTTCCAGTCCAGTAGCTTGAAAACGTCTTCCAATGCAGCGGTGAAGAGTTTCGGGGATATAACGTCACCCTGTCTTACACCTCTCTGCAGTTGGATAGGTTTCGAGCTCTGGTTCTGTACTCGGATAGCCATCGTAGCCCTACTGTACAAACACTTCAGCACTTCGATATACCGACAGTCAACTTGGCACCGCTGAAGGGACTGTAGCACCGCCCAAATTTCGACGGAATCAAAGGCTTTCTCATAGTCCACATACGCCAGGCAAAGTGGCAGATTGTACTCTTCAGTCTTCTGTACAATCTGCCGCAGGGTATGTATGTGGTCTATGGTACTGAAGCCTTTTCGGAAACCGGCTTGTTCGGGAGGCTGGAAGTCGTCAAGTCTGCGTGCGAGACGATTCGTAATGACTCTCGAAAACAGCACGTAGACGCGGCTCATAAGGGAAATCGGTCTGTAGTTCTTTAAGAGAGCGTTGTCGCCTTTCTTAAAGAACAAGACCACCGCACTTCTGCTCCACGCCTCTGGAGTAGTGCCACCATGGAGGACGGAATTGAAGAGCTTCTGAAGGACTTCAAGTACCGGTGTTCCACCCGCTTTCAGAAGCTCCGCTGTAATTCCATCCTCGCCTGGGGCCCTGCCGTTTTTAAGGTGCTGAAGAGCCATTCTAATCTCGCTTAGACTGACGTCCGGGATATCATCGGAATAGTGTCGGATAAGACTTGCTCTTGGATCGTTACTCACACTTGCGTGTGGCTCCAACGATGACGTGTACAGCTGCCCATAGAACCTCTCAATCTCACTCAAAATCTCAGGTGTCCCGGAAACGATGTTGCCACACTCAGTCTTCAGCCTTGACAGTTGGCTCTTTCTGGCAGACAGATCTCTGGCAAAGACTTTGGAGCCCTGGTTCCGCTCGATCGCTTCTTTAATACAAGAAGTATTAAAGTTGCGTAAGTCTCGCCGTATGCATTTGGAGATCTGTCTGTTCAGTTGCCTGTATGCTGTCAAATCTGTTGACGATTGCAGCCTCATCTCCCGTCCAACAGCCATGAGATTAAGAGTGTGATCGGAGAGTTTTTGTGTTCTTCTGCGGCGGGTCTTGCAGAACTTAGCTCCGACCGCATGGACAGTTTCCACTAGCTTGTCGTTCATATCGTCCACTGCATTGCAATCTTCTAGGCACTGGAAGCGGTTACGTTCCAGCTCGAGTTACGTAACCGCTTCCAGACTAAATTATAATTTACTATAGTTTATACGTGCAGTTATATTATGGTTGTAGCACGAATGGATCGGCTCTCTCGTGGTGGGACCACGTTCTCACAGAATGCTAGCGTACCTTCATTGTTGTGATTGGTATAGCGAGTGTAAAGAACCGATGACCCTTTTTATGTTAATACGTTACATAAAAAATTCATTAATTATCACATACAAAAAATTAAATATGTATAAAATGTTTTTACAATTCAAATTGTCCCAGTTTTTTATAGGATTTATTTCGAACAACATACGCAAGAATTGCAAAATTTAATTTTTCCCATTCTTATCCACCATCTGACAACCAAACTTTGTTTTATCGTTCTTCATGGACGTACAGCAAAGGAGTGGATTAATTTGCCATATAAAAATTTAGGCGTTTATAACAACTTCCCTGTTCGCGAAAAAGGCAACATCACTCTCACACTGACATCACTGGTGATGCATGATCACCAATAGGTGAGATAGTAGTCAAAGAATGGCTTGAATATATAAAAAATATTAGAGCATTACGTTAAATTAAGTACAAAAAATATAGAAATAATTCGAAAGTTAACTAATGAGATTAATAATTTCAAATACAATAAATAGTTAGTTAAGGTGGAACAGTACTAAGCTTAATTGTTGTACATTCTGGTCAAAATTCTATGTACCCTAACATTATCATGAAACGCTTAATCTCATAAACGGCTTTGAGCTCACTTCTCATTTACGTTAGATAATTTTAAGGACAATCCTTTGAAGTACTGTCAAGGACTAGGTGTCAAGGTTATTTATTTATTTACTAATTTATTTTCTTAGGTTCACAAATGGAAAACACACTCTACTCTTAAATATACATGCGTGAATTAAGAGGAACACAAGAGTGTGTATAAAACGAATTGTCATGGATATTTGTGACATTTAAGTCAATTAATTTTGATTTGCTTATTATTCGTTAATTGAAAACGTTAAAAAATTAAACCACCTAATGACGGAAATTAACCAAATAAACAAAGCAATAAAAATTACAGAAAATAAAAATTCCAATGCTTAACATTTTATTCATTTTTTCATAAATGCTTAGGAAAGTCTAGAATCTAGATCATAGGCTTTTATCAGCATTGTGTGTTGACCTCTCTAACTCATGTAACTGCTCCCGGTCTCCTTGACATAATCATAATCAAGTTATCAATAAAATCATGATAGATTGCGTTCCATCCTTTCTGTAATGCGTTTAAAAGATCTCTTAATTTTTTTTTCTTAATTTTTTCCAGAGATTAGCGTGTTTGAGTAAAAAAAAACTCTTCCACTCAATTAAAATACTACACATAGTATATTATATTATTATATCTATAGAGCTTATATTGATGAGCGTGTTGGCCACCCTAAAGCTTTTAGAATTTATTTCAACGTCTCGAAAGTATTCGACAACTACGGCCACAGTATGGGGGAGTATATTATTAAGCATAAAGGATCAAATGGCAATTATAGTAGCCCATCCTCAATGAATGAGTTCGTTCTGAGTTCCGTTCTTGCCCCTATACTAATACCTCCCCATACAAAAACTGACCCCCCATCATAAGTATCTTTTCCAATGATGTTGCATTAATCGTGCCTCTCTCCCAAGCGTCTCCACACTTTAATCCTTCCGTCATCTGGATTCAGGATAAATATGAACTCAACTGTGAATAGAATCTGACTTCATGCTCGTCCATCCAATTTTTTTGATTATGAACAAAATCAACTCAAGCTGCTCGGTGGCATGTGACAAGAAGGGAGCCAGACAGGTAAGTGTGAATTTATTTTGGCCAATTTCATTATTTTTCTCTTAGCTTGTGTGCTTACTGTATCTCCTCGAATTACTTAAAGCTTCGTTCTCACCTCAGAAATGTGGTTACTAAGAGTGCTGGTAACGGTGAACTGGTCATCTCTGACCACTGTTTTCCATTTACGTCACTATCTTGTGAGTCTCGTATACTGTCCAGTCTGCCGATATCTCTTGACAACTTGGTGTAGCACAGATTTTGATACGACACTTGTAATGTTTGGTCCACATGTTTTAGGTGTGGCCATGTGAAAAAAACGGCCCAAGGAACTTGAGTGGCGTTTAGATCTAGCATTTTCAGTTTATTAGCAATTACAATTCACATTTAGACACGATATACAAGGCAGTAATGGCAAATTTTAAACAAAAGCTAAATTTAAACTCAAGTCAAAATGTAGCCAAAATGTATCGTAGTAGAAAAGGACTCAATAATACGCAATAATTGCATAAAACAAATGAAACTCGAATATATTTAATAGCGTCTACTAATTTTTGTGGCCAGTACACACAATAATTACAATAGCAGAAATTTAACCATTTTTTCTCTAAACAATAGTAGAAATTGAACTTTTTTTTCTCTAAATTTTATCCACGAGTATGTCCCTATAAATTAGTCATTAAAATACCACACAAACAGCTTACTAATTACCGTGGCTAATATTTTAAACTGTTACCGTCACTAAAAAAAACCCGTACGTATTTCCTTCATTAAATGATTAAATCTTGAGAATAAAGAACATACGTTATTGTAACATAAACTATGAATCTTAGTTTTTTTCATCTAACAAGTTTTTCCATCTTATTTATAATACTGTTGGACAATTAAAATAGACCGTCATTATTCCAAAGCTGTGGTTCTTAAGAGCTAATTTCCTATGAAACTGTAAGGTGAAAGCCGACTGATAAAAGCTGTAACTGATAAAAAGCAACAAGGATGTTATTCGAACGTAACGGTGAGGGCACTTGTTACTGACCCACATTTAATCTTTAATCTGGAAACCTTGTTAGTATCCACTTGTTATCTATTCATAAATCGAAATCACAGACACCGTATTGTAAAGGGCATTTTTACGTTAACTGCATTTAGTATCATTCAGTGGATACAATTCAAGTCATTTAATTAAAATGATTGTATAAATTAATTTCATTATGAATAGAAATTCAATGTAACATTTTAAAACACTTACTTATATATTCAATAGTATCTACTTAATTCAGCGTGTTCGTGAAATTAAATTGATTGTAAGATAATTGATTGTACAAAAGAGATAAATTACAAGATACTTATAATATAAGTACCACAGCTGAAAATAGGCACCCTCATATTTTCCACTGTGTGTTTACGTCAAGGAAGTACCCGTGGCTTTGACGACTTAAAGTGTGTTGGTACACTTATCATATCTTCGAAATAGTTTTTTTTTCATAATTTCTAAGTAATTCTCAAATTTCTTATTAAATATTTTACAGCACATAGAATTGCGTTTTTTTTACGTTTTTTAGGTGGTAGAGCCATGCTGCAGTTGTATTAGTAGTATAGTTGTAGCACGAATGGGTCGGCTCGACCGGGGAAGAACCACGCTCTCACAGAATAGCAGCGTGAAATAGTAGCTTAATGCTGCTGTATTTCGTATGGTGAGTGTAGAGAACCGGAGAACCTTTTTACTGGAAACGAGGCATTCCATCTCAGTCCTCACGGTGTCGCCAATCGATAACGACGTAAAAGATAATCTATAACGATATAAGTACAATCGCTGTACCAATAGTAGCGTTTTAATTTGAATAATAGTTAGGATTACAAGTTTGTTTTAGTTTTATGTATCTAAACAACTCAAATCCATAGGCTGAAGTAACAACTTAGTCATATGATTTACGAGCTCGTTTGTCACTCTATTCCATCATGGGAAAAAAGGGCTCGTGGTGAGCCTTCCTCGCTATAAATAAACGTAAATCTAAAGTGTGATCCCACCACGCTCTCTTAGAGGAGTCACCTCGGGCTGACTTACACCTCAGACCAGGCATGTCGGGTCCTATTATTTCAGCATTGGTGAGTAGCTACCAAGCTAGTAACTTGTTGCTGTAAAGTATTTTGCAGAATGACAGTAAATACTTAAGCTATATATTTACTGTAACAAAAACAAAAAGTATATTTGCACAAGTTCTGTAAACAAAAAATAGATAACCTATATTCGTAGTTCCAAACACAAAAATATTTTCTTCTGAAAACGAATGGCGTAAGTGGTTAATATTGGCAGAATAATATATTTGTTTTTGTTACAGATGAAATTGTTGTTTGAGGACGGAGGCTAGCGTATTTAAGCCACGTCTTTATTGTCATGACTAAGGATTTTGCTGTGTTGTGTCACCTAAGTATTAATACATAAAACCATTTAATTCTTACGTAGTCTTAAGTCCTATAACTACATCACGGCAAACAAAGCCGTTAAAAGTAGAGTTTATTTGTGGAACCTGTCAATAACTATTAGAGTAATGAATGTGCTCACATTCTATGATACTCGTATTGTACATGGCTTCTGCAACTTATAGACATCCAATGTTACCTAATAAACTCTCTTTTTTATCAATGTTACTATTTTTTAAAAGACCGGTGTCGCACCTGCAATCACCTTGTGTTGCAATTTATCAAATGTAACGGTGATCACTTACCATTGCGAGAGTCATGTACTATATTTTCCTCCTATTCCATAAAAAAAAATCAAAGGCTGCAATGATGTTACTAAATGGAAACCTGTGTTATATTATCGGAATTGTGGTGTCTTATTTATGAAGTAATAACTAAGACAGTTAATACTTTATAGCTACAGTAAGTCTATTAAAAGTGTCACCAATACACAAACGTAAAGTTACAACGGTGATAAACGCGATTCAACATACTAAAGTATCTAGATAATGTTAATGAAATCTGATATAACCATAACTGTTATATACATACCCATTATATCCATGTAGTGGCGGGGTAAGAATATCCACCACCCTATATCTTCTAATAGGTGTCGTATGAGGCGACAGAATGAAGCTCAACCAGGAGATGGCATCATTCTGATAGCTGAATAAAAATAAAACTTAGGTTTCGCACCCGCCTGCCAAGCGTTACAACTTCAAATATCCTCCCTATAAGCAATTTATGGGAAGGTCTTTGTTCAGAAGTTGACTTTTGATGGGCTTTAACGGTAGGATATGATGTAATATACCTTTAAAGGCAAAATAATAGCACAAAGATAAAACACTATTAACTAAATCTCCAATTCAATCCCCAGAAGACACAGACTTCTACGTTTATCCCTAAAAAGAACTCCTTCGTCGTATCTCCTCAGTTTGAAGGCACTCCCCTTGCTGTCTCAGCTAGCATCGGAATCCTCGGTGCCATTATATCGAGTTAGATAATTCCGTTTCAATAATCGAAGATAGATAGAAATCTTTAACTATCACATTGAACTACCGTTTGGAGGGCTTACCGACTACCTGAGTTAAGTGGGTTCATAGTAAAAAAACAGCTGAGTGTTTCAATAACGTTTTGGCAGTTAACTGGCGATAGTTCAAATTACCAGATGTCATAGTTTTGTCCATCGCCCAATTTTGAGAGTTAGCAAATATTTGTTGTGTTTTTAAATAAATAAAAGCTATTTTATTTCTAAAAAATGGATGTATTCTGTGACGAAAGTGATAACAAAATGTATAAGATCGGTGTTTTTGATTCCGAAGGTGTTGTAGATACTGAAAATCGCCGAGTATTTGTTGTTAGTTTAGAATATTTAGAGTTATACTCGAATAAATTACAGAAGTGAATTTTCTGACTCCGAATTTACGTATAGATTTAGACTAAATAAAACTTCCGTGGATGAGTTACTGTTGAAAATAACACCAGCCTTAAAAGTAATTTATTCGAGGTGAGTAAAGAAACTTGTGAAGAAAATTTAGTTACATATGTACTTATAGTCTAAATATACTACCAAACATTAATTTTGACAATAAACATGAATGAAAATTATTTTAACATTTTAGGAATAAGGGAATATCACCGTTACATCAGTTATTATTGACCTTGAGATTTTACGCACTGGGAACAATGCTTTTATCAGTAGCAGACTTTATTGGTGTATCGAAAGCGTCAGCCAGCCGAATTGTGCATCATGTGTCTCGGGCTACAGATGAATTATACCCTCAATATGTGAAGACATTAAGCAATACCCGAAATTCCTTTTATGAAATCGCAGGATTTCCAAGAATTCTTGGCGCAATTGACTGCACACATGTTCCCATATAGTCACCTGGTTAGTATTACCAAATAAATAAAGAAGCAAAAGATTTGTTGAAGGTCATCTAGTGATCTGAAACTCAATCCTAGAACTTAATCCAAGTATGGCCAGAATAAGATCACAAACCTACAAACATACATACAATTCTTTATTATAATATTAGTAAGTTTTTTTCTTGCGCCCGAAGCAATTAAAGGGCTACCCTATACGTAGGGAGGCGGAAAATGCATTACGCATACCACGATAGGCGGTCTATCGTGGTTATGAGGGACTCACATCCTACCGGGGACCCTAAGTGATACCCTCTAAAAACCGCCTTTGGGGACAGGCAACCGGCTGATTAAGCTTTATTGTGCCTTATGATGAGCAACCCTCTTTTGGGAAAATAGGGCGCAGGCGGCTACGAGCCGCTGAGGGAGTGCCTACGAAGGCAAATTAATTATGAGTAATAATTTAATTCAATTAGAGTTGGCCTGGGCCGCCAGGAGGCAGTTCAGGTCGTTTGTTAGTTTATTAGGTGGGTCCGAGAGAGAGTTTCTCGGCCTGCGGACTCGATAGCGAGAGGGGGGGTGAAGCTGCATAAGTAGCTGCCTCACGAATTAAATGGTTTGAGTGCGACTCTGAGGCTTTGAAGAAGTTCTCAGAGAGTTTTTTGAGAAATTGTTGAATTGTGGGGAGCTCTAGGTCCCGATGAAGGTCGGCATTACGGACGTACCAAGGTGCGTTCGCAGCTCGACGACAGAAAAGGTTTTGAACTATTTGGAGTTCATTAATAATTTTAGGGTCGGCGTGGGCAAAAACGGGGCCCGCGTAGGACATGACTGGTCGTATACAGATCTTATACGCTTGTTTCTAAGGGACATTTTACTGTGTCGGCCCAACATGCTGTTGAGCCTACTTAGATAAAAACGTGCGTGACGGGTTACTCTTTTGACGTGGGGCCTGAAAGTGAGCCCTGTGTTCTAGAGTGACACCTAAATATTTGGCAGTCGTATGCCAGGGGACAGAGGTCCCTAGCATACGTATTGGTGGAGTGTTTTTGAGACGGCGTCGTTTATAATCGAAGTGACCGGCGGAGCTCTTCTCCGGGTGCACATCGATGCGCCATTTTTTGAACCAAGCTCCTAGGTCGTCAACTAACTTTTGAATCTTATTCCGTATGAAAGGTAGTGAGATAACTTTGCAGTAGATAGCAGTGTCGTCTGCGAAGAGGGAGAGCTGAACACCTTCCGACGGGATGGGAATATCGTTGGTGAACAGGATGTACAGCAGAGGAGCAAGTACTGAGCCCTGAGGGACACCAGCTTTGATAGTTCGCTGTGAAGATAGCGTGCCTTCGTGTCTAAAACGAAAGGTACGATGCTTTAAGTAAGAGGCCACGAGACGTACTAGACGATCGGGGAGACCTATTTTGTACAGTTTGTAGATAAGGCCTGTATGCCAGACTCTATCGAAGGCCTTAGCTATGTCGAAAAAGACCGCGGTGGTCTTATGACGACGAGGATAAAAACCGCTGAGGATATATTCCACAATAGGGTGAACTCAATTGGGGACATGAGTGTTGCGCTCGGAAACCGAATTGATGTGGAATGATAAGAGGATCACTGTCCTAGGGAAACAGATAGCGCCTCATACGAGTTTCGATGACTCTTTCGAAGAGCTTGTCCATTGCCTTGAGGAGGCTAATGGGGCGATGGTTGAGAGGCTTGCCTGGCTTGGGAATACCAATCACAGTTGCCTCTTTCCACGTAGTGGGAAAGTAACTAAGGTTGAAGCAGGCGTTGAAGATAATAGATAAAAAAGGTTAACACCTGCTCAGGAAAGTGTTATAGGGCTTGGTTGGAGATGCCATTCGCGCCCGGAGCCTTTTTGGGCTTAAGTCCTTTGATGAGGGATGAAATCTCATCATTGGACACAGAGATAGGTTCAGAGGCTGTAGGGGGTGAGTTCCGGCGGTGGACCTCATCCTCCACTGCCTGGACGTGTGAGGGGTCAACGGGATGAGAGCTAGGAGAGCATTTAGCGGCAATGCTATCTGCAAAGCACTTAGCCTTTTCCTCGTCCTTGAAGGCAACCGTGCCGTCGGGACGGGAGAGAGGGGGAGTGTGGGTGATAGCGTCTATGTGGAGGGCTCTAGCCATCTGATAGTACGCTGTATGAGATGGAGAGATATTCTCGATGAGTTTACTCTTTTTGAGGTCTCGAAATTCAGAGAGGCGGAAACGGAGTTCTCATTGAAGACGATTGGCCGCGCGCCTATATTGGGGAGTGGGATATTTTGCTGCTCTCCGGAAAGCAGCTTTTTTGGCTTTTAATAGGTTGCTAATATGTAGGAGAAGCCCACTATTGTTAGCAACCGGGACGACCCTTTCGTTCTCCTTAAGGGAGGATTTGATAAGGGTGGAGAGCGAATCGCCCGCGGTGTCGATTTTTTCGGGACTGTCTAAGTCCGACGGTTGGGAGATGGTAGAGTCCTGTGAGTCCAGCGCTTTAGCTAGAGACTATTTGAATCCCTTCCAAGTAGTGAAGGTTTTCGTGTGTGTTGGGGGAGGTGGCTGATGGCCAAGAATGAGGGAGACCGGTCGGTGGTCGGATCCTAGATCGTCTAGTGTCTCGATTGCTCTGAGTTTGAGAGAAACTCCTTGGAGTAACGCAAAATCTAGTACATCGGGGGCGTGATCGGTGTTATCGGGAAAGTGAGTAACACCGAGGGGACTATGGACGATAATATCAAGAGACTGCGTGATATCGAGCAGTATCTTGCCACTAGGGGGACGTAGTACGGCATGTCCATTCAGTATGCTTGCAGTTAAAATCTCCAAACATAATGACTGAATTGCCTAAAGATAAAATGGCCTCAAAATCTTTTTTGAGGGGATGGGTTCCTGAAGGGATGTAACAGGAGGCTATGAGGATGGACTGATGTCCAGTCATAGCTAGCCTGCATACCGTGGCTTCCATGTTGGTAAGCTGCGGAGTAGAAATGGGCGAGCAGTGAAGTGTCTTCTTGTAATAGATGGCGGTTCCGCCGCCTCGGCGGTCGGGTCTGTCGTTGCGAAGAAGAGAGAAGTTTTTAATAGAAAGGCCTTTAGTGTCCTTAGTTTTGAGATTAGTTTCCTATAGGAGGAGGAAATCGGCTTCACGATTCCGAAGAAAGAGCTTAAGCTCTGGGAGGTTATTTCGCAAACCGCGAATATTAAAGGATACAAACGATAAACCCTTAGGTTTGATACGACCGTGAAATTTTGGTAGAGCAAACTGCTCTGTCATTGAAGTTAAGTTAATTAAGTTAACTTAACTTACAACGCTAACAGAAGATTATTAGGCTCTGAAAGAGCGAGGAGACGTTCTTGAGGGGACTTCGCAGCGCGCAGTTTGCGTGCTACTACAGTGATTTCTCTAATGACAATATTCCTAATAGCAGAATACAGTATTTTGTAGTTATCAGCTGTGGGCTCTGATTCTTGGGGTAGGAGGTTGTCCGCGGTGGGTCTGCCTTTTTGGGGCCCTAGGGAAAGACTGGAGGCTGCATAGGCTTGGAGAAGCCCGGAGGGGGGCCAAATTATGCCCTGAGGGGGGCCTTGGGGGACCCTGAGAGGGCCGAGAGAAGCCCTGGATGGGCTGAGAAAGGCCCTGACGGGGCCGTTGGTGGAGGGCCGGGAATGAGCGGTCATTGACCGGCGGTGGAGCTTGCCTACTAGGGCGAGGTTGAGGTGCGCAGGGGCAGCCCTTGTAGTTAGCCGGGTGGCCTGTCTGTTTGCACAGGACACATGCCGGCGGGGATTCGGCGTCTTTGGGCCGGGGACACTCTTTGGTGTTGTGGGGTTTGAGGCACTTAACGCACCTGGGTGGGGCGGAGCAGTTGGCCGCCGCATGACCATATAGTTGGCAGCGGTGGCACTGCGCCGGGAATCCGCGCCTATGTGGGGGCTCAACCTTCACTCTCGACAGGCCACACACTGTGCGTACCTGCCGGAAGATGGCTTTTGCCTCCGGTACGTCGGTTAGGATGACAAGGGCTAGGTTGAACCTCTTGCCCGTTCTACTGTGCATTTTGTGCACGGCTTCTTCGGGGGAAACCTTGGGACTTAAGGTCCTCAAGGATTTCCTCGTTGGTGAATTCAAAGGGGACGCCTCGGATGACGGCCCTAACTTTTAGCTCTTCTGGAAGAGCGTAGGTGTTGTCGAAAGTCCTCGATTGAGTTAGGGACGATTTTGATAGATTTGCCGAGGTTGATGGCATGGTCGTATTTGATTCCTGCGTCGTAGCAGGTTGGGTAAATTTTGCCTTGTCTCTTAGGAAGACAGTGGGTGGGACTTGCTTCTTGGCAAGGATTGGAGCACAACGAGAGGCTGGTTTGGACGGTGTGGGGATGTCTAATGACATAAGTGGGACGGCGGCAGCGGCGGGGTCTGCGGGGGCAGAGGTGGCAGCGGGGGCTGCGGAGGTTGTAGGAGCGGCAGGGGCCGCTGAGATAAGGAGGTTGCGTTTTAACGTGGCGCGCTTACCATTGCGCTTGTAATTCATCGTGGTGAATGTAGACTCCCCGGTTTCGTCGGAGTCACAGGACTCCGATGAGCCGGTGCCTGAAGTGGTGGCGGGCCTCTTCCGGGAGGCCGGCGCAGAGGATTCGGAGCATGCGTACTTCATCTCTAGGGGGGGCAAAAGACTCTAGGGGGGCAAAAGAGTTCCTCGTTTCGAGGTATGTCGTGATTACGAGCGGCGGATGGTGTGCCTGAGGGGCAGGGGGGAGCTTGGGCGGCGATGGCGGCGAGGACCGTCTCATTGATGATTAAACCATATTGGTTTATGAGGGCGGCGAGGGACTCAGATAGGCTATATGTGGCCATTTTGGAGCAGTAGAGCTAAGCTCGGTAACGATTGGGACGGGTCCCTGTTCTCAGTAGAACAGGGACACGAGACGCGCTACGAGACAATACACGTATAAAATTATTAAAAAAAAAATAAAAAAATTGAAGAAGCGGAGGTCAGTCAAACCTGCCCGAAGACAGGGGGGCAAGAACTGTTAGCGTGAAAGTGACTCACCAACCTCGACGCTGTTCAGCGTGAGCAAGACGGCGGAGGCGCGAGAGCGAGATAGCACTACCGTACAGGTACGAGAGCGCGGACCACCTGGAGGCGACCGTTCGAGAACGATGCCACCGGCGGAGTGAGCAATGCGTCGACGCTGTACAGCGCGAGCAGGACAGCTGAGGCGCGAGAGCGAGAGAGCACTACCGTACAGGGGCGAAAGCGCGGACTACCTGGATGCGACCGCTCGAGAGCGATGCCACAGACGGAATGTTATTAGTAAGTATTTTTTTTTTTGCGCTCGAAGCAAATATGGGCAACCCTCCGGAAAGCGGGGGGAGGGAGGTTGAGAATGCTCATAGCATACCACGCAGCCGGCTGCGTGGTTATGTGGAGACTTTTACCCACTAAACTCAACCTTTTGGTAATTGGCTTAACGATCTGACTAGAGATCTCTAAGCCGTATACGAACGCGACCCTCCTTGGCAGAAAGGAGGGCGCAAGCGGCGTAAAGCCGCTTAGAAGTGTGCCTAACTAAGGCAGATTAATGGATGTGTTATGTAGGCTCGGCCCGAGCCGCCAGGAGGCAGTTCAGGTCAGCCGAAAGCTTGTTGGGGGGGTCCGAGAGAGAGTTTCTCGGTCTGCGCACACTATAGCGAGTGTGGATAGGGGCTGCATAGGCAGCTGTCTCACGAATGAGATGATTCGGGTGGGACTCTGAGGCTTTGAAAAATCTCTCAGAGAGTGATTTGAGGAACTGCTGGATTGTTGGGAGCTCTAAGTCTCGATGTAGGTCGGCATTACGGACATAATAGGGCGAGTTAGTGGCCCTACGACAGAATAGATTTTGAACTATTTGAAGTTCATTGATAGCTTTGGGTTTAGCGTGTGCAAAAATGGGGGCCGCGTAGGTCATGACAGGTCGTATGCAGACCTTATATAGGGTTCGCTTGTTGCGGAGGGACATTTTACTGTGTCTGCCCAACATGCTGTTGAGCCTACCCATGTAAAAACGTGCGGTGCGAGTAACCTTCTTGATATGGGGCTCGAAAGTGAGCCTTGCATCAACGGTGACGCCTAGGTATTTGGCTTTAGTTTGCCATGGGACAGGGGTTCCTAACATCCTGATTGGCGGAGTGGTGGTGAGACGGCGTCGTTTATATTCGAAGCAAACGGCGGAGCTTTTCTCCGGGTTTACGTCGATACGCCATTTTTGGAACCAAGCTCCTAAGTCGCTTACTGACTTTTGGATCTTGTTCCGAATCTGTGGTAGTGAGTTGCCTTTGGAGTAAAGGGCTGTGTCATCTGCAAAAAGGGCTAGTTTGACACCATTCGACGGAATAGGGATGTCGTTGGTGAATAGTATGTATAGGAGGGGAGCAAGCACAGAGCCTTGAGGGACACCGGCTTTTATTTGACGGGTAGAGGATAGCGTGCCTTCGTGTCTAAAACGAAAGGTACGATCCTTCAGATAGGAGGCTACAAGGCGAACGAGACGATCTGGGAGGCCTAAGTCGTACAGTTTGTAGATAAGGCCCTCGTGCCAGACTCTGTCGAATGCCTTGGCAATGTCAAAGAAGACCGCGATGGTTTTTTGACGGCGAGGGTAAAAACCGCTGAGGATGTATTCCACTATGCGGTGAACTTGTTGGGGGCACGAGTGTTTGGCTCGAAACCCGAATTGTTGTGGGATGACAAGAGGGTCGCCGTCTGTGGGAAACAAATGGCGCCTCAAGCGCACGAGAATGACTCGTTCGAAAAGTTTGCCCATGGCCTTGAGGAGGCTGATAGGACGGTGATTGGAGGGGAGGTGGAGAGGTTTGCCTGGCTTGGGAATGCCAATGACAGTTGCCTCTTTCCAAGAGGTGGGAAAATAACTGAATTCGAAGCAGGCGTTAAAGATAATGGCCAGTAAGGCGATTACCTGCTCCGGGAAGTGTTTGAGGGCTTGGTTGGAGATACCATCCGCACCCGGTGCTTTTTTGGGCTTAAGTCCTTTGATGATAGATGAAATCTCATCTTTGGACACAGTGATAGGGTCAGAGGCGGTAGGGGGCGAGTTCCTGCGTCGGACCTCGTCCTCCACTAGTTGAATGTGTAAGGGGTCAGTGGGTTGTGAGCTAGGAGAGCATTGAGCGGCAACGCTGTCCGCGAAGCACTCAGCTTTTTCTTCGTCTTCGAAGGCAATAGAGCCGTCGGGACGAGACAGAGGGGGAGTATGGGTTATAGCGTCTATCCGGAGGGCTCTCGCCATCCGGTAGTACGCTGTGTGAGAGGGAGAGATTTTCTCCATGAGATTGCCCTTTTCGTGGTCTCTGTAGTCTTGGAGGCGGTAACGCAGTTTGCGTTGAAGGCGGTGGGCCGCGAGTCTATATTCAGGAGTGGGATAGCGTGCAGCTCTACGGAGGGCGGCTTTTTTGGCTTTTAACAGGTTGCTAATATCTAGGGGAAGACTAGTTTTTGCAACCGGGACAACTTTTTCATTCTCTTTAAGAGAGGATGTTATGAGTGAGGTGAGATTTTCGACCGCGGTGTCTATTTTCCCCGCACTGTCGAGGGCATCGGAAGAAAGGGTTATGGGAGGGTCCGGAGAGTCTATAGCCGAGGCTAGAGACTTTTTGAAGCCCTTCCAGTTGGTGTAGGTTTTGGAAGTGGGAGTTGGAGATGGCTGATGGCCAAGAAGGAGGGATACAGGACGGTGGTCGGATCCTAGATCGTCGAGAGGCTCGATTGCTCTAAGGTTAAGGGAAATTCCTTTAACTAGAGCAAAATCTAGCACATCAGGAGCGTAGGTAACAATGTCGGGATAGTGGGTGGCAGTGAGGGGGCTGTAGACAGTTAGGTCGAGAGACTGAGTGATATTGAGCAGCACCCTGCCACTACTGGTAGTAGTTCGGCAGGCCCATTCAGTATGCTTGGAGTTAAAGTCTCCAAACATAATGACTGAGTCGCCTAATGCAAGGATAGCTTCGAAATCACTCTTGACGGGGAGGGTTCCGCTAGGGATATAGCAGGAGGCTAAAACGATTGACTGGTGTCCAGTCATGGCTAGTCTAGTGATAGTGGCTTCCATACTGGTAAGCGACGGAGTAGGTATGTGGGAGCAATGAAGGGACTTTTTGTGATAGATGGCAGTACCGCCGCCTTTGCGGTCGGGTCTATCGTTACGTATAAGTGAATAATTTTTAATAGTAAGGCCTTTAGAGACCTTGGGGCTGAGATGGGTCTCCTGTAGGAGTAAGAGATCGGCTTCGCGATCTCGTAGAAAAAGCCTAAGCTCCGGGAGGTTATTTCGCAGACCGCGGATATTGAATGAAACAAGCGACAAACCCTTTGGTTTGATACGACCGTGAGATATTGCGGGAGCAGAGGGCTCCGGCATAATTAAATTACAAGGACCTTAGAAGGTTGATGTGCTCGGTAAGAGCAAGGAGGCGGCCCTGAGGGGACTGAGCTGTGCTCAGTTTATCCGCAAGGATGAGAATTTCGTCCAAATTGATTCTATTGAGTGTGTTATACACTAGGTTTAGAGACTCTACAACAGAGTCTGTCTGTTTTTTTGGGTCGGCGGAGGGCCGCGGGATATTTGATTCCTTTTGGAACCAGGGGTTTATTGGGAGCGGCGCTGGCTGAGAGAGCGGGAGGCTCATAAGGGGCCGAGGAGGGCCCTGAGGTGGCCGATAGGGGCCCTGTGGGGGCCGATAGATGCCCTGTGTGGGCTGAGTTGAGCCCTGAGGGGGGCTGAGGTAGGGGCTGGCCCTGGCTGGGCTTGCGGCTTACAAGAGCCGGGAAGGTTCGGTCATTGACCTGTGGTGGAGCTTTGCGGCTCGGAGGTGGGCGAGGGGCGCGAGGGCAACCTCTAAAATTGGCCGGATGGCCTGTTTGTCCGCAGAGGACACATGAGGGTGGGGATTCGGCGTTTTTGGGCCGTGGGCACTCTTTCGAGTGATGGGGTTCTAGGCACTTAATGCACCTGGGTGGAGCTGAGCAGTTGGCTGCCGCGTGTCCATAAAGTTGACAGCGGTGGCACTGCGCTGGGTAACCGCGCCGGTGAGGGGCTTCGACCTTAACACGCGACAGGCCGCACACAGTGCGTACCTCGCGGAAAATGGCCTTCGCCTCCGGCACATTGGTGAGAACGAGGAGGGCGAGGTTAAACCTTTCGCCCCTGCTGCTGTGCATTTTATGCACACCTTCAATGGGGAAGCCTTGGGATTTGAGGTCTTCCAGAATGTCTTCGTTTGCGAGTTCATAGGGAACTCCGCGGAGGACTGCCTTGATTTTCCTTTCTTCGGCAAGGGCGTATGTGTGGTAGGACACACGCTCGGCCGTGAATAGGCGGGTTATGTTTCGGAAGTCTTCTATAGACGCCGGTATAATTTTGATGGCCTCGCCGACATTAGTGGCTTGGTCGTATTTGAAACCCTTATCGTAGAGGGTTTTGGACAATTGAGTAAATTTCGCCTTGTCTCTGAGAAAGACAGGGGGCGGGACTTGGTTTTTGGCCAGTTCGGGAGCGCAGCGGGTTGCTGGCTTGGCGGTATTGTCTTTCGACTGTGAGGCGGCAGCATTTGGGGCTGCGGAAGTAGGGGCAACGATGGGAGCTGCGGAGGTAGAGGCAGCGGCGGAGGGAGTGCGGGCGGCGGCGGCCGCTGAGGCGGGGGAGTGCGAGAAGTGGCAGCGCGTTTCGGGCCGCGCTTGGATTTCACTAACGTGAATTCGGCTTGGGAGTCGGTTATGGTTCCTTCGGAGTCGGAAGAATCCGAGGAGCCGGTGGAGCTGAGGGCGGTCCTCTTCCGGGAGGATGAGGTAACGGACGTGGCGTCCGAGTGCTCCATATCGGAGTCGGGGGACGCGGGTGAGTCGGACTGCGGGGCAGACGCTTGGGTCGCGAGGAAAGCAGCGACGGCGGGCGGGGGTACACATGCCTTAGGGGCAGCGGGGGGAAAATGGCTTTGGCGAGAAGGGTCTCGTCAATTTGGGCGGTTGTAGGTATTCCTGCGGCTTGGATCATTTGTACGATCGTGGCCGCAACCTGGCTTATGAGTGAGCTTATGTCTATGGAAGACATGTTGACGGGGGGGGGGGGTGACGTTTAGTTCTAAGAAAACTGGAGGTCCCTGTTCTGAGAAGAACAGGGCCTTAGGGGCAGATGGGGAGGACTGACGATCTATTCCCAGAAGCTGGGGTCCCTATGTTCTGAAAAGAACAAGGGCTTGCTCTGAGAACAGCAAGAGACGATCTACTCTAAGAACAGTATATTCACAGTAACAATATAACAAAAACAATAACAGAAAAATTAAAAATTAAAAATTAAAAATAATAAAACAAAAACAAAACAAGCGAAGCGCGCTCGAGCCTCCCCGCCGGAGCAAGGGGGCAAGAACGATGCAAAAACAAAGTGACTCACCAACGGCGTCTGCTCGGCCGGTGTTAGCCGGGGAGAGCGGGGCGCGCGGGCAAGCGGTTGCGCTACCGAAGGGTCGGAGGCGCGAAAGAACTGTGTGCACGACCGCTCGGGGGCGGCGCGCAAACGGAACTGATTAGTAAGTATAAATTCATTCATTTATATAGATTATGCCTAATAACGGAATCATAATCTTTAACCTGTAAGGTCTGACAGCGCGCGACATGTTATACTCCCGTTCCCTCGGGACCTTAATGGCGGGAAAATTTGCAAGTTACCAAATTTTTTGCTATATTGCAAATTTTGCTATATTTTCACTTTGAGACAATATTTATGGATAAAACTTACAGGAATTCTTGTTAAATGTATAAACTATCGAATAAAATTATTTTTGGTTGCTAGAAATTGTAATAAAATTCATAAATTACCCTTTATAGCATAGTAGTAATATATACTCCAATTTTAGTGCCAAAATTACTACTAATTTGAATTCTACACTTTTGTTTTTGGAGAAATTTATATGAAAATGTTTGTAAATATGTATATTTTTATGTTTTATGTGTTTCTATTTGTTACACATACCAAAATATTAAAATATTAAAAAATTAAAAAAATAATAATATTTATCTGTATGATATAAGATTCAAATACGAGAGAAGAATTCAGAAATAGAAAAGGCATATTTTCAATTAATGTACAAGGACTCTGTAACGCAGAATCGTTATTTATGAATGCTGTTGCCCGTTGGCCTGATTCTGCTCTGCTCTGCTGATATTTAATAATTCTATGCTAAAAAGTAAGTAGGTACTTAGGTATCTATAATATTATTAAAAGGACATCACATAAACATGACTAATATTTGTCATTTTTTTCAGTGCAATGTGAAGAGGGATCGTTTGGCAATAGATGGCTTATTGGGGACAGTGCATATCCCTGTACTTCATATCTTTTGACACCACTGCTCAACCCTTCATTCGTCGCAGATAATCATTACAATGAAGCACATATAAAGACTAGAAATACTATTGAAAAGTAAATATTAATATAAATTTATTGATATTTTATTTCAAAAATTTCATGAGTATAATGTAAAATACTTTGAAATTTTCAGATGTTTTGGTGTGTGAAAAAGGCGCTTTCCTATACTCTCTCTGAAAATCCGTGTAGCTATGCAGACTACACAGGCCATTATTATTGCCACCTCCGTTTTACACAACATCTGCAGATTAAATAATATAAGGGATGTGGATCCAGAAGTTACAATGCCACATGAATCAGATGATATTACCTATACTGAAGGGATAGGTCATCAAAATCACAGCGTCAGACAAGAACTAATTAATAATTACTTTAGTGTGTAAATGTTTAATTATACCAGAATTTTAGTGTGTAAATGATGTTTAAAAATATTAGGATGCATTTGCTATGCTGAACTAATTAATAATTATTTAAGTGTGTAAATGTTTAATTGTATCAGAATTTTAGTGTGTAAATAATGTTTAACAATATTAGAATTTTAAAGTGTAAATAATGTTAATTTGGACTACAGTAAATGTGCTTTATTTCAATAATTATTTTATTACAAAAAGGTTAATAAAATCAATGTAAAAAATAGATTTTATTTTAGAGTAAACCTCATAAAAACATTACACAAGTTATTAAAGAACATTGTCACTATTTACACAATTTTAGTATTGGCACTATATTAATCACAGGTCACTCATTTAATTTTTCTATTTCTAACTGTAGTTTTATTTTTTCAAGTTTAACTACTTCAGTTTTGGATTCAAAATAAGCAGCCATGGCTAACCCCTTTCTTATCTTAGCCCGTTGTAGTTCTTCAGAGGGCTTTTGAAGTTTCTTTACTGTGAAAATAAAAAAAACATGGTTAAATTCTCATATTTTACACTCTACTAGTTTGATAGATTTGATGACTGATGACCACAGAGATCAGGCACAGGAGACAGTATAAAAAACATATTGGTAACTACAACACGTACGAATTAACTTGAGACTCCACTGGAATGCGACCCCCTCAGTACCGATAGCATTTTTGTTACAGATACGCGTCTCGACTCTAGTTCGATATTTTTGATAATTGTTTGTTGTTTGGTTTGGACTTTTGTTTGTTTTGTTATACTTGAACGTTATTTTATCTGTTTGTTGTTAATTGCGTTGTTTTATTGTTAAGTTTGGACGTTGTGTTGTGCTGTTTTCTTGTGACGCTTAGGAGTTACTCCGCCTTTTTTATTTTTAAAAAAAGATGGGAGGAAAGTCAATACATAGCCAAGCACGGACACTTGCTCTAAAAGTTTTAAAATTTTTCGAAGATGAAAAATCAAATAAAAAATTTCTTATTCCTGTGGACCAAGCTTTAAAGAGGGCTTGTCCAGCAACAAGCATATCAAAGGCAACACTACTAAGAATGAAAAACGAGGCGAAAAAAGTTCAGTCAATTTCTCAAGACCAAAATGATGATGTCACAGTAGTATCGGAACCATGTACTTCTCAAGCAAGACCGGAACTTAAACTATCAACTCCAGAAAAAAAAATTGAACTCGACAATTTTGATCTGTGTGCTCTAAGAAACCTTGTCAACAGTTTCTATATAGTACGGAAAGAAATTCCAACATTGAAAAAAGATTTTTAACGGCTGCAAAAGCAGATCTAAATTTTCCAGGTACGTACCCATATTTATTGACATTTTTTATATGTATTGTATATCAAGTTTAGGTCATATCATATACAAGGTGACATTTAATTCAAGCATAATCTTGTTAGGGGTGCTATAACTGGTAATTTGCAACAATTTTATGTACGGACACCCATATGCAAAAGTGAACCATTTCTGAGATATTTAATTTTAAATTATTTTTTGAAAAAATACCACGCGATAACTAAAAATTAAAAATAAAATCTTTATTTTACAGGTCAAAAAACCACGTTACAACGAATACTCGTTGACTACTTGGGGTACAAATTTAAAATATGTAAGAACGCAAGACAAGTCTTAATACAAAAGCCAGACATTGCCGCCTGGAGAGCCCGTTATTTACGAAGGAAGAAAGAAACCAATGAATTTGGGGTGGACAAAAAAACCCGTAACTTATTTGGACGAAACATGGATTCACTCCCACTATACCGTGTGCAAATTCTGGCAAAATAACAATGACGCAAGCATTAGAAAAAATGATAATCCAGGACAGCGGTGGATATTGGTGCACGCTGGGGGTGAAAACGGCTTTATTCCTGGTGCCGAATTGCTTTACAAATGCAAAAGTAATGCCGGGGACTACCATCACGAAATGGATAGTAAAAACTTTAAAAAGTGGTTGACAGAAAAACTAATCCCAAACTTACCTCAAAACAGTCTCGTCGTTATATACAATGCTCCCTACCACTCAACGCAGTCTGAAAAACCACCCGTGAGCTCGTCCCTGAAAGGTGAGATGCAGAGTTGGCTTCGGAAAAACAACAATCCTTTTGATGAAAAAATGACGAAACCGGAACTGTACCATATAATACTGCTCAATAAACCACCGAAAAAATATGTAGTGGACGAACTCATGAGGGAGCATGGACACGAGGTATTACGGTTGCCACCCTACCATTGTGATTTGAACCCTATCGAATATATATGGAACTTAATAAAACAAAGGGTGGCAGCTAAAAATGTTAACCAGTTTGAAAGGGAAATAGAGGGTTTGACAAGAGACGCAATACAGTCTATAACGGCTTCCGATTGGAAGAAAGAAATTAACCATATCGAAAGATTAGAAAATGAATACTGGGAGAGTGATAGACTTGGAGAAATCCAACAGAGAGAATTAATTATATCCCTCGGAGGGGAAGAATCCAGCTCGGAGAGTGAAAGTGAGGACGATCTAATGGACGGAATAGAACCGATCGTATACAGTGACAATGAATAATAAATATTATAATAAATCCTTATTAATATTCCTTACTTCTATTCCTTGATTTTACATAGTTTGTGCTGTTCCGCTTATCCAAGATTGATTCACTTTCACCCTAAGATTGTCTGGGAGAGATTGATTTTTAGCAATAAGGTCGCCTGTTATGCTCTGTATTTTTATTGTGTACGAATCTGTAACACTTTTTATAGTGCAATAAAGTGTATAATAAATAAATTAATAATATTATAAATGAGAAAGTGTGTATGTTTATTTCTTTGTCCTTCCTTGACGCGTTAACTAAAAATAATATTATATATATTATAATAAATAAATATTTAAAATATATAAAAATGGCAACAGTATATCACTTATTACTTCACCCCTTGCCAGAACATTTTATTTTGTTTTTATTAATAATCTCATGCAAATCTCAAAAATTCCAAATAAAAAAATATTACGACGCATTATTTTGCACACCGTACATTGACAATTACGTCATCGGCCCAGGTCTCAAGTTAATTCGTACGAGTTATACTAATATCCAAACTACATTAGAAATTACATAGAACCAACTGTACTACTTGCCTATTCCACACATCGGCTTGTTCATCAAACAATTGGGTGACCAGCCTTAAGATTTCCTGATGAACCAGAAAAAAAAACACAAAGTTGTTAAAAACATGCAAAAAGCATTCACACCACTAGACCATAGAGATGGTCTGTTTTGTTTAGTAGCAACTAACAACTGAGGTAAAATATAACTTACAGGGTTTGTAGGGATTATTAAAAATAAATCTTTTTGGTGTAAACATTTTCTCGCTATCACCACCAAATTCAGCAACACCACCACCTCCCATCACCAAATCACTATTAATAGTCTCTGAATGCTCCGGCAAAGATTTTAAATCAATGAGTTTCACAACCGCATCTGGTGGCATCATTTCTTTTTCCCTGTCACCACCAAACTCCACTGTGAACCCCGTGCATGTTGCACCCAACATAGATGTTACACGGTCCAGTGCTTCATCGGGAGGGATTTACATTTTTCCACCACCGGTCTGCAAACAAAAATGTTTAAATAGAAATAATACATATTAGTGTTCAAAGACGATTAGGTATATCTCACAAAATGTTACGAAATATTTGATGTATGTACTCATTACAAACCTTTAAATATATTTTGTCTTATCAATGCATTGCGTTTCCTTGCCGACTTCTTTAAGTTTTTCCACTTTAAGCCTAGTTGCACAGGACGCCGTAATTCTCCCGCCATCGCACTAAACTCCTGCGCTATGGATTTCCAAGCCTCTTCATTTAATTTTTTATTTGTAGCATTCGTTACCTTGGTAGTAATTACTTTTTGCTTAGAAATCAAGTCAATCAAGAAGAGTATTTCATCCTTTACAAGGGATCTGGCCTTCATCTGAAACAAAATTTTATAGATGCCTTACACTTGGCGCGGATTTTAGACAAAGATGCAAGCTTTGTTTGTTACATTTCTATAAATGTAAATAACACGGCAAAGAAATCACAATACTTACAGTATTTTGTTGAGCCATATTAATGCTTATCGCTGATAAAATACTGCTACACATAAACAAAATTTAAAGCTTCTTGATGTTTGATGTGAATTTTAATAAAAACATAAACTGTCAACGTCTAGTCAGGCCAGTGCCAACGTGTCAATGCCGAACGCCAAGCGTTGCGTTTCGTTGCTTCATTTTTTAAGATAAAAGTTTGTCATTATTTGATGCTAGCCTTAATTTAGAAATGTGTATGATGAATAATTGCTTATATTATATTAAAACTAATAACTACAATAATTTAAAACATTTTATAATAATCATAATATTTTAAATAAATCGTAATATTTTATTGCAAAACGTGACGCAATTTACATCGCAGGAAAAACAAAACGCTTAGGAGGGACGCGTTAACCAAAGTTATCGTGAGCTATCTATCTTTTACCTCGGAGAAGCTATCGAACATTACGTTTTTGAGACGACAGTAACAGATAGTTTAAACTTAACTGTTTACCTTCGATAGCTATCTACTTATAACTGATTGTATGAAATTGAGACCGGCCGTTAGGGACCTTCAAGAAAAAAGCTTACACCTTTCTAAAAAGCCAGCAACGCACCTACGATTCCTTTGGAGTTGCGGTTGTTCATGAGTGGTGGTAGTCAGTTATCATAATCACAATCGTACTTTTATTGCAATCGAATGGTAAAAATAGATGTGATGTTGTATAAAACTTACTATCAGCCGAGCCGCATGCTCGTTTGCCCTTTCTTCTATAAAAACACTTTAATTTTGTAAATAAATGGTAGTTTAGTAACAGTAGTATTTTCGGGTTTACTTGTGACAATGAAAGTGCACGCAATTGTGACAGAAGAGAGTGGCTTTTAACAGCCCTAGGTCAAAACTATTTTATTACTATTTTAGGCCGCTTAGGTGAATTATTAATTTCAATACTCCGTACAAAGTGACATGTAGAGCAGTCAAAGGTTTAAGCAACATTGTCTGTTATTTACGCACAAAGCTTAGTTGGTTAATTTCATTATTTTACAGTTACTTAAAGAAATGGACTACCGATGCGTTGTTAAACTTCAAACCAGAATGACTTGAGTTTTTAGTCGCGCGGGACCCGAAGATTGTTTTCTTGCAACACTTGGTTGACGCACTGAAGCGCGGCTGCCAGATGTTTTATGTCACATATCCATTGAACTCTCTGGAACAAATATTGACCCACGGTAGCTAACTGTGATGGATAATGATGAGATTCACCATTTAAATATCGGTTGGTGTGGGTTTTTTCCTATACATAGTATGATTAATAGTGTTATCAGCATTTTAGATGACTAAAACATCGAGGAAAGCTAAAGAATAATTTGCCTCTAACTCCATAGTAAATTATATTATTGAGTTTATGGTGTACCTGCATTTTTAGACCAACTCTAAAAATGCAGGTACTTTTTCAGATGGTATAATTGTAAAAGTGTCGTCTACGTCCAGCTTGTAGAATCTTAGATTTACAGGGGCAGTAAGAAAGGCTTTCTCCTCAAAGTCCTCCATGAAAGTCGGCGACTACGAAAGATACAAGTAAGCCCATCAAAACATCGTTTACTTGCTTGTAGAACTCTTCCTTCCAAAACTGATAGCTAGATGTGAGGCCGTGTTTAAGTAATATTGCATATTTTTCAGGCATTTTATATTCTTGTAGCTTCGTGGTTACAATTGAGATGTTCATTAATAGTTAGGCATGTAAATAGTGACTGAAGGTTAAAACTGACCATAGTTCTATTGTGAGCCAGATTTAGGTCTTTTATCTCACTAACAAATATCCTTTCTCGTAGCCATCCTACGTATTTTTGCTAAGCATTGAACCAATTTATAAGTCAGTGAATTGATCCGGCATACTATGGGACAAAATATTCATAAAAAAAGACTTTCGATGAAGCGCTATGATCTTAAATCCCGCAAGTAATTAGTTGTAACGAACGGTGATAGCAGAAATGGTTCGATCTACATTTCACAAATAATAACATAGAAAATTTGTCTAGTGACTTAAATACAGTTTTAACGACATTTTCTTTTAATAATTGCATCAAAAAAACAAACGAGAAACATCGAAATATATTGAACGCAAAAATTAACAAATAAAAAAATACCATAAATTATTCATCAAATCAAGCGTAGCAATTCCGCCATATTTTGGAAATGACTGTATCTTCCACGATACTTAACAAGCAGCTGAGGTTGAGTATGATTACACTAGTAATCAAGAAATTAAACTAAATTTAGAGTTTATATAGAAAAATTACATATGTCCCGCAGTTGGGCAACAGTTCTTCTATGTCTGGAAGGGTTACGGAGTGATTAGAGTTCCAGAGTATTATGGAGGTTATCACATGTCTTCTAAACGTTTTATTGCTTAAAACTTACAGATTTCCTCACGATTTATTCTTTTTTACTTGCCCGTTAGAGAAGCACGTCGTAATTTAGCTCTTAAAATTATCATTTACAATCTATTGGTGCCATTGTGGTTCGAATCTCGAATGCTTTCTTAATATTTTGACTGCTTCGTGGTTCAGTTGCGTAACATATGACTGTGGCGCTGGGGGTCGCGGGTTCGAATCCCGCAAAGAACATGTATTTTATGGCCTACAAATTATTGTTCCAGGTCTAAATTTGTGTCTTTGGGAAATATATGTTTGTATACTGCCTCCACGAGAGAGTAGAAAACTCTAGTGTGTGTGGGGGGGAGGGTAATCTTTAAAAAAAGAAAAAAAAAAGAATATTTAATAGTTACAAATAATTAGAAAATCATATGCGTAAAAAAAGCTTAAGAGTTACATTTCCTATACATTATTACTATTTTAAGCCGCTCTCAGGCCTCCACCACACGGAGTGAGACTGGGACGTCATTAGCGAATGGTGCTAATCTCGCCTCGGTCCGAAGACCTCCGCTGGTGTCGGTCAGGGTTAAGGGGAAGGGAGGTGGGAGCGATAGAGCGAAAGGAACGGCGAGGTTCTAGAGTGCCAGTAAAGGACGTCTTTGTCATCAACAGGCATAAACGACCCCTTTCCTCACGCCTATAAACCAATAACCACAAGAGTAGACGAGGGTCCTCCGGGAAAATCTTCACCATGCAGCAGCTACTTCTGCTGCGGCAGAGGTTTTCTTTGCAGGGAACAACATTGAATTTTAACCCGTTCCAGATTATTGCAACGACGACCTGGTCATAGCTCTCATAAATCTTAAGGAATTGGCAGATGTAAGAGCAATTATTTGCTCACCCTATCTTCCCGGAGAGAACCCAGATTCTGCAATCGATTTAGAGCCATTGTAACTTCCTTAATTCAGTTTTATTTTGGATGGAATGCCTCGATACCCGTAAAAAGGGTTTCCGTTTCTCTACAATCACCAAACGAAACACGCAAAAATAATGCTGCATTATTACAAGAATAATTCCCAAAAATCAACTAGGGCTGATGCAGAAGCAAAGGTAAAACCTTTTGCTGGCGTCGTAAATGCAGCGAAGTAAAAGTCTAAAATTCATAACTATCTTTATTTCAACAAAAGTTTCAACAAAATGGTGTGACATTGCGCAGATGTAAATTAATCAGCTCATCTAATCAATTCAAATTCATCAGCTCATCTATTCACAAATTGATAAAATAGTAAAATAATAAAAAAAACTCAATTCATTTATTGTTTACAAACCTTGTCTGCGTTGAGCTACAAATATTTCCGAAAAAGTATGTAAATTGACCTACAGGTTACGGAGGAAATATATTTCAAAGACTCGTTTTCTTGCACCACGGGAGCTCTCCTCCAATAAATAACGCGGTAATATTTGGTTTTATTTGCTTTTGCTTTTTGACATCTCGCTATAATCGTAAAAGGCAACAGAGAATATGAGATGAGTAGCAGCATACTTCTAATAACAATATAAAATTCTAATAACAAAATAAAATAAATAAGGAACTGCTATTAACAACCCGCCTGCCAAGCCTGGCAACTACAACAAGAATCCCCTACGAGACAATCTACGGGAAAGCCTATGTTGTGCAGTAAGCTTATAAGCTGTGAGTTTTCAAAAATCGGTTATTAATTGGTAGTTATATAATTCTTGAAATAATTGTCAGCTGGCACACTACGTTCTCTTCTAATGAGTATTGTGATATGATAACTCTCTCGTACTTATATACTTTTGACATTTTGTAACCTCATGTTATGGGCTTTTTTTAAATAAGCAAGCGTATCCCTTCGCAAAGAAGATAAAGAAATACCTATAGCTATACTATACATATAAAATATATATAGTCTATAAAGATACTTCTGCTCTCCTCCTCCTTAGCAATACTGAGTTTTGTGCATCCATTGACTGCCGTATATCTTACCAGGTTGTCACTTCATCTAGTAGGGGCCACCCCACACTTCACTACCGATAGGTGCACTACTCTTGAACCTTTTTTCCCCATCGGTTGTTGGTCCTTCGAGCTGTATGACCGGCCCATTACCACTTCAGCTAGTAGCCCACTGGGCTATATCGATTACTCTGGTTTTTCTGCGGTTATACTTATTTCTAATTTATCACCAAGAATACACACATTTTTAAAACTAAATGACTAGCTTTAAATAAAAAAGAAACAACAAAGCAAAAATAGCCTAGTGGTCTTGTTGTTTCGGAATAATTAACTGAAAAGCAATTTTAAAATTCATGTACAAGTTAAGAAAGTTGATTTCAATTTAACGTGGCGGTCGGGTTCAAAACTTGTTCATGATGCAGATTGGGCCAACCCAAAAATGTAGCAATTACGAGTTTCTAACTTTAACACGCTCAGAATTGATTCAGTGTTTGTAATTCAAAGAATGAAGGTATGCTATTTATTTTATGTATTGTGTTAATTTATTTATTTACAATGTGTTGTAAATGCTACACCTAACATATAATATTAGGTGTAAAATATACGTAGTGGAGCCACGTTGCTGCTATTTTATGTTTGCAGCACACATGAGTTGCATCGACCTGGGAGAACTACGCTTTTACAGAATACCAACGTAAAATAGCAGATTTATGCTGCTGTAATTGACATAAAATAGAAAACTGTAAACGCTTTTTACTGAAAACAAGGAATTCCACCTTTATCCTTAGGAGTGACGTCGGATCTGCATTTTGATTTTTAATTGAGAATAAATATAGATGCTTACTTACCACCAGGTGGACTGTGTGCTCGCATATCACACCGATTCTATTAAAAAATACAAATTGTGTTATTTACTAGGTGTTCGAATTCTATTTTGCCTATGAGTCCATCTGGATAGGTCTTACCTATTTCTGAAACAGGTATTTAGATATGATTAAAACTACTTTTACGGATTTTATCGCGTTTATTTTTACTTTTTATATTTAATTCCCGACGTTTCGGGCGCTTTCCAGCACCCATGATCACGGGGGACTGAGATGACTGACGTCCCGATGTCATTGTTAAACCCGGAGTACCTTCAGCTTTTTTAATTATTGTTTATGGTCCGATCTATGCAAAATGAACTGACTATGTCCTGAGGTCTTGCAGTGGTATGCTTGGGTTTAGTTTTAATTTTATTGATTATAGGATCCCAAGCAGGTGGTAGTACCCAGCCTCCTTCTCTATTGAAATTAGGATGTTTTTTAATTTCAATAGCCTCACGTATCATCCTTGGTAGGAATCGGTGTTCTTTCGCGAGGATTTGTGGTCTATCAAATCTGATGTAATGGTTGGGGCCGTCTAGGATATGATCACAAACTGCAGACTTCCCGGAACGTTGATGCTTCACATCAGCTATATGTTCTTTTACGCGGGTCCTAATTGATCTTTTGGTTTGTCCTATATAAGAGAGACCACATTCACAATCAAGCTTGTACACTCCTGCATCTTGTAGAGGAATATGACACTTGACAGATGGTAGGAACTGACTAATCTTCTTCGGCGGCTTGTAGAATGTTCTAATAGAAGCTCGCTTCAAGATATAGCCAATCTTGTCTGTGACACCTCTGACATATGGTAGTACAGCAGGCACACGCTCGACTGTGGCCGGCTTCACTCGGTCACTGTGACGTAGGCGCGGGACCCGAAGCTTGTTGTCGTGCAGAACTTGCTTGACGTGCTGAAGCTCGGCGGCCAGGTGTTTGCTGTCACAGATCCCTCGTGCTCTCTGTAACAAAGATTTGCCCACGGTAGCTAACTGTGAAGGATGGTGGTGAGATTCACCGTTTAAATATCGGTTTGTATGGGTCTTTTTCCTATACACAGTGTGACCAATGGTGTTATTAGGATTTCGGATGACTAACACATCTAGGAAAGGTAAGGAATTATTTGCCTCTAACTCCATAGTAAATTGAATTTTAGCGTTTATGGAATTAAGATGTTCTAAAAATGCAGTTACTTTGTCTGATGGTAAAATTGTGAAAGTATCGTCTACGTACCGCTTGTAGATCCTTGGTGTAACAGGTGCAGTAAGGAGGGCTTTCTCCTCAAAGTCTTCCATGAATATATCGGCGACAATGGGAGATACAGGTGAGCCCATCGCCACACCATCTACTTGCTTGTAAAACTCTTCCTTCCACAATAGATAGCCAGATGTAAGGCAATGTCTTAGTAATACTGCATATTCTGCTGGCATGTTATTTTCCTCTAGTTTCCTAGTTATAATTGAGATGCAGTCTTCAACAGGTAGGCATGTAAATAGAGACTGAACATCAAAACTGACCATGGTTTCATTGTCATTAAGTTGTAGGTCTTTTATCTCACTGACAAAATTGTATGAATCCTTAGTGTGTGCTCTTGTGTGTCCTCTGAGTGGTGATAATATTTTAGCTAAGTATTGAGCCAATCTGTAAGTTGGCGAATCAATCTGACTCACTATTGGACGTAATGGAGCATTCGGTTTGTGTATCTTTGGTAACCCATACAACTTCGGTGGTTTGGCACAGGAAGGTATTATCGAATTAACGTCCAGATTCAATTTTTCGGAGTATTTCTTAATTAGATCGCTAGTTGTTTTAAGCGTATTAGTTGTAGGGTCTGTTTTGACCTTTCGATAAGTAGTTTCATCCGACAAAAGTTGTTGTATTTTAAAATTGTAATCTGACGTATCCATTATAACCGTAGAATTACCTTTATCTGCGCGGAGAATCGTAAGCTCTGGTCTGTTGCGTAAGTTTTTCAACGCGTTAAATTCATTTTTGGGGAGATTTAATTTCGGCGCTGAACTTCGACGTAACATAGACGAGATGTCTTGACGTATGGCCTCTAAATCTTCATTACCAATATTATTTTTATACAGACAGTCCTCAACACTACAGATAATGTCCTCATACGGTATTTTTCGCGGTGTTATTGCGAAATTAATACCTTTTTCTAAAACTTTTATTGTGGCGTCGTCCAGTGTTTGTTTTGATAAGTTGTAGACAGCGCGTTGTTTATGATTCGTGTCTGTGGTCAACGATTTCGTATGTTGGACATTTGATTTAGTTGTTAATTTATGGTATTTATCAATGTGTTTATTTTTGCATTCATTGTATTTAGTTGTTTCGCGTTTATCTAAAGTTTCCATGCAATTTTTATAATCAAATGTCGATAAAACTGTCTTTAATTCACTGGACGAATTGTCTATGGTTTTGTTTATGAAATATAGATCGGTACGTTTTTGCTGAATCACCGTTATTAACAACTTTTTACTAGCCTGATTTAAGATCTTGGCGCTTCCTCGAATGTCTTTTTTAGTGGATATCTTGACACACGTAGGAATGAGATTATGATCTCTGCATCTCTTCAAGAAATTTAAAGCTGTTATGTATCTTGCGCGCTTGGTCTTCAGATCTTCTAATCGGCGTATTTTATTTGCTATTTCCAGTCCGTACTGGTTAACATAATGATTTCTTATATTTACGCGAACATTGCACATGATTAAAACTACTTTTACGGATTTTATCGCGTTTATTTTTACTTTTTATATTTAATTCCCGACGTTTCGGGCGCTTTCCAGCACCCATGATCACGGGGGACTGAGATGACTGACGTCCCGATGTCATTGTTAAACCCGGAGTACCTTCAGCTTTTTTAATTATTGTTTATGGTCCGATCTATGCAAAATGAACTGACTATGTCCTGAGGTCTTGCAGTGGTATGCTTGGGTTTAGTTTTAATTTTATTGATTATAGGATCCCAAGCAGGTGGTAGTACCCAGCCTCCTTCTCTATTGAAATTAGGATGTTTTTTAATTTCAATAGCCTCACGTATCATCCTTGGTAGGAATCGGTGTTCTTTCGCGAGGATTTGTGGTCTATCAAATCTGATGTAATGGTTGGGGCCGTCTAGGATATGATCACAAACTGCAGACTTCCCGGAACGTTGATGCTTCACATCAGCTATATGTTCTTTTACGCGGGTCCTAATTGATCTTTTGGTTTGTCCTATATAAGAGAGACCACATTCACAATCAAGCTTGTACACTCCTGCATCTTGTAGAGGAATATGACACTTGACGGATGGTAGGAACTGACTAATCTTCTTCGGCGGCTTGTAGAATGTTCTAATAGAAGCTCGCTTCAAGATATAGCCAATCTTGTCTGTGACACCTCTGACATATGGTAGTACAGCAGGCACACGCTCGACTGTGGCCGGCTTCACTCGGTCACTGTGACGAAGGCGCGGGACCCGAAGCTTGTTGTCGTGCAGAACTTGCTTGACGTGCTGAAGCTCGGCGGCCAGGTGTTTGCTGTCACAGATCCCTCGTGCTCTCTGTAACAAAGATTTGCCCACGGTAGCTAACTGTGAAGGATGGTGGTGAGATTCACCGTTTAAATATCGGTTTGTATGGGTCTTTTTCCTATACACAGTGTGACCAATGGTGTTATTAGGATTTCGGATGACTAACACATCTAGGAAAGGTAAGGAATTATTTGCCTCTAACTCCATAGTAAATTGAATTTTAGCGTTTATGGAATTAAGATGTTCTAAAAATGCAGTTACTTTGTCTGATGGTAAAATTGTGAAAGTATCGTCTACGTACCGCTTGTAGATCCTTGGTGTAACAGGTGCAGTAAGGAGGGCTTTCTCCTCAAAGTCTTCCATGAATATATCGGCGACAATGGGAGATACAGGTGAGCCCATCGCCACACCATCTACTTGCTTGTAAAACTCTTCCTTCCACAATAGATAGCCAGATGTAAGGCAATGTCTTAGTAATACTGCATATTCTGCTGGCATGTTATTTTCCTCTAGTTTCCTAGTTATAATTGAGATGCAGTCTTCAACAGGTAGGCATGTAAATAGAGACTGAACATCAAAACTGTCCATGGTTTCATTGTCAGTAAGATGTAGGTCTTTTATCTCACTGACAAAATGGTATGAATCCTTAGTGTGTGCTCTTGTGTGTCCTCTGAGTGGTGATAATATTTTAGCTAAGTATTGAGCCAATCTGTAAGTTGGCGAATCAATCTGACTCACTATTGGACGTAATGGAGCATTCGGTTTGTGTATCTTTGGTAACCCATACAACTTCGGTGGTTTGGCACAGGAAGGTATTATCGAATTAACGTCCAGATTCAATTTTTCGGAGTATTTCTTAATTAGATCGCTAGTTGTTTTAAGCGTATTAGTTGTAGGGTCTGTTTTGACCTTTCGATAAATAGTGTCATCCGACAAAAGTTGTTGTATTTTAAAATTGTAATCTGACGTATCCATTATAACCGTAGAATTACCTTTATCTGCGCGGAGAATCGTAAGCTCTGGTCTGTTGCGTAAGTTTTTCAACGCGTTAAATTAATTTTTGAGGAGATTTAATTTCGGCGCTGAACTTCGACGTAACATAGACGAGATGTCTTGACATATGGCCTCTAAATCTTCATTACCAATATTATTTTTATACAGACAGTCCTCAACACTACAGATAATGTCCTCATACGGTATTTTTCGCGGTGTTATTGCGAAATTAATACCTTTTTCTAAAACTTTTATTGTGGCGTCGTCCAGTGTTTGTTTTGATAAGTTGTAGACAGCGCGTTGTTTATGATTCGTGTCTGTGGTCAACGATTTCGTATGTTGGACATTTGATTTAGTTGTTAATTTATGGTATTTATCAATGTGTTTATTTTTGCATTCATTGTATTTAGTTGTTTCGCGTTTATCTAAAGTTTCCATGCAATTTTTATAATCAAATGTCGATAAAACTGTCTTTAATTCACTGGACGAATTGTCTATGGTTTTGTTTATGAAATATAGATCGGTACGTTTTTGCTGAATCACCGTTATTAACAACTTTTTACTAGCCTGATTTAAGATCTTGGCGCTTCCTCGAATGTCTTTTTTAGTGGATATCTTGACACACGTAGGAATGAGATTATGATCTCTGCATCTCTTCAAGAAATTTAAAGCTGTTATGTGGCATCTTCGCGCTTGGTCTTCAGATCTTCTAATCGGCGTATTTTATTTGCTATTTCCAGTCCGTACTGGTTAACATAATGATTTCTTATATTTACGCGAACATTGCACATGATTAAAACTACTTTTACGGATTTTATCGCGTTTATTTTTACTTTTTATATTTAATTCTACGTTTAGAGAAGGAGGCTGGGTACTACCACCTGCTTGGGATCCTATAATCAATAAAATTAAAACTAAACCCAAGCATACCACTGCAAGACCTCAGGACATAGTCAGTTCATTTTGCATAGATCGGACCATAAACAATAATTAAAAAAGCTGAAGGTACTCCGGGTTTAACAATGACATCGGGACGTCAGTCATCTCAGTCCCCCGTGACCATGGGTGCTGGAAAGCGCCCGAAACGTCGGGAATTAAATATAAAAAGTAAAAATAAACGCGATAAAATCCGTAAAAGTAGTTTTAATCATGTGCAATGTTCGCGTAAATATAAGAAATCATTATGTTAACCAGTACGGACTGGAAATAGCAAATAAAATACGCCGATTAGAAGATCTGAAGACCAAGCGCGCAAGATACATAACAGCTTTAAATTTCTTGAAGAGATGCAGAGATCATAATCTCATTCCTACGTGTGTCAAGATATCCACTAAAAAAGACATTCGAGGAAGCGCCAAGATCTTAAATCAGGCTAGTAAAAAAGTTGTTAATAACGGTGATTCAGCAAAAACGTACCGATCTATATTTCATAAACAAAACCATAGACAATTCGTCCAGTGAATTAAAGACAGTTTTATCGACATTTGATTATAAAAATTGCATGGAAACTTTAGATAAACGCGAAACAACTAAATACAATGAATGCAAAAATAAACACATTGATAAATACCATAAATTAACAACTAAATCAAATGTCCAACATACGAAATCGTTGACCACAGACACGAATCATAAACAACGCGCTGTCTACAACTTATCAAAACAAACACTGGACGACGCCACAATAAAAGTTTTAGAAAAAGGTATTAATTTCGCAATAACACCGCGAAAAATACCGTATGAGGACATTATCTGTAGTGTTGAGGACTGTCTGTATAAAAATAATATTGGTAATGAAGATTTAGAGGCCATACGTCAAGACATCTCGTCTATGTTACGTCGAAGTTCAGCGCCGAAATTAAATCTCCCCAAAAATGAATTTAACGCGTTGAAAAACTTACGCAACAGACCAGAGCTTACGATTCTCCGCGCAGATAAAGGTAATTCTACGGTTATAATGGATACGTCAGATTACAATTTTAAAATACAACAACTTTTGTCGGATGAAACTACTTATCGAAAGGTCAAAACAGACCCTACAACTAATACGCTTAAAACAACTAGCGATCTAATTAAGAAATACTCCGAAAAATTGAATCTGGACGTTAATTCGATAATACCTTCCTGTGCCAAACCACCGAAGTTGTATGGGTTACCAAAGATACACAAACCGAATGCTCCATTACGTCCAATAGTGAGTCAGATTGATTCGCCAACTTACAGATTGGCTCAATACTTAGCTAAAATATTATCACCACTCAGAGGACACACAAGAGCACACACTAAGGATTCATACCATTTTGTCAGTGAGATAAAAGACCTACAACTTAATGACAATGAAACCATGGTCAGTTTTGATGTTCAGTCTCTATTTACATGCCTACCTGTTGAAGACTGCATCTCAATTATAACTAGGAAACTAGAGGAAAATAACATGCCAGCAGAATATGCAGTATTACTAAGACATTGCCTTACATCTGGCTATCTATTGTGGAAGGAAGAGTTTTACAAGCAAGTAGATGGTGTGGCGATGGGCTCACCTGTATCTCCCATTGTCGCCGATATATTCATGGAAGACTTTGAGGAGAAAGCCCTCCTTACTGCACCTGTTACACCAAGGATCTACAAGCGGTACGTAGACGATACTTTCACAATTTTACCATCAGACAAAGTAACTGCATTTTTAGAACATCTTAATTCCATAAACGCTAAAATTCAATTTACTATGGAGTTAGAGGCAAATAATTCCTTACCTTTCCTAGATGTGTTAGTCATCCGAAATCCTAATAACACCATTGGTCACACTGTGTATAGGAAAAAGACCCATACAAACCGATATTTAAACGGTGAATCTCACCACCATCCTTCACAGTTAGCTACCGTGGGCAAATCTTTGTTACAGAGAGCACGAGGGATCTGTGACAGCAAACACCTGGCCGCCGAGCTTCAGCACGTCAAGCAAGTTCTGCACGACAACAAGCTTCGGGTCCCGCGCCTTCGTCACAGTGACCGAGTGAAGCCGGCCACAGTCGAGCGTGTGCCTGCTGTACTACCATATGTCAGAGGTGTCACAGACAAGATTGGCTATATCTTGAAGCGAGCTTCTATTAGAACATTCTACAAGCCGCCGAAGAAGATTAGTCAGTTCCTACCATCCGTCAAGTGTCATATTCCTCTACAAGATGCAGGAGTGTACAAGCTTGATTGTGAATGTGGTCTCTCTTATATAGGACAAACCAAAAGATCAATTAGGACCCGCGTAAAAGAACATATAGCTGATGTGAAGCATCAACGTTCCGGGAAGTCTGCAGTTTGTGATCATATCCTAGACGGCCCCAACCATTACATCAGATTTGATAGACCACAAATCCTCGCGAAAGAACACCGATTCCTACCAAGGATGATACGTGAGGCTATTGAAATTAAAAAACATCCTAATTTCAATAGAGAAGGAGGCTGGGTACTACCACCTGCTTGGGATCCTATAATCAATAAAATTAAAACTAAACCCAAGCATACCACTGCAAGACCTCAGGACATAGTCAGTTCATTTTGCATAGATCGGACCATAAACAATAATTAAAAAAGCTGAAGGTACTCCGGGTTTAACAATGACATCGGGACGTCAGTCATCTCAGTCCCCCGTGACCATGGGTGCTGGAAAGCGCCCGAAACGTCGGGAATTAAAAATAAAAAGTAAAAATAAACGCGATAAAATCCGTAAAAGTAGTTTTAATCATGTGCAATGTTCGCGTAAATATAAGAAATCATTAGGTATTTAGATAATTAATACTTAATTTATGTGTGCGACAACAATCTATTATTAGTGCGATAAAACTTAAATGTTTTAAAATAGTTTCTGCTTCTATTGCAACATTTTAAACAAGTAAACAAATAGCTAGAAATTCTCTCGAAACTTTCAGAGTTACTTTACGCTATCGTTTAAATAAGTAGAAACAATTTTATCCTAGTATTGGATTACTCATTGGTGTGTGCTTACTCTGTAGTAGTTCATGCTTCAGATGTTTTGTGAATTACTTGTTTCTAATTGGCTTTGCTTTGAGTAATTTTGTTTATGTATGTTTACTTTTATGATATTCATAGCCATCATTATTATCACTAGCTCTTAAAATACTACAGCTGGACCTGGGCTTTTTCAGTAGATGCTAGCTACCTAGTCACCATAGATGTATTTTGCATTCCTTCATCGATCTTCAGAACATAATTCTCATCCATATATTGACTCATAGAGCGGTGGGGTAGGGGTATTTCCTAGAATGTCTAAATATATGTGGTAGATGTATCTATAACCTGAGCTTTGTGTATTGTGAATATACAATGATGTTCCATTCCACCAAAAGAGATTCTAATTGATATGTATGAAATTTTTCGGTGTTTCTATTTGTACTCTCAGAAATTTTCGTTCAGTTTTCGTTAAAGGGGTTAGCTTTGACGAAAATTCAATTTTTTTTCTCACGTTCATTTTTAGGTACCCGAATTTTATTACTACGCCAAAACACACTCATCTAAATGAAATGTACTCTTAGAAAAACAGAAAAAAGGAACCAAGTGGATAACATAAGTGTTTTGTTTTGCTGAATTTGATACGGAATACTAATGAGGTTTCTTTGATCAGGGAAATATGGTGATAAAAACTATACAGTTGTTCAATATTCTGTAATTTTGAAGGTAGAATTTCAATAAAACTTTGGTGTAATAGTTTACTCGTAAAGCATTTCATAAGTCTACAAGGCATTAGACAGAAATATTGTAACGCTTATTTTTGAAGTATCTTAAAATAAGATGAAATACTCAATGATATCAAGTAATAATAAAAGATAAATATTTATCTTTTTATCTATATTACGGCTTAAACCAAAATGCGTACGCACCAGTTTTTAACCGGCAATAATTGGGTGCAGCCAAATGCAGTAAAGTCCATATAAGTTATTAAAAAATAAAAAACCGCAGCCAATCGCAGCATGAATATATGTACCCTAAAGCATGCACGTTAACCTTTAAGTAGTGATGTGGTTTGGATGACTCATAAATGGTGATGTGACGTTTTATAGACGTCTACGCAATTTATGTCAATAGTATGAACTTAATTATTAATTAGACATTTTTTTGTATAAAATCAAAATAAAGACCCCCTTTTTAATGATATAGACTAAAATTAATCCCAATTTAAGCATTAATCAACATTTATTAGGACATTTGGCAAAAGTTACGAAAAAATCACATTCTATAAAAGACGCACTTCTTAAGTGTTATGAAATAAACAAACAGACTTATTTTTTAACAAAAGATAAAATTTCTTACTTCTTCAACTTAATTACTAAAATAATATAGGAACTAACACAGAATCAGTCTTCTAAATTCAGTCTCAGTCAGTACAGTCGCTGCAGATTATTTTGGAACAGCCTAAGCATATAGGCTTATGAAATGCAACGCATTTGTACCTTGTGCGTCGCTTCAGCCTTGCTTGAAAAACCTTACAAGTCTTTTTGCCATTTTCACCAACAGCTGACTCAATGCGGCTAGGTTCTGGCGGTAAATCTTCGCCAAGAATCCGTTTCATTGTCAGTCTTAGCTCTCTTGGAAGACGGTCATTGTAGACTCGTCGTTGTAAATGTGGTAAAACTAATTCTCGGGCAAGATCCTGTAAGAATCGTCCTCTTGATATGTCTGATACGTCAGCACACTGCCTATAAAGCACAAAGGCATTCACCCCGCTCAAGTCCAGCAATATAAAAAATAATGCTAAAGGCCATCTGCGAGTGCGGCGGCTACAGGAATAGTTCGAACATTTTTTATAAACTTCATCAACCCCACCACTTGTCTTATTATACTCCATTATGATAACCGATTTCTTGGTAACGGGATAAATATCGGACGTATGATGCATGGACGAAATCAGTAAAACTGCTTTAGATTTCTTGGGAACATAAGAAACCAAGGTAAAGTCTTTTGTAAATCCATGCAATGCTGTTTCAGGTTCTCTTGTTTTGGACGCTTGAAATTCAGGTGGAATGTGACGTTTTTTTTTTAGAGTTCCAACATAAGTCAGACCTCCCTGTTTTAGCTGCTCCATTAGCTCATAAGAGATGAACCAGTTGTCAGCAGTGATGTTACGATTGGTGTTCTCAAAATCTTTACAAAGTCGCAAAACAGACTGTGTAGGAATTGCAAACTTTTTGTCATCTTCTGGTACACCTAAACCGTACGATTCCTTGCCACAGTAGATATAAGCATTATAGACATAAAATGTCTCAGCATCACAAACTAACAAAATTTTAAGTCCGTATTTCGCCGGTTTTTTGGGCATATAAATTATGAACTTGCATCGGCCTCTAAAGGGAACAAGCATTTCATCTACGCATAAGTAAGCACCGGGTACATAAACTTTTTTGTAATTAGATATAAACTTTTCAAATATATGGATAGTCTCTAGTCGTTGCTGTCTGGTTTCTACACCGTCAAAGCGAATGCAGTTCAAAAAGTAAGAAATCTATACTGAGACATAACTGCACGAAATACGAGTATCTCTCGGCCTGAACCATCTGTAGCAAAGATATATTTGGCATTCTCATGGTTAGATTTGAAGACAGATGAGTAAAATAATAACCTGAAGAAAGCCTTCATTTCTTCTGCGTCCGTGTTGCGAATCTCAGGTTTTTCCTGATTTTTATATTTTATCCGTATCTGGGCAAGTTTTTTGTTGGTATATTGAATTATTTTGTCAGTAATATCGTCATCCATAAAATGTCTCCACAAGGTTTCTAGGTTGGTGAATGCTCCAGGCTGTGATCTAGGTATGTCAACCAAGTTGTGGCTTAGTGAACGACAGTTACGCATCACTGGTTTATCGCTTGACCATTTAAAACCATTCTTACCTATGTAGTATTTTTGGGATTCTGTGTGTATATTATCTTGTATTGAAGATAGACCCTGAACTGCGGGGTGATCTTTGTCGTTGAGATTGAGTTTCTTCCTCCTCAGATTGTTCTGAAGCCGAGTCATGATCACTGTGCAAACAGAAATCTGGATCCACTTCTTCATCGTCCACATCACTGAAGTCTCGCTCCAACTCAGCCTCTATCCACTGACTTAAGGTCTTTTCATTTTTCGAAGTATTTAGAGCTACTCGCTTTCGCTTTCGACTGTTTCCTGAAGGTCCAGGTCGATCCATCTAAAATAATAACGTACACAGTGAGGTGACGAATAAGAGACACTTAGAAAAAAAATACACTAATACTGTAGTGACGCCTAATAAATCATTTACGCAAATACTGACCTCACGTCTCAGGGACACGAAACGGTCGTACAGGTACAGGTGTTGCTGCCACGAGCGCGAGCACTCGACTGACCGATCACGCCACCGAAACCCGAAAGTAGCGGGAGGGGCGGGAGCGTCTTTAAAAAATTATTTCCACGAGACTGGTTTTTGCATCGAGGCCGTCTGTGTGACACCCACGTCAGTACTTAAAGGTTAACCTACTGTCATAGTCTTATCTCAATATTAGAAAAGAAGTATTTGCTTGCTTATTTGCTTAATTAATTTTGACTTTCGAATAGTTAAAGTTTATATGGAGAGCAAAGATACCTAATAATTTTAAAATTTTCGCAAATAATTGCTAAAGGATTGCAAACAAGTGTGTGTGGAGTCGAAAGCCGTTTTTTTTAATTATAAAGTCAAATAGGCAAAAGCGCTGTAAGGGCGATTTATAACTTAAATTATTAAGAGGTCCTGTGAGAAAAGGTCTTTTCGTATGAATTTCCCGTTCTGTATTTCAAATCAAAATAATTTTTGTTTGACCAAGGATTTTAATTTCAAATTAATTGTATTTAAGAACTATAAAAATCTTTTTTTTAAATTACTCATTTTTTATTAATAAGCGTTATGTTTTATCGCATTTCAATTTTTTCTTCAGCATGGATACGTTAAAAATTCGAGTAATCATGAAATATCTATACCGTCGTGGTAGCAATACGGCACTAGCGGCACTCATCATCAATAACGTATACGGAGCGTATCTTCACGAATAAAAACGAACACATCATCTTTTATTGGTTTGCCCGCTTCCATTCTGGAAATTACGACCTGAAAAATGAAACCTGTGGTCGTCTGAAAAACTTCGTCGACTATGACGAATTAAAGGCGGTTGTCGAAGCTGATGATACTCAATGTACGGCTGAATTAGTAGCAGCTTTCGACGTTATCATAAGAAAATATTGGTTGATTTGAGTTAAATTGGCAATTTAGAGAAGTTTGACAAATAGGTGTCCCATGAACTCAATGATCGCCGGCGGTAAGCACGCATCAAGACATGCCGTGCACTGCTCAACAGACACACAAAAGGAGAAATTTTAAACTGCGACTGCGACTCTGTTTAACAAGCGCAAGTGCTCAGCAAGTTGGTTAGATCCTGGTTCAGTGCCCTAAACGAAAACCTTCCACCTAGAAAAGTGATGGTCACTGTTTGGTGTGCTAGCACCGATGTGATTCATCACAGCTTCTTACCAAACGAGATGAGCATTACTGCAAATATGTGGTACTGTGAAGAATTGAACACAATAATGGAGAAGCTCGCATGTCTCCAACAAGTTTTAGCCAATCCGTAGTGTAGCCCCTTGTTCCCACTGCTACACGACAACGCGCGACGTCATACTGCACAACTGACGGCTCTAAATTACAATAGCTGGAATTACAAGTTCTCCGTTATCCGCCAAATTCAGCCTACGTGAACGTGAGCCTACGGACTCCTACTTTTTCTACAATTTGGATAACCTTTTTGAAAAATATTTCAATACCCATGAGTCAGTACAATATGCCTTTGTAGAATTTGTCGCCTTCCGTCCAGCTGATTCCTTCAAGAAGGTGGATAAACTGCTACTGCGTTGGCTGAAACGCATCGAATGCATGGTTGATTACTTTTACCAAAAGAAATAATAAATATAGAAAAAAAATACGTTAACTTGTTTCATAAAAACGGCAATTTCATAGGCAAAGAGATAATTTCATTTTTGGCTTTGCAATATAATACGTAATACATGTACATAAAAATATAAATAGTTTGGAGAAGAAAAATGATGTTCAAACACTAGAAACAAACATACGCTTGAAATTCTAGTAACTAGACTCCACTGAATTAGTAATTCAATTATGGGGCAATGGATACGTTTTTACAACAACATCCCAGAAAATTTTCAAAGGTTGTCAATAAACAAGTTTAAACATTTTATTAAAAGTAAATTGTACAAAAATGGTTGTTATAATGTCAAGTAATATATGAATGAAAATAATCCCCGGAAATGTGGTTATTGCCAACATGCTAGTTCTTTTAAAATTCATACAAAAATTGTACCATCATTTTATATATTAGATATGTTTTCTATGTTGATACGTAATTGAAAGCTTAATTAATACAGCTTACTTGATAAACAAAAAACTACTAGTTGTAATTATTATTCGATCTACATTATACCTAGTTTAACCGAAAGAATTAAAACCATCACATTGACCATTCGCAATTTGTAACATCTAGTTGTCACCGCCTAAATATATATGTAACTACTCTTTGAATTTTAACCTCGAAGTTTTAGTTAAAAAAAAAACTCACAAACTTGGAAATTCGTGGGTTTGAACCTGCAATTTGATTAATGTCTTAAACCATGTCATTTTGTATCACAAGCATTTTAAGCTTACTTGGAATGGTAACTTTAGGTAAGTATAAGTAATGTTAATAGTATTACTAGTACTCATTAAAAACATACGGTTATTTATATTACAAAAAAACAGTAAGGTAAGCTGGCCAGCTCAACTTAGATTCAGTTCTTAGGCTAATATTAATAATATTCGATGTGGTTGAGTGCATTGATATGTAACATGTATATTTTCCACATCTATAGCCAGTACGCCAAAACTCAGCTACTCTTCGAAGAAATAGTATAATAAAACTTCACAGCTATTGCAAGACTACCTGAACTTATAATAAGAAGCACTAGAGAAAATGTAAAGCCCCTTGAAATTTCATGATGAACTTTCAAGTAGCAAGTCAAAATTCTATATAGATATAGACTGATTAAGTGTACTTTATTGTGATCGTTTATTTCAAATTGTATTAAGCAAATCAAATCAAATTATATCAAATATGTAAATTATTTTCTTTAAAGAAGTAATTAAAAAGCTCTAAAGTGAGAGTCACAACGTATTTTCTACTCGATGGCCTTTGGCAAGAATTGCCAATTTGAGAACGTTATGAAATGAAAAATTATTATTTTTTTGACGTAAAAAATTTAGTTGGTTAAGTGTCATTAATTTCATTTCAAAATAAGGTTCTTTTTACAGAAGAAAAATTGATGTAAGAAACTTAGTATTTTACGTCATTTATAACTTATTTCAATATATAAAAATTTATGTTTGTTCGTTCGTATTTTCGGCGTAGGAATACCGTCCACCAGATAGCGATAAAACATAATCAACTTATTGCCTGCACATGCGCGAAGGTTATAGACATACTAAAATTAACTAAACAGCAGGTAGCACGCGTCAGTACGAAACCGACAATTTTATTTAACTTTATGTAGGTACTTAAAAAGAAATAAGACCGCACATTGCATACTTCTTTTGTATAAATAATCTGTAATTTTTGTATGGTATATTATATAGGTAAGGTGCAACAAAAATATTTAATAAATTAATAAATAAATAGAGATATATCATTCAATTTAAATGAATGTATATTCATTCCTTACTGAAACATAATATAACTTTACTAAATTTAAAACAATATTTTCAAAATTATTTCGTCTGCTTCAGCGACGCGACGGGTACCAGCCAGTTAACAAAAAATAATATATACCGAACGGTACCAGATCCATTGTTAATTGAAGTATATGTCATGCTTGTGAACAGTTGCTACTTATTGGAATTGGTCAGCTTGGGTTCGCTATACGCTGATAAGCTCCAAAATCTAAAATTATCCAATGTACTATTTGGAAGAAATCAATAAAGACTATTATTATTAAAAGATAGGGGGAAAAGTTTCTTCGTGTTTTATATATAAAGTATATATATATGTAGTTTTGACAGTCCTCTATTGATGTTAACCTAACACTACCCAAAGAACTGTGAAGAGACCAGAGCAAGTGAAAGTCTGAGGGTGCAAGGTTAGGACTAAGGTATATGGTGGATGCATTAAAACTTTCCTGCCAAGCTTTCTCAAATTTTTGCTGAGTGGCCAAAAATGTGTGGGGTCTCACGTTGTCATGATGAAAGACGTTTTCTGTTGATCAACTCCGTCCGTATTTTCTCAGTTTCCTTGATTAATTCTCATTAGTTGTTTCCAGTAGAGATTTAAGGCAATAGTTTTGCCGCTCTTAGTTGATTACGTCACTCTTAATTATCCATTTTGGTGGACTCCCAAATCTGGTGGACTATGTTGTTTATACATCCACATGATATGAATATCAAATGAACATTTGAATTCAAATGATAATAGTAAGATGATCCCTTTGTTCGCTGAGAAGAATACGAATAAAATGACGTCCGTGTTCAGTTCTTCAAGGATATGGTGTAATACTGCCAGGCTAAACAGTAAGACTAAGCGGATTCGTGTTTAACTAATATTAATCTCCACTCTGGGAAAATTCTAGCGGTGGTGAAAAAAATCAAAATGGCGGAAAACAAGATAGCCGCCATATCAATTTTTAAGACTTATACTAGACAAAGCTTAAGGATAGTTTGATGATGCTCGAAGAAATGTAAGGAAGAACAAGGGTCAACTTCTCCATCAAATACCATAAATAAAGCAAATAATGTTATAAATAAAATTAGAATCATGTCTTATTAGAAACGTGTATCAAAATGAGATGGAAAAACTAAAATTAGACAATAAATTCGTAGTGAGAAATAAATTTTGTAAACAAGCTTTTATTTAAATTCTCTAAGAGAAAAAAAAAACTTTAAATTAAATCAAACCCATCAATTTACCACAATACACAATTATTATGATATAAAGATTGTCACGACATTTACATGTGTGCATAAACAAGAATACAGTATGTAGCTTAATTTTGAAATAAGTAGTTAATTCTCATTGAAGTAATATATACTTACGCACTAGAACAGCTATCTCAAACAAAAAATGTGCGCTACTCTGTATTCACGCGGTTGTTTTTTTTATCATAGAATAAAAGTAGAATGATCCGTAGGTAATAAGATATTGTATTTTTAAATAGGTAAATTATATCGAGAACAATTTTTACATTTTGTCATTTATTTTGTATATTATATTTGCTTATTTAATATAATATTATATCACAATTACATTTTAATGATATTTTTATCTGAATATTTTAAAAGGTATCTAAGTCAAATATAACAAACATACTAAATGTATGTTTAACAAAACTTATTAACATAACATTTAAATTACAAATATATTTATTTAAATTAGAATAAATGTAGTTCATAAATGCTGGGCACGCGAGAATTAAAAATGAACACGAATTTATACCACTTTGACTTTGATGTGGAAACCTAAAAATAAAATAAAAGAATAATAAGCAGGTTTAAACATGAAATTTTTTTCAAATTATAATAACTTATTTATTTACTTATTTTTTTTTTCTTTATTACATCCTTAAACAAAAGAATACAAAGGCCGGACTTAATGTCATGAGGCATTCTCTACCAGTCAACCCATGGAGTGGTGAGAATTTGACGTAGGTGTGGCAATATAGAGCAAGAGAACACAATACAAATGATAATTAACTACATAATATATACAAACTACTAATAAATAAACTACACGTATATGATCTATCCCTACATATATACAAATATATACTAACTAACTTATATATGTTTCTACAAAAAATGTGTATAATAATATATTCGTCCTATACTTAAGTACCCGCAGAAATGTCACATCTGAACATATTAATTTCATAATCTATATTCCATGACACGAGATGGTGTCTTAGGAGTAATTTTTTTTATTATAAATACATAATAATTTTTTTATTGATTAAGTATCTTATTAACCGATGAAAAGTAATTCCTTGGTTTTTACTGACATTTCTTGAATTATTTGTGCAATAACTAAGTACACACGACGGTATATTTTTATCAAGAGATTTTTTTTAAATCAACACAACACGTAACAACTCTACAAGCGCATAGCGGGTGACTGATTAAGGTAAGCGTCCACCTATTGGCATCGCACGCATCGCATCAAACAGACCAGTTTTGTACTATGCGTCCACTGTATCGGCACCGATCACATTTTCTGACGCAACCTCTAGTAATCGGATTGCCGACGTCATTTTTATACGGATTTTAGTGGCAAGTGGTACGTGTTGACGTGTTGTTTGTGAGATAATGGAAGAAAACGAAGAAGAAACTATCGCAATTGCTTGTTTGTTAGCTGAAGAAGAGGAAGAAAAAGCTAAGAACTCTAGAAAAAGGAAACATAATATCTGGGTACACAATATTTTCAAGAAAAGGTCGCAACATGGAGAATATCACACACTGTTTCCTGATCTGCTAAACGATGATGCCAAATTCTTCCAATATTTTAAAGCATGACTCAAGTTAAATTTAATACTCTTGTTGAAATCCTGAAACCACATTTATTAAGACAGAATACAGCATACAGGGAGACTAAATGACCAGAAAAAATGCTTGCTGTGTGTATAAGGTAATTATTTATTAAAATTAAACATCGGTTATATATAGGTAGTTAGATAGGCACTTATTTAAGACGTAAATATTGGCCGAGTGTCACATTATTTTTATCTTCTAAAATGGATTGGCTAGTGTCAGGTGGAGACATCATTGGCCTTTCGTTGGGTGTAAATGACCATGCATACACTATCGAAGGTTCCAGAGCAGAATATGAAGAGTTTCGTTCATAGCAGGTGCAGCAAACATCGCTGTATTTGAAGAAGTCGATTGAGGAAACCTTGAATTCGAACCAGTCGGTGCCGGACTAAGCATTACATTTTAAACTATTCTCACGTTAGAACCAGATGTCTAAGGGTCAGAAACACGATCTATTGGAGTAGTCGCAAGCCTCACCTCTACGTTGTTAACCATTTTAAATAATTGAGATTTAATGTTAACTTGGTCTTGTAAAGGAAAAGTCTTTACTGTTTTTGCCATATTTATGAAAAAATCGAGAAGAAGATCGCTCTGGTTTCTGGTTTCGGCCGCCCTTGTTAAGTAATCTTGTAGAACGCTGGCTGCAGTTTGGCCTTGTGAAGCTTGTGAAGTTGCGAAGCTCGATTTCTTACGGATAAATCGTGATGATCTCAAGGATTGCATGGATTGTTCACTTTATGCATCGCTTGATACATTGTTATCTGCATAACCTAATTCATTCAGTGACTCAAGTTGTGTTTCTTCGTTATTGTTGGTACTTCTAGGTGACAGGTTTGAACGCCGTTCTTCCTCATCGTTTGGATACGTTGTTAGATAAGAAAGTTCTTGTGAGAATTCAGGAGCTTTTATCTGTGATGCTGCTTGGCCGCTTTTTGTCTTTCAAATTCAAAGCCTTCCTATGGTTATCTCTAATTCTGGTCCATCGCTCCTTGCATGCATTACCTGTAACAATAAATAAGTACCTAAATATATGTTTTTGTTTCAGGTTCATAGCCACTGGGAACTCTTTTCGATCACTGTCGTTTTCCTTCAAGATTGGTGAGCGAACAGTATGAAGAACCTGCGAAGCCATTATTCAACACCTACAGCCCATAGTAATGCCAAAACCTATTGAAGAGTTGTGGATTAAATCAGAAAGGTTTTCATAAAAAATGGAATTATCCCAACGCGATCGCTGCTATTGATGGAAAACACGTGCTTATTCAGGCACCACCACACAGTGGCTCAAATTACTTTTGCTATAAAAACACTTTAGTTTAGTATTGTTAGCCTTAGTTGACGCAAATTATAAATTCATAGTAGTAGATGTCGGTGCTTTTGGTAAAAACTTTGATGCCAGTATTTTGAGAAATTCGAGTTTAGGCAAAGGTTTACAGAACGGCACTTTAAACATACCTCCACATAAGATCCCACCAGTAGGCACTGAACTTATACCTCACGTCATACATACGTCACGACCATATTCTCGCGACGATGTCCAAAGAGATGAAGAAAAAAAGTATTTAACTACAGGCTCAGTTGTGCGAGAAATACTGTAGAAAATACGATTGAGATATTGGCATGAACATTTAGAATTTTTGAACGAAGATTGTCTATGCACGAAGAACATATTGTGACTGTTGTAATGGCTATATGCTGTTTGCACAACTTTCTAAGAGATGACACATGCTACTGGACAGAAAATGATTTAAACATTTCTCTTGCGGAAATGTCAGGGCTACAAAACCTACGAAACATAGGTGGTAATTCACACACAGATGCTTTAACAGTCAGGGATAACTTCGAAAATTACTTCAACTCAGAAGTAGGGTTGGTTGAATGGCAATTAAGAAGAGTTCAGAGTGGAAGGCACGAAAATGTATAACAATCAAAATAAACATAACCTACAAACTTACCGCTTTTATTTAATCTTCTTTCAATGTCTTCCCAGTTATTGTCCCTTCTTTGTTGGTTAGAATAAAAAGGGCGTCTTAAATTACATAACTCTTCATACTCTTGCACGACTACAATTAGTTGTGCGGCGTCCATGATGCAACAGCGCATGTGGATACGACGATCATCAAATGCAAATGGCGGGCGACCGGCGACGCGGAGCGAGCGCACGCGCTGTACGTTCACTGATCGACATTCCGTATGACGTCATCGGCACGCATCGCAAAAGTTGCCCCTCGGAGCATGAGCGTCGGATTTTTTTAAATATTAATAATCTTATTAATTAACATTACTAATATTCCTTTTAACCACTCCTGGTAAGCTTGAAAATGCTTGTGTTAGGAGTGATTCACGACAGTAGTCAAATGGCGGATTCGAACCCACGACCTTTTGAGTTCGCAATCCGCGCCCTGCCATTAGGCTACTGTTGCTTCAAGGATTTGTGGACGCACTTGTATGACTTTCTATAAAAAGAATACTACGATCCGTATGACGCAATGCGTGCAATGCGTGCGATGCCGATAGTTGGATGCTTACCTTTAAAGTGCGGTGTATGCACCGCAGTTGAGTGGAAGTGGAACAGAGTAGCTGAATGCAGTGTCGCCTCTAGTACGTAGTGCATAATAGCTCATTGTTAATTCTATAAAAAATATGTTTTATATGATAAGTAAGTCTCGCAACAACTTTTTACATCGTATCAATTATGTACTGTAATAAATTCATGGGTTTGATTTGATTTAAGTTTCATTTTCTTCTTTTAGAGCATTTAAATAAAAGCTTGTTTTTAAAGATGATTTTTTGAATCTTAATCAATTTTAATAAATCCTAAGAATGTATAGGATTTTTTCGTAAGATTCACTAATCTTGGCGGACAGAAAAAAATTATATGGCGGAAAGTGTTTTATTTTATTTTAATATTTCTTTTCTTTAATATCCTGTATGCAAAAACCGGAAAACCAACGAGATATAAACAGTACAACCATAGAGATTTTTCTTTAATTTTATACGTACAAAATACGAAGAATCTCCCCCCCCCCGCTTATTATTTTATATCAGAGCACACCTCACAAGCAGCAATGGTACAGAAGTGTGAATGTGGCATTCGTCACCCTCCAATATAAAACAAAAATTTAAATAAAAACATTTTTAGCATGAATTCCCACAGTTTGTGATATTACAGACTTACGAGGACATCACATGAAGGTGTACAAAGATATTTTGCAACCTCATTAGTAGCACGTAATTACAAAAAGTATCATTTTAATCTAGTCTAACATACGATAAGCGCTCTATTAAATTTCCGCTTTAATTTAGTGTCAATATGTCGGAAATTGTAAAGAATGTCTATGCGATGTGAACTTTTGATGTCGAAAAATTAAAGTGAATATACTAGCGGGCTCAGATTCATAAAGTTTTAAATAAATATATTTAGTTCAACATATTTAAAGAACATTACGACGAAGTAAATAATGCTATAGCTAAGTTAGTTAATTTGTTTAATGTTAATAATTTGCATTTGAATGGAACTAAAACTAAATGTATGAAATTCGTAACTCCTAATGTTAAACATGTCAATACTAATGTAATTTTAAATGGGGAGGAACTGAGTCTTGTTGATACCAACATTTTTCTTGGAATCACACTGGACGCAAAGCTTCAATGGCTCCCCATATATCAAAACTAGCTAGCAGACTTAGTTCTGCAGCATATGCTGTAAAAAAGATTAGAACTCTTGCCAGTGTTGAAACAGCTAGAATAGTTTACTTCAGTTATTTCCATAGCATTATGTCGTATGGTATTTTGCTATGGGGACACGCGACTGACACTGAAATTATATTTATTTTACAGAAGAGGGCCATTAGAGCAATATATAATTTAAAACCAAAAGAGTCACTGAGACAAAAATTTTAATAAATTAATATATTAACTCTGGCCTCTCAATACATTTATGAAAATGTAATGTACGTACACAAAAATAAAAGTAGTTTTGCGAAAATAAGTGATATTCATTCTGTAAATACCAGGAGCAGACACAAGCTGGTAGTACCAGTTACTCGACTCCACCGAGTCAGTAATTCATTCTTGGGGCGATGTATACGCTTTTACAACAAAATCCCAGAAAATATACAAAATTTGTCATACACAAAGTTCAAAAATGTTATTAAACTAAGTTTGTATAAAAAGGGTTATTATAATATTAAGGAATTTATAGATGATAATAACCCCTGGGAAGGGTGATCGCTACCAAGCTATTTCTAATTTGTCTTGTGTTGTTGATTGTAAACATGATTGTAAGCTATTATTAAAAAAAATAGTCCCGCTGGGTTTCTTGCTGGTTCTTCCCAGGACAGAGGTTTTTTTGCGAACCAGTGGTAAATTAAAAAAGTGACTTTAAATAAGTATTTTTATAATCTACATTGAATAAAAAAGTTTCTATTTCTATTTCTATTTCATAATATTTAACTAGATCGATGGCATTGTAGCGCAGCGGCTTAGTATGATGTGGATGTTCTATATTGTAAACTTTTTGTATGTAAACTGCCTCCACGATACAGAATTAAATTTTAGTGTTCGGAAAAACATTATTTGAAAAGAGAGAGTATATGATCTCTGCCCATATTCCGGTTAGTTTCTTTCTGTCGCCTTTTCACCCACGTGACAATATCGGACAGTGTATATTCTTAATCCGCATGGTTACAATATCCATCATTATTACAATATCAATCACTATTACAAAATCCATCCCATGGTTACAATATTCATCATCATTACCGTTACATTCTATTAAAGTCCACTGAACATAACTCTTTATTAGCAGTCGGGTAAAAAAGCAAAAAAAAATCTGCTAACCCGTCAATAATTAATCTGTCCCATGAGGCAATCTAACGAGAAGTTTGAATGAGAGAGTGAGAAATAAAAGTGAAGGAGTGGATATTTTTAGGCTGTAATAGATGGTTGGATGGTTGGATACAATAGTATTAGTGACACTTTGAAATACAGTATATCATTAGAGTTACATATAAATTGTATAAATTAGAAAAGTAAATTCTAGTTCTTTTTTTGTGTAGGTAAATGTTTTCATTGACTTTGATCTTGACATTGAAAAAGACAAAATGACTAACAACGCCGGGGATTGCCTGCAGCTTTTAAATACATGAAATAGAGGTTTATTAAAATACCTGTCGGTCGCGTTGTGGTTTCCGGTTTAGCTTATTTGTTTTAACCTTATGGCTTCTTCTGTTGTTTTTTTTTTGTAAGTTTGTTATTTATTAAATTTTTTAATATACCTGTGAACAATGTGTGCAGTGTGAACAAAAAATTGTTTATGGAAATCAAGCGTAAGTCATTCGCCTTTGAGGTAAAACAAAATAGCGGACCGTTTTACCACTAACTCATGTTGTGAAAAAGTTTAGGAAGTTCAAAATATTGACATTGATATATTTATTTATATTTATATTTATGATATATGTTATTGATATGGGGAAATTAAAATTAATTAAAACTTTCAAAAATAAGTCATCTACTTCGCCCAATGAAAGCCTGAAGCTTTTGAAATTTTAACTGTAATCCCGTCTCCGTAATCTTGAAGAGTGAATAGGCTTTTACTAAGGTCAAGTTTAAGTTTAACCATCCATGAACTTTAAAACTAACCATAAGAACAATCAGGTGCCAACATTAAGTCCTAGCTTTACATCTTTAAAAAAATGAACAATATTTCTTAATCAGTAATATACCAATGGCAAAAATTTTGTTTTAAATAACACAATAAGCATGTGGCGGCGCTGTCGTAGCACTACAAGTGGGAAATACCGAAGCCTAAATCGCGCTATCAAAGTTCCGAATCATATCTGTATATATAAAACAGCTCCGAACTATCGCACGGAGCGTTGGCTGCTCCCCGGGTGCAACACCTTGCCCGACGCTAGGTCTCCCCTTTTTCTTCCACAGCCACAAGCATGATTCAGAATTTTAAATGGGTGTCAAGACAAGAGAGAAAAAAAAAACAAGACGGCAATGCATGATCACTTAATTGTATTGATTGATGCAAACAACATGCAAATACGTGCTCATGATTGATTGTCATGTCATGCAAAAGCTTAATTGCACAACTTGCCAAGCCAATGGCGCAATGAAAGGACACCTTGATGACGAAATCATTAAATGATTCATTTTTATTATTAATATCAGTATATAAACTATCCTTTAATTGTGAGACACAAAAAGAAAAATGTAAACGGAAAAGAAATATTAAAGAAATATTTCTTTGATCAAATTCTTGTTTCTTGCAGTGCAGTGCAGCAAATGAAAAAGTGAATAAAATAAATGTCTTACACATTCAATCAAATAATGTCTTTTAAAATTTTGAGAAAATAATATTGCCACAACAGCTAAGATCGTTATTTTCTGTTATGCAGGTTGTCCTGAAATGCGATAAAATGATTGATGGCATTGAATGAGTGTCCGCCATTAAGGATGATCATTCTCGTAAAGTATGTCTCGCCGCATTACCCACTGAGAAACCAAGCATAAAAGAGAAAATAATGTTATTATTCAATTTTACAAGTAATTGTTATTGAATGGCATTTCCAAATTTTATTACTAATTCGAAAAAAAAAACAGCCAAAAACTAAGAAAGAACACAATAAGATTAGTTGTAAAAACTATTTACAATTTTTTAGAAACAACTTGAAAGCGACCAACCTACATGAAAATTAAAATAAGGTTACAATTATTTTATATTCAAATTTAGAACGCTGTTAAATATGAGTACCAACTACGAGACTATGCTGAACTATACAGAACATACATCTTTTTAGGGGTGATTAAATGAAAGCAGAGAAAATTTAGAGATACGTTTATTATGTCAGTGTCAGTTTAAGGCTATTTTCATCAGAAACATTATTATATTTTGCGTTTATCTTTCATAATTTCTTTTGAAATTAGAACCATAATGACAAACTATTGTTACTTTTTATAGTTATTGTTATAGTGAAGTTGGACTTACCTTGTCGGACTATTTGTCCCAGGTAAACATACTTGGCAACAACTTCAAACTTAGTGCTCCCAACAACTACTGGCATATCAATTATATGCCCGTCAACAATTAGTAAGAATTGTGGTAGTACCAGCCTCCACATATTTCTGTATAAGGGGCACCAGCACCTCAGCTGACCTAATATTGTCCGGGCACACGTCGAGTAATCCTCAGATCCATCTGCAACCAGTGGCCTTTAATGTAATGGCTATGTGCATATTATCTATCTATTGTTATGTTGTAACGTCCTACAACACAACAATAGACAGATAACATGCACGCACAATATAAATATAAATAATAATATATTATTAGATAGGTAACCTACAAAAAGTAGATAAACACATGACACAAACAAACACATCGAATAAAACTTAAAAACTTTTTTTTATAGAAGAGGGGGCAAACGAGCATGCGGCTAACCTGATGTTAAGTGACTGCCGCCGCTCATGATCAACCGCAACACCAGGCGAATTGCAGGTGCGTTGCCGGCCCATTAGAAAGGAGTAAGCTCTTTTCTTGAAGGTCTCCAGGTCGTATCGGTCTGGAAAAATCGCCGGTGGTAAACTATTCCACAGAGAGGTCGTACGCGGAAGAAAATTCCTTTTGAAACGTACAGTGATGGACCGCCAAGCATCCAGATGATGTGAATGGTAACGGGACATTTGCCGCGTAGTGCGTTCACGAAATTTGTCGGCTGGGATTAATCCGAATAATTCCTCAGAGCACTCCCCATGATATATGCGAAAGATAATGCAAAGAGATGCAACATCTCTTCGCAGCGCCAGTGAATCGAGCCAATCGGAAAGCACTCGGTCGTCGACGATTCGGGCCGCTCTGCGCTGGATGCGGTAAGCGGAAGGAAAGCTAGTACTGGGGAGCCCCAGCCGAGAGATGGGAACAATATTCCATGTGCGGCTGAACCTACGCCTTATAAAGTTGCAGGCGGTGTGTTGCCATGAAATACTGTCCCGCTCTGCTGAGCACGCCAAGCTTTTTAGAGGCCAATTTGGCCCTCTTTTCCAAGTGACCACAAACTGCACGTCACTCGATATGTAGACGCCGAGGACTCCTATACTGGCTGAGTCAACAAGGGGTGTGCCTTGAAACTGAGGAGATACGACAAAAGGGTTCTTTTTTCGGTTAACGCGCAAACTGGTGTCTTCTGGGGGTTAAACTCGACTAGATTTAGTCGCCGCCAATCCGAAACTCTGTTCAGCAAAGACTCAACTTCAAACACAAGTTTGTCCCGGTACTCGGAGACGTTTTCCCGAGAAATATTGGCACGGCCGGTGTAAAGAGCATCACCTGTGCTGTCATCTGCATAGCAACGAATGTTACGGGTTTGCAACATATCATTGATATGCAGAAGAAACAGCGTTGGTGATAGCACGCAGCCTTGTGGAACATCAGCATTAATAGGCTTATAATCAGAGCTTGCATCATCTACAACGACTTTCATGCTCCGATCTGCAAGAAAGCTGGTGATCCAATCGCACAATTTCTCGAGAAGCCCATAGAAAGGGAGCTTCGAAAGAAGCGATTTGTGATAAAACCGATCGAAGGCCTTCGCAATGTTCAAACTAATGGTCAATGTCTCCCCCTTGGACTCTACTGCCTCCACCCATCTGACAGTTAGGTAGACCAGAAAATCACCAGCTGACCGACCACGGCGCAAACCGTATTGGCGATCACTAATCAGCTGGCGATCTTCAAGGTACCTCATGAGCTGGCAGTTAACAATAGACTTTATTGTTTTGGCGAACAAGGAGGTGATGGCGATAGGCCGGTAGTTGGACGGGTCTGAGCGGTCACCTTTTTTAGGGATCGGGTGGACGAAAGCCGTCTTCCATGATTCTGCGACTACGTCTTGGGAGTAGGTATACCGGAAAAGACGCGTTAAAACCGGTGACAACTCTGGAGCACACGTCCTCTGCTTAATTGGGGGGATTCCGTCAGGTCCACTTGACTTGTGGATATCCAGGGAGAGGAGTGCTTTGCGAACCGAGCGCTGTGTAAACTGCTCTTCCGGCATGGAGCAATCACACCGCGGGATGGTCGGCGGCGTACTCCTCCCGTCATCGAGAGTCGAGTTGGACGCAAAGAAAGTGCCTAGCAGATCGGCTTTCTCCTTTATGGTATGGGCCAGTGAGTCGTTCTCCCTGTGCAGAGATGGAAGAAATGGCTGACAGAAATTCCCTGGACAGCCTTGGCTAGAGACCAGAATGCACGGGTTCCAGAAAGAAGAAAAACTAGTTTTCCGCCAATTCGCTTATGTGCTCTGACTTTGCCTTGGCAATGACTCTTTTGAAGGACCTAGAGGCGGAATTTTACTTCTTTTTTAGAGCACTGGTGTTTACATCCCGGGACGTTGATGCATCAGCCCAGGCTTGGTAACACTCCTGCTTATAGCATGATGCTTTTTTACAGGAGGGACCAAACCATGGCTGAGATTTGCCTCCAATGGGCACCTCAGAGGAAGGAATAAAAAGTACCATACACTGTAGTACCACATTAGCGACAGAATTTGCGTGCAATGAACAGCGAACAACAACGTTGGGATCGTTTGGCGAGAATCAATTCCGCCCCCAAGGGTAGGATGCAAAGAAAGAACGCATCCCATCCCAATCGGCTTGCAAACAACTTGACATGATGCTATTTTAGAAACTATAATACCAAAATAGTAAGTGGGCGTGATATTAGGTTTTACATTGTCCTATAATAGAAAAAGATTTGTTTGCCAGATTTTACATTTGTTCATTGTTCATTCTGCTGCTCGCGTGTAGTTACTCTCAGCGTAGTTATACATTAAATTGTACGGAATAACAATACACGAATTTACTCGAAGTTTAAATCGTGGCATTGCTTATCTCTGAAATATTTAATCGTTCATAAACCGAGGTTTGGTTAAATCCAACCTAAACCAAGAATCCGTAATTCAATAAAATCTACTATGTGTACTGCAGGAAATTTTTATACACAATTAAATTGCTAGCACCCGTCAAACACTAACAAAATTTTACATTAAAAAAATAGCAGCATAACCGTCAAAGTGCACTTCGCAAAACGTTCGTGCTAAGTTATATTTTGCAGATTACTAAACAAAGGGATTGTTCGAAATAGATGAACAGTGTTGGTTTTACCTCAATGTATCTTTTTAAAATAAAATAATAGTCTTAAAACTGCGCTGAAATTAAAACAGATAATATTAAAGCCAAATAATGTAGTGATGTCATTATTTCTAAATTAGTAAAGAAAATACATATTACAAAACTCATCAGTGTTCCAATAAAAATGGTAATGGGTTGCACCAAATTTAAAAAATAGCAACGTTATCAAATTCTATCAAATATATTTAAAGCTATTATAAAAAAAAAATAATTATATATATAATTTGTTTAATTTTCAATTGTTTATTCCAAAAATTGATTTCATTATTTAACTTTAGTAATTAACAATTATTTTAATTGTTAATATTAGTTTTATTTGATTCAAAGAATAATATATATCGCACAAATTGGACAACATACTCGTAGAATTTAGAACTAAATGAATTGTGTAATATGTACCATATGATCATCAAACTAATTACACAAAACTGCTGAACATAGACTTTTTTTTTGTAAAATTGAAAAAGCATAGACAAAGTTTACCTGATTTTAAGTGGATAAAGCAGTCTATAGACAACCACGGTCATTTTCAAATGAAGAAGGCCGCATAATCATTTCTTATATTTACGATAACACTGCACATTAAAGGAAACTAACTTTACGGATTTTATCGCATTTGATTTTAAATTTTTAATTCCCGATATTTTGGGTATTTTACAGCATCTATGGTCACAATAAAACGTCCGCAGATGTGTCGTAATTAAAAAAATATCAAATTGAAACAAATTAAAGTAAATACTATTTTTCATCACCCACTTTATCATTACAAGTAACAGCCTCGTAAATACTTATTTGACACATACCTTTGGTAACGCTGGATGTAATATAACCATCTTAAATAGGTCCATTAAGTGGAATATCAAGATAGATTACAAGTTGAATGTGCTACATGTCTGACAATACGATCTCCAATCCGCTGCCAAGATATTTCAATACAGTGTGGGATTTGAGTGGCATATAAGCTTTTAACTTGCTTTGACTCACTCAAACGGGGGTATTTCCGCACTCAATGAAGAATTTGTCAAAGGATCATTCGGTCAGAAAACTATTCGAGCAGAAATTATTTTAGTATGAGGATGAAATATATTATGTACGAAATTATAAAAACATTTTAAAACATACCACTATACACTAGGTTATATATATATATATATATATATATATATTTTACACACACACACAAAAAAAAAAAAAAAAAAAAAAAAAAAACACGCACGCATGCCATATTCTTTTTTCTTCTTTTATTTCAACCTGTTAAAAATATACTCCTGAAAATATGCGTCATATTTGCAACCTCTTAATTCGATCTGTCGCCTCTACGATTATCAAGGGATGCTATGGGGTATTGTACTCCTTTACGCCCCCCACTACCTATCAAAATAAATGCCACCAATTAATTGAGAGACTGATGTCTAAACTAGGCGACGAACCTGTATTTCGGGTCATTATGTCTCCCCCTCAGTTGACAAATACAAAAATAAGTAATCTTGGAATACATATTTTAATAATAATGACACGTTATAATCCATTTAGTTGTGGTAATTATTATTAAAAGTAAATAGTAATAAATTTATCTTGATATAACGTGCGAGCGCGCGTGCCTGTCTCTCTCTCTCTCTCTCTCTCTCTCTCCCTGTGTGTGTGTGTGTGTGTGTGTATGTGTGTGTGTGTGTGTGTGTGTGTGTGTGTGTGTGTGTGTGTGTGTGTGTGTGTGTGCGTGTGTGCGTGTGTGTGAATGTGAAAATTACAACCTTTACACATGTGATCTTCCGTATATTTATAGTCCCTTTTCAGTAACCATTCATGGACTCATCTTTAGCTCTTTTTAGGTTCCCTAGCCAAGTGGCAAAAAATGGAACCTGTCTCTCTGTCCGTCCGTATGTCACAGCCACCTTTTTCCATAACTATAAAAATAAAAACTATGCCGTTGAAACTTGTTAAGTAGATATATTCTGTGAACCACATTAAAATATTCACACAAAAATAGAAAAAAAAAACAATAAGTTTTGGGGGTTCCCCATATTTAGAACAGAAACTCAATTTTTTTCATCAAACCAATACATGTGGGATATTTATGGATAAGTCTTCAAAAATGATGTGGAGGTTTCTAATATCATTTTTTCTAAACTGAATAGTTTGCGCGAGAGACACTTCCAAAGTGGTAAAATGTGTGTCACCCCTGTAATTTCTAAAATAAGAGAACGATAAAACTAAAAAAAATATGATGTACATTACCATGTAAACTTTCACCGAAAATTATTTTGAACGAGATCTAGTAAGTGGCTTTTTTTTAATACGTCGTAAATCGTAAACCACAATTTACTTTTCATTCAATCGACTACAAGAACTTTTATATTACTTGCTGCAACGGAACCCTTCATGGGTGAGTCCGACTCGAAATTGTTCGCTTCTTTTTTTGGGAAGGACTTGGACATTAAGTTCCTTGTTAACTTTATTATACAGGTATCCGCAAAGATAGCACAAAATCTCATAGAAAAGTAGGTAAAATGGTCATAATGATATGTACACACCTGGTTTTTACGTCTCGTGTACTGTGAATTTTTTGGTCATAAGTCCCTAATAAGTCCCTAATATAGGACTAGTCATTGTGCAGCAGTTCTTCAAGCAGTCGCTCACCCGACCACCCCTTATATATGCACCACACATATACCAGGCGGTCCCATAATGTACTGGCCTGATATAGTTCAACGCGACATGTCGCTACATGTTGTGTTGCATTAAATAGTACGTTTATCGTGCACTTAATATAAGAAACATGCATCGACATGAAATGCTTAGTCTTAGTTTAACAGGCATTTGAATAACGAGAGTCGCCTATTTTTTCAAAATGTCGAAAACTGAGTATGGAAGTGTCATAAAGTTTCTGTTTAAAGAAGGTTTATCCCCTGCCCAAATAAAATAACGATTGGATGGCGTGTATAAGGAGTCTGCCCCCTCCTATAGCACAGTGAAAAATTGGGTGAAAGAGTTTCGCCTCGGGAGAGAAACTGTCGAAGACTTTGGCCACGACGGTCGACCTGTGGAAGTGCTCACTCCCGAAACGATTGCTCTTATCGAAGAGGAGGTTCTGAGTGACCGCCGTTTGAAGATTAGAAAAGTTGCAGCAAGGCTTGGGCTCTCTAATAGTACCGTTCATCGCGCGATCCATGAACATCTTCACATGAAAAAAGTGAGTGCAAGATGGGTACCGAAACTTCTTTCAGCGGTACAGAGACAGGAAAGAGTGCGCTGCGCTTCGGAGTTTTTGGATCTTTGTGGCGAAAATCCAAAGACTGTAATCGAGCGGCTAGTGACTGGTGATGAAACTATGATCTTGTATTACGATCCACAAAGCAAGCGCGAGTCAATGGAATAGCGTTATAAGGGTGAAAAGCCCCTAGAAAGGCAAAGGTGCAACAATCGACTAAAAAACTGATGTGCACAATATTTTGGGATTTTCAAGGCATTTTGATGGTGGATTTTAAAGAACGTAATACAGTCGTGAACGGCGAATATTATGCTTCTTTAATATATAAATTACGAGACAAGATAAAGGAAAAACGAAGAGGCAAGCTGTCTAAAGGTGTCCTGTTGCTCCATGACAACGCCCCTGTTCATACCGCTGGTGTTTCGAAGGATGCAGTTCGTCAATGCGGGTTCACAGAAGTTCAACATCCACCTTACAGTCCAGACATGGCCCCGTCCGACTATTATTTATTTCCAAATTTAAAGCGGGACTTAAGAGGAAGAAAATTTTCAAGCGATGAAGAGTTGCAGGCGGCCGTCTTCAGTCATTTTGAGGATAAAAAATGTGATTATTTTTATAAAGGTTTAGAGATGTTGATTCACAGATGTCAGAAGTGTGTTAGTATTCATGGTGATTATATTGAAAAATAAAATTGGTTTCGTTTCATTTCCTTCATTGGTTCATAGTTAGGCCAATTCATTATGGGACCGCCTACGTATGTAAGGGTATGCGTCTACGGCAGCTCCTCCATAACTTAAGAAAGATTTCTTTTATACACGAACTCCCTTCATGACTTAGACAATTTTTAACTAATTTTCCGATTATTTTATAAACGTTGTATTTCTATTATTAATCAGATTTTAAATAATTTTATTTTTGACTTGAGATTATTTTTGACGTACTCTTGATACAGAGTAGTATATAGAGAGTACTTTGATATAGAGATTAATTATTAATTATTAATAATAATGATGGGATTTCACACTATGTTTGTAAAGAAAACGGTAACACATCTATGGACTGTCCGTGGCAAGTGCAGCTTAACCTCGCAAATCTATTGATCCGCGCAGCTATTACTTCAACACAAGCTCCTCTTTTCTACGACTAACACTGTAGGCGATGAACAACGCTATTAAAATCTCGATACATAGTGTCGGCCATCAAGCATGAATCGGGCATCAAGCGTTGTGAGTATCTAATATTATGGAATTCATACTATCCTGGCACACTGAACCTTCACCTGGCGCTTTAGGAACTTTACTTAATATCTATACCTAACTACGCTAAGTTTTATCATTATGACTTAAGAATATAATCCGAAGCTTCGCTCAACCCCTTGTGAAAAATAGCGTTTTGCTATGAATATTGTACCATGAGATACGGTGGTTAAGATTATTCATTTTTACTTATTGAATCTATAGAAAATCTGTTTGAAATACGGAAAAATATAAATTACATTTTTAGAACGCAACCTAGTCTTTATTTTCATTACGCTTCTTGTTGCGTGGGGAAGTATATCGATTAATAATAAACATTCATGATAAATATCGTCATTAATTTTGATATAGTTGAGTCAATCCCTAGCGTACATATACATTTTTTGTATAAAATGTATTTACCAAATTCTTGCAAATTATCAACAACGTTTCTTTATTCTTAGCAGAATATCAAAATCTATAAAATAATTGTAAATATTCTATATTTTAAACAGTTTATAACTTAAGTTTTAACCAAAATAGAGGCGTCATATTATTGATGACGTTTTAAGAATTTACCTGTGAAAAGAGGATTGTATTTATTTTTAACACTACGTAAGGCTGCACTAAAAGTATCGGGAATGGAATATTTCCACTGTTCCTGTCATATTAAAATATTTTTAATTGAAAACTCCTTGGTTTTAAAAATCGAATACCATTTATTTATTTAAAAAGTTTCTCGGACTTATCACAAGGTTTTGTCAAACTTTTGACTTTGACTCGAGAAAATTCAAGAGTGATGATTTATAATGACTTTCGAAGTGGTCTAACACAAAAACAGTGTGTTGACCGGATGATTTCTGCATTTGATGATGAAGCCCCATCCAAAAACACAATTTATCGCTGGTTTGCTGAATTTCATCGTGGACGTGTCAAGCTCAGTGATGATCCCCGTCAAGGTTGTCCAAAAACTGCAGTCACCCAAGAAAACGTTGATGCTGTGCATAAGCTGATTGAGGAAGTTCGACATGTGACATACCCAGAAATTCAAGCAACTTTAGAAATTAACATGACATGAATCAAATACAAATAATCTTGCATGAACAATTAGGTGTAAAAAAAATTGTTTTCCCGATGGATACCGCATTCGCTCTGTGAAGAGCAAAAAGCGGCTCGCGTTCGAACGTTGAGTCGCGTCAGAACTCTCGAAACATTCCACTCAGGATCCTCAAATGCTGTATACAACATTGTATCAGGTGACGAATCCTGGATATACGCGTTCGAACTCGAAAGAAAAAACCAGTCACGAGCTTGGGTGTTCGAAAATTAGTAAAAGCCAATAAAAATTGTTCGTTCACGGAGTGTTGCAAAATAATGGTGGCCACGTTTGTCTCCAAAACCGGTCATGTTAGACTATTTCTCTTGAGGTACAAAGAACGGTTAATGCAGAATGGTATGCTAGCATTTTTTTTGCCACAGGTCATTTCTGAACTCCGTAAAGAGAACTGCAACCGCCGCATCATCCTCCATCACGACAATGCGAGTTCTCATACCGCACACAGAATAAAAGAGTTTTTAGAGCAAGGAAACATAGAATTATTAGACCATCCGCCGTACAGCCCCGACCTAAGCCCTAATGATTTCTATACTTTCCCTAAAATAAAGAATAAATTGCGTGGACAGAGATATTCATCACCTGAAGAAGCTGTGGAATCCTACGAAACGGCCATTTTGGAGATCCCAACTTCCGAATGGAATGGTTGCTTCAATGATTGGTTCCATCGTATGGAAAAATGTGTCAAATTTCACGGAGACTATTTCGAAAAGCAATAAATACATTTTTAAATAGTAATGTTGTGTCACTTTCTTGATTCCCGAAATTTTCAGCTCGTACAGTCACTCAGAGAACAAGTAACCTTTTTGAAATACTTTAATAACTAAAAATAATAGCTATTATACTCTAAAAATATACAAAATATCTAAGAGCTCATTTCTTGCGTGCCGACTTGTGCCAACCTATCATTCAAATTCGGTTACAAAGTCATGAGATTTGTTATCCTTTTCTATTTTGCTATACTGCCATAAGGAATTTTCATCTCACTTGCACACTATGTTTGTTTATTACCATCCTAAGTCTATGGTTTTTGTGCAAAATTTTGTTAGATCATTCTTTTGTTAGGCGATTGAAGACACGGAAATTTCTTGCAAAAATGTTCTATTTGTATGTGCTTTAAAAGCTGTAATTATTTTAGCCTGACCTTTGGGATATTATTATTTTATTCTAGTGAATGTTCGTTTTCTAATCTCGTTTTTCAATATTTTTCACTGTGTTTTGTTTTTCCATATTTGTTTTACCGTAAAAAAAATTCTTCATAATATCGTACCCGTGGGTGAGTAGAAAACGACTATAGGAAATGCAAGAAATGTTTAAACCATATTAAAGTAGAGTTAGGAATTTAGAAAGAGAGCAGCGACAAGGATGCTAAAAATTTAAATATAAACTTTTTTTTTTATTATAGAAGATAGAAGTTTATAAATAATACTTATTGAAAATCATTCTAGTGTATTATTTCCAACTGGTTAAAAAAAATACCTTTGTCCTGGGAAGAAACAACAAGAAATCAAACGTGAAATTTTATATTTTATAACCTAGGTTTAATGTACTAAGTTCATCAATCCATCTCAAACGTACACTTCAGCAAGAGAAACTTATTTCTATGGACTCGTGGCAGTAACGAACAATATTTTAATTTACGCTACATACAAAAAACAAAGTCGAAATTCCCCCTTCTCCTATCCACCTTTGTTATACCAGGCCGTCGGCGGGTATTCACCCCTTTGTAGTTCGTAATGCGTACTGCAAGGAGTGGGAAAATTTGGCGGCGTTTGTCTTTCCGTCTGAATAAAATCTGAGCATCTTCAAGGCAAGAGACAATTTTGTTAGGCAAAGACAGTGCGCTTTACTATCTAGTTCTTCATTACCACTTACCAGCTAGTGAGTTTGTGGTCAAGCACTAGCTTGTAATAAGTTAAAAAAATAATAAAAATTTAATATCTCTTTTCGAATAAAACTTAGTTCTACTGATTTGATATCATATAATTTTATCCAAACATTTTTTTACATGACGGCGTTAAGATATTCGAATCGTCAGGTTTTAAAGAATAAGTATGCATAAATGCAACAATTTATTGTGTTCAATATATCATAGTCTTTGTAATAAAAGAAAAGTGATGAGGTACAACCCTCGTTGAAAAGAGTTCAAGATATTTTATATCTAGTTAAAAATAATTTACAGTGTATTGCTAGTACATTGTAATTTAAAGAGAATCCTTGCAGGGCTTAAAAAATTCTATTTCACAAAGCAGCGATGGAGGATAAGAAGGAAACATCTTCTGTTTTCTCAGTTAAAGCAGCGCCATAAAAACCTTAAAAGTGGCGGTTATGTAGTTTCTTTAAAATGATCGATTCTCTGAATAAAAACTATGTGTTGGCATATATGTGTTCCCGAAACGTCGACGCTTTACGTCAGCTAAATTTTTTTCGTGCGGTTTGTTATAGATATTTTTGTTTGTCCTATATAAGAGAGACCACATTCACAATTTATCTTGTACACTCTTGCAAATTGTAGAGGAATATTACAACTTTTTACCATCCATCAAGTCTGCAATCTGTGAACATATTCAAGATCCTCCCCACCATTACATTAGATTTGATAAACCACAAATCCTCGCAAAAGAACATCAAATCCTACCAAGGATGATACGCGAGGCTATTGAAATTAAAAACATCCTAATTTCAATTGTTAAGATGGATGGATGCTGCCATCTGCTTGGGATCCGATAATTAACAAACATAAATCCAAACCCAAGCATACTACTGTAAGACTTCAAGATATTATAAACTCGTTCTGCGTAGATCGGAATATATTCAAAAACTGAAGGTAGCCGGGCTAACTATGATATTTGGACATCAAACATCTCAGTCCTCTCCGTGACCATGAGTGCTGTAAACTAACCGAAACTTCGAGAATTAAAAATAAGTTTATTAAATGCGAATAAATCCGTATAAATAGTTTTAATTGATGTGTAGTGTTTTCGTAAATTTAAGAAATTGATTAAGAATCATCTAAATTCGATGGAAGATGAGGCAAGTACGTACTCGGAGGTACGTACAGAAGTATGTAAAAGAAACGTCTCAAAAACCTTCATCTGTACCCCAATGATTAAATCAGACCCCAACGTACATTAAGTCATCCTCAGTAGTGACAAAGTATCCGTAGCCTTCTTTGAAGTTGACTGCTAGTTCTCTAAAGGAACAATAAAACAATAGCAGACGACAAATTAGAATTCGATCATTGTCGAAGTTCGCGCCGTTTCCATATTTCATTGCCTTACTTCAAAACTTCGTAAAATTTATCATGAGCCGCAAATTTTGTGGAAATTATGTGGAAGAAGAAAAGAAAAGAGATATTTATTCACCAATGCCATAAACATCAAATTAATGACAAACAAAGATAAGCTATGACTTATGTGATGGAGTGCGTATCGTATATATGTGTATGAACTTTTTTACATAAAGGAAGTGTATGAAGATATTTAATAACCCCTTCATTAAAACAGGTTTATCATATTGTGTCAGTCTGGTCTACTCTATCTATCTATCTAATATAATATACAAAAATTACGTGTCACATTGTTTGGTCACGATAACGACTAAACAACTGAACTGATTTCAATGAAATTTTGTAAATTTATATTACTTGCTCATATGGAGAATATTTTTATTGCAAATTTAAGGATTTTTTATGGCACAAAAGGTCGTCGGTACAGGCAGACCGACTGCTGCTTAAACAGCTAGCCTAATATAAGTTTAGAGTGCTTATCTAATATACACTTAACAATAAATATTAAAGAATTAAATACATTATTATTATTTGGAGAGCGAGCATTAATTTGTAGAAGTAGTTTTCAAAGGCCTTTCAGGTAGATTCATTTGCTAACTTCATTAAGTTATTTTTATTCATGTGCTATTTTCATTGATTTATAGCAAGAAAATTTATCTTTTTAATACATACATTAACATATATTATAAAATAAAATAAAATATGAACATTATTCTCATTAGAAAACAGTCGGTTAAAGCATTAGGAGATTCCGTCTTGTTTAAGGAGTTTAAAGACTTCAGGGTCACATGCTCCTGAAATATGTTTAAACAATAATTTATTACTAGCGTATAAACAGTTTTGCTGAAAAAAACAACTCCTCTAAAGATTGCCTCATAGCCACTGGGGGGCTGATTGAAACAATTTTTACTATAGTTGCTACGATTAATAAGCGGATTGGCAAACGTTGTTTTTATTATTTTGAACTCATATTGAGGAGGTGCTACTGCTTTACTTTTATTTCAGCTTGCCTCTGTTGACTCTTATGACACTCTCAGGCTTATATAAGATAATTAGGTAAAGATAATTTTAAATATGTAAGATTTTTATTTTACGAACCAATAAACAAACTTACTATCCTGCTATTTGAGGACTAGAGTACGCTTTATATTTCACGTCGTAAATGTGTGCTAACTATTTCCGCATCAATTAAGTGCCAATATGTCATGAATTTTATGAGATGTCTAGGAAATTTGTGGTTTTAATGTTGAAAAATTAAGGCGAGTATTCTGTTAGGCTCAGAACTATTAAAGATAAAATTATATAATTAATAATATATTTTAGTTCAATATATAATAGTTACATAATATTTAACAAGATCGATGGTTCTTTGACGAAGTGGCTTATTTGTAAGCCCACAAATAATTGTTTCGGATCTGGATGTTCGTTCTTGCAAAATGTATGTATGTGAACAACCTCCACGATACAGAAGAAAATCTTAGTGTGGGAATAACATTATTTAGAAAGAAAAAAAGACAAAGAAAATGATCTCAGCCTATCTTCTGGTTTCTTTCCTTCTTTCGCCTCTTTTTCCGTTCTTAATCCGCCTCTACAAGGATAAAATCTCCATTATTATTAGCTTAAACATAGGTCTCCCTCTAGATTGCCTCATAGTGGGGATATTTGCCATAGTTTCCACACTTCGTCAGTGGGATGGCAACCGCATTTTTATATTTTTAGTCCTCTTTATGAAGGCGCTGCTGCACATCTTTGAATTTTTTCCCACCATAGAATACTATAATACACAATAGAATGGCTGTCAACCTTATTTTGTACGAAGATAGGTGTCGCCGGAAGTACACGTATAAGCAGTTACGTCGTATTATCACTACTACAAACCCGATTGGCTGTGTTGAGAGACTGAGCGAATTTACACATTTTAGACTTTTGATTAATGTTTTTGACACATCAATATTTTTTTATTTTTGTTTCTAATATTTACAAAATATAAATAGTTTCGACTTACTGGATCCTACAAGGATATGTCTCTTTTATTTAAATTCAATTTCCCGCTGTTCATTTGACACGTAATTATTGCAAAATTTGCGATTTTTTAAATAAGTTGCATGCAGCGACGCTTGACACGAAAATTGAAAACGATTGATTGTGTTAACATATAAAGGTGTAAATTTACATGTTAGTGACTTGTTAGTGGTTACACGGGCTCCGCCCATTCCCCCGTTCTATTATGTTTGCATTATAATAATCTATGTTTCCCACTGTCCCCACTTACGACTCCTACTGTATGATATTTATTTTATAAAATAAGAGTGACAAACGAGCACGCAATCTTCCTGAAGATGAATGAATGTGGCCCATAGACATCTCTACATTTATCCTCAATTAAGAATCAAAATGCAGATGCTTTGACACTCCTGAGCACTAAGATATAATGATTTGTCTTCAGTGAAAAGGGTCTCTGGTTCTCTTCACTCAGCATACGTAACACAGCATTAAGCTAAAAATATACAAATAATATTGCCTATATTTACTACGGTATAGTAGTGGCTACGATAAGCTTCCGCTGTAAATTACGAAGTACGCGATTTTATAGTACACGCTCGATTCCCGTTGACACAAATGAATTTTTGACATAAATTGTGCTAACCCCAAGGATAAAATATATTACAAAGGCATTTCTAGCTTAGTTTGGCTTTGCTTATAGAATAAGGGTGACAAATAAGCACGCGGTCCATATGTTGGTAAATGGAAACTATCTTCTATAGACATCTACATTTCACAAAACGCAGTTAACACGTTAACAAAACGCGAAAGCGCTGTCACCCCAAAGGGTTAAGTAGAAAAGCATCGTTTATAGTAAAAAGGATTTTCGGATCTCAACATATGAAACACATTAGCATTTAGCTGCTATTTTACGCTGCTATTCTGTACGAACGTGTTCCTTCACCGTTCAAGCCAAACCATTCGTGCTGCAGAATGGTTCTTCTACGGTGCTATTATTGTTTTCCTATTATTCATCAAAAATACATATATACCTCATAAGATATAGTTCATTTAGTTTAGTACATTAGCAAGTATATATTATGAAGACTCCGCGGTGTAATAGCTTAGCAATGAGTTGCTGTGCTAAGGTCCTCGGGTTCGAATCCAACACGTAACAAGTATTTGTGTGGCCTACAAAAAATGTTCCGGGACTGAAGGTTTGTCCTTGTAAGATTTATGTAAACCACCATATCGGAGAAAATACTAGTGTGAAAGTAACGTTTAAAAAAAACAAAAAAAAATTACATTATATGAAGAAAAGCCTTTGCTTAAGCGCTCATGAATTTTTATACGCGTTAAAAGTTGTTAGCTACACCGCCCGCTCTGACAGTATGCAGTATGATGAAATAAAATACAGCATGGAAATTATGATCATTTTAAATAAAAAAACGTACCCAATATTTATAATTCATAATAAAAAAGTTTTGCAAACAAAAAAACAAACTCTTGTTCCGTGTTGGAGCCGTGAAATAATATTTTATCTTTCTTCGTGATGTGGGTTTTAAAAGTACTTCTATAACAAAAATACGACAAAAGAACATGAAACCTATATTATAACCCAATTTCAATGTTACGTTTAAAAGGGTAAAATTTGAGAGACTATGTTTAAGATGGAAGTCACTGAACTGGAAATGTTCGTAATAGGGCAATTGGGGTAGAGACAAGGCGGCAATATTCTAACAAGCCAAATTGACTCCTTTTGGCTTCAAACGTATATTGTCGACACTGAATTATTCTATGAGGTCAAGCTGTATTTTGATTGGATAAAGTTATAAATATAAGCATTATATTTTGTCTCATCAAAAATCGTTATTTTAAAAACTATATATTATTACTTTAAGCATGCCGCGTTTATACGATACCCTCACCCTAGGATTATCTCCGGTATTGTGGTAGCATCAACATACATTATATAAATATAAATACTTGTTCAGTGCGGGATTCGAACCCGGGACCCTCCTTGCGCAACTGTGCTAATCCATTGCAAAATGAGACGTCGAACAACATTGCTTTTCTAGAAAATTTCACTAGTTTCCAGATTCAAACATACTATTTAGAATACTTGAAATATGGATATACGTAGCAACAGCAGTATAATCTCAGGAATAACTAACTAATTTTTTGCTCAAGTACGAGCACATATGATTTTCGCTAACGTGCGAAATCAGATGTACTCGTAGCAGCGCAGCAAAATATAGGCTCTTAATTATTTATTATATAAAGAAGAGACTGTACACACCCGCTAAAGCGTAATCGTGGAAGTTCTAGCTTATTTGTAGCCAGACATTTCACTTTTTCTTAGAATGAGTCCGACAAACGAACACACAGACCCCCCAATGTTAAGTAAATACTGTGCCATAGATATCTACATTTATCCTCGATTAAGATTCAAAATGGATATGCCTTGTCAATACTGAGGACAAAAATGGAATGCTAAATTTCCAGTAAAAAGGGTCTCCGGTTTCTACACTCGTCATACGAAACACAGCAGCAGAAGTTGCTATTTTACGCACTTATTCTGTAAGAAATTGGTCCTACCCCAGTCAAGCTGACCCATCCGTGATACAATCAAGATATCTCTGCAGCGTGACGGTAGCATATATAAATAAGATGACAACTAATTTATGCAACAATTGAAAGTTAAATTTTAGTTTAGAAAAGGCAAACAAATTCTGATACAACAAATTAATTTTAGAGAAATTTATCAACGTATATCTTCCAGCAATTTTTTAGATCTTTGTTTATAATATAACCTCACAAACGTGAAAGGAATCCTTATCCGACGTATACTTTCTTTGTATTTTTTTAACGGATTTTATTAACGGAGTTCTTTGACACCTTTTTAATTTTTTAACACTGAGAAATTCTTTAGTAGCAATAATAGCGTAGTATTTTGTTCAAAACAATTTTATTTTTAGGGTTTATTAGTGTTCAAATTTGAAATAATTGTTCCGGGTCTGGACGTTTATTGCTCGAAAATTGCAGATAAAGCGACAAAGGCCAGCAATATTTTGTGCAGCTTGAGGAGGGTTGCAGCCAATGCCATGTGGCTCAGAGTCCAAAGGACCTGGCAACACTATCATGAGTCTGGTGCCGTCAAGAAAAGGCCTGGTTTTGGAAGAAAGCCGTTTAATGGACCACAGGTGAATCTTCGTATGCTAACCTCAATGTCAACCTCTGAGAGGTAAGAAGTCTATGGACAGTCAGTAGGAGGCTTCTGGCTGCCAATAAAATTACTCCGGAATAAAATTACTCTTTGAGCACCGAGTTTCCAGGCTTAACTAGGCTCGAAATGGTGTATTATGGACTCAAGAAGATTGGGTAAAGACATTGGTGGTACAGTCTTCTACAGATTTAACAGCGTACATGCAGCTGAACAAACACATCTTCAAATGAGTGAGGCAGGACTTACGCAACTTTAATACAGCCCTTATTGACGAAGCGATCGAGCGGAATCGGGGATCCAAAGTCTATGTCAGAGATCTGTCTGTAAGAAAGAGCCAACTATTGAAGCTAAAGATCGAGTGTGGCAGCATCATTTCCGGGAAACTTAAGATTTTGAGTGAAAATGAGAGGTTATACGGGCAGCTGTACACGTTATTGTTGCAACCATACACAAGTGTGACAGTAAAAATACAGGAGCAAGTCTTTCGGACACTATACTAAAAATATCCCTTACATCATTCTGAGCATGATTAAACCAGTACCACAAAAACAACAATGCCCCAGGCGACAATGGATTTACAACGTACTTTCTGAAATTGTATTGACAACCGGTTCTTGAATTCCCTCATCATCATCATCATCATCATCATAATCATTACAGCCCTTCACAAGTCCACTGCTGAACATAAGCCTCCTCCAAGGTATACCACAAAGCACGGTCCTGAGTCACTTGCACAATCGACTTCCTGCATGTCTTACCAGGCCGTCACTCCGTCTGGTGGGGGGTCGCCCTACACTTCTCCTACCGGTACGAGGCTGCCACTCGAGAAACTTTTTTCCCCAACAGTCGTCGGTTCTTCAAGCTATGTGGCCGGCCCATTGCCACTTCAGCTTACTAATCTGTTGGGCTATGTCGGTCACTCTGGTTCTACTGCGGATATCCTCATTTTTGAGTCTATCACGCAGAGAAACTCCGAGCATAGCCTGAGTGACTTTGAGCGTCTTCATACGGCCAGCATTGAAGGACCACGTCTCGGTTCCTTAGGTCATCACTGGCAACACGCACTGGTTTTACAACTTAGTTTTCAGGTCTTGACGTATACCTGACGAGAAGATGTGTCATTATTTCCCGAACGCTGCCCAACCCCGTTGAATCCGTAGATTGACCTCTCGGTCGAAGTTGAACTTACCTAGTCGGACTATTTGTCCCAAGTAAAAATGTACTCGTCAACAATTTTGAGCTTTGTGCTCCCAACAACTACCGGCATAAAGTGTGACATGGACATTAAACGTGATCTTTGTTGATTAAAACTACTTTAACGGATTTTATCGCATTTAATTTTACATTTAATTATTTTTATTTTTAATTCCCGACAAAGTAGTTGTATAATACAGTACATAGGTATGACGAGGTAGTTCGAGGTAGGTATGTATTTGAAATAAAACTTCAATATACGGTACTAACAAACCAATTAGTTTTCTTTATTGTGAGCCGTATGAACCCGAGGGTCATTAAATCGAAAAACCTTTACACCGCGTGAAGCAACATACAGTCAGCGCCATCTATGATCGCACTTAGGAACTAAATCACTAAACATTCCGCCCACCAAGGACGATATAAACAGAATCATCCTTAATTAACATTTTATCCTTAATTAACGTGTAAATAAAACAATAAAAGTAGTAAAAGTAAACCATGCCACAATACAAAAACAAAACAATGTAAGTAACCTATATTTACCCATTACAAATAAAATATATTTTATAGATACCCATAAGGGGTTAAGAAGTACATTAAAAATTTTATTGGTTAGCAGAAGGTCCAGTATCAATCGGAAGTATACAGAGCTTGCATACTGGTCTCTTGATAACTGTATTTTTAGTTCGCAAAGTTACTACACGCGCAATGTTATCAGTTCCTGGATGTTTAGCCACACGGCCAAGGAGCCATTTACACGGGGGTAAGTGATTCTCTTTTATTAACACTATATCTCCTAACTACCTATGTAAAAACTGGTTTAAATATTCTTGCGACCATCGTCGCCAAAATTGTTGCATCAGCTTCTGGGTGAGTTGCCACCTGCGTAAACTGCTGATTTTGGAGGTTTCAAAGTTGTTGTCTGGTAAAGTAACCAAGGTTTCGCCAACCAAAGAATGGCCGGGAGTTAGTACCTCCAATGATTCAGGGTCTGTCCTAAGTTGTGTTAGAGGTCTTGAATTCAGGCAGGCCTAAATCTGAATCAAGACTGTAGACAGCTCTTCGTAGGTTAAGGTTGTGTCTCCGATGACCTTCCTTAGGTGTGTCTTCACCGACATAATTCCGGCTTCCCACAACCCTCCAAAATTTGGTGACCATGGCGGAATAAAGTGCCAAGAAGTGCCGTGTGAAGCCAAGGAATCTGTCACCTCTCTTAAGATTTTTGACCTTTTAGATGCAAATAGTGTCTAGCGGCTCCCACGAAGTTTGTGTCGATGTCACTCCAAATGTCGGTACAGAGCCCGCGGCGAGCAACAAATCGTTTGAACGCGCTTATAAATCCTTCGGTTGTAAGATCACTAACAACTTTCAGAAGAATTGCTCTAGTCGCCATACAAATAAAAAATACATATGTATCCCTTTTATGATTTGTATCATCTGCCCTTTGTTGTCCGTACGTTGATGGGTTGGGCGTAATCAATTCCACCGCATTTAAATGGTTCAGAAGGTGTTACTCTAGCAGCTGGAAGCTGGCCCAATAAAAGCGTGGCAGATTTTGCCCTGTCCTTGAAACATGTACACATTTTCTGACATGTGATTTTGTCAACAGTTTGGAGCCTAAAATCCGGTATTGGGATTGCAAATATGTAAGCATAAGCTGCAAACCTCCATGTAGTGTTTTTGTGTGGGCATCAGCGACAATTAAATCCGTTACAGGCGATTTTTTAGGAAGCAGAATCGGATGCTTTCTGTTTGTGTCCAATTGGGATTTTTCCAGACGTCCTCCAACTCGTAGCAGTCCTGATTCATCTACAAACGGATTTAAAGGTTTAAGAGGACCCTTGATTTTATTCGGTTCATTAGCTTTCAAAAGTTCAAATTCCCTTTTAAAATGTTCCCGTTAGCATTCTGTAATACAGGTGTCAGCAACATGTTTTAACTCTTGAGCTGTAAGGTAATTATGACGGCGTTCAGAGTTATTTTTACCATACAGGAAACGCTTGCAATAAGCCACCAATCTTACCAGCTTGGTCCATGAAGATTATTTGTCCCTTCATTTATCCATTTCAGTAAAGTGAACCTTTCTTATTTCCAACTGAGTTTCATCGTTTTTTGGTTTAGAATATTTTACGGTCTTTTCCTGAAGAAGCGGTGGACAATAAAACCACAAAGTATTTTTCAACAAATCTGATGGATTTAGCCCTCTCGATGCGCAATCAGCAGGATTCTGGCTGGATGGATGGATATATGACCATTGTCATCATCAAGTGTGCTCAGAATTTCTGAGACACGATTTCAAACAAATGTCTGCCATTTGCTTGGATATCCTCTTAACCAGGATAAAACCACTTCTGAATCTGACCAAGCATGAATATGAGACCTTTCAATGTTCAACACTTCAGACACCTCCTTCAGAAGCTTACGTAATAATGTTGCTCCACACAACTCCATTTTAGGAATTGATATTTGTTTAATTGGTGCTACCTTTGTTTTGCCAGTAACCAAGCTGACGTAAATATTTCCATCCGAATCACACCAATACGCTACTGCACTATACACAGCATTCGAAGCATCTGCAAATCCATGGAGTTCTACCACTTCAGCGACAGCTTTGGTTTTCATCCAACGTGGCAACTTGAATTGTTTAAAATTTTCTAACTCGTTCCGGTAAGTAATCCATTCCTTGAGTATTACGTTTGGAAGTTCTTTGTCCCAATTTATTCCTACCAGCCACAATTTTTGGATTAAAATCTTTGCTTTGATTATGCATGGCGCAAGCCAACAAAGGGTCGTATAATTCAGCTATGTCTGACAAAACCTTTCTTTTGGTTACAGGTGCTGCCTGCGGCAGAAGTGTCACCGTGTACTGAAATTCGTCGGATCATCGATTCCAGGTAAGTCCTAAAAGTTTAACTATCTCATCTGTTTTTAAGTTAATCCCTTCTAATATATCCTTTCTTTCTTCCTCTTTTTTTAAATTTTCCAGTAATTTACTGTCATTTGTAATCCACTTTTGAAGTTCAAACCCTCCATTTTTTAGCATTATGTTTAATTCTCTATAAATCTGTAATCCTTCTTCCACTGTTTGACAGCCCGATAGCAAGTCATCCACATAAAAATCACTAACTATTTTTTGGCTCTTTCGGGATACAGTACACCTGCGTCACGAGCCAGTTGTTGCAGCGTCTTTACAGCCAAATAGAGCGCTGAAGCGGTTCCATATGTTAGTCGCAATAAACGATATTCCAGTATCCTTGCATTTTCTAGTAGCTTCTGTATTTTCGTTATCCTCATCCTCACCATTCCACTGATCACACCATAACAACCGTTGGTAATCTGTATCTTGATCAGCCACCTTGACTTGACGGTACATCTTAATGATGTCAGCTGCCAAGCAAATAGGGTATTTCCTCCACCTTATCAGTAAATGCCTTAATTCTGGCTGTAGGGTTGGCCCTATCATAAGAGCATCATTTAGGGAGTTACCATTTTGATCTTTACAAGATGCATCGAATACGACTCGAATCTTGGTCGTGTATTTGTCATCTCTAATGACAGCGTGATGTGGAAGAAAGAAAGATTTGTTTCCGTTTTGTTCCTTCTCTAGAACGATTAAAAAAATTCTTATTGAATCAAGATTCTAATGATCCAATCCTTTTCTCTGCGATCAATTTAGAATTCTCAAACTCGACATTTTGTTGTTTAAATGGAAGTCGCACAATATAATGTCCCTGCGAGTCTCTGCACGTTGTTTGTGCATAAAACCTTTTACACTCTTCTTCTTCCTGCGATAATATTTTTGATTGATTTTTGGGTTCAGCTTCCATTTCCCAAAATACCTTGAGGTAATCATCCGTCAAAGCATGCATTACAACGACGTGGTTGCTTCGGATCTTTTGTGTAGTACCTGAAATTATCCAACCCAGAGAGGTACTTTGAGCTACTAATGATCCTTCTGATTCCCTTTTGATATGACCTTGTTCGACTTGTCCCTATACCTCTGTACCCAACAAAACATCAATTTTGTTAAGAGTGTGATATTGTGGGTAAGCTACGCATATGCCACTTTTATTTACCCACTCTAATTTAACAACCTTTTTACTAGGAAGAAAAGAGGTAATAGACTTGAGAATGTAAGCTTGAACGGTTATCACTGTGGTGGAATCAAACCTAGGATGAATCTTCAAATTTACCATATATTTAACAGCAATGTTGTTGTTACCCTCTAATCCAGATATACGCCCCTGTACAGCCACCTTCTTAAGACACAAGTACTGAGCAACCGCTTCCGTGACAAAAGAGGCTTGGGAGCCTTGATCAAGCAGCGCTCAGTTTAAATAACGCTCTCCGTTGGATGACTCTGCCTTAACCAGAGTTGTGGCTAACAGAATCTGACTTTGAACCGGCAACTGATTAGATGAATAGCACGTGATAACAGGGTCGCTTTCTACTGAGCTGGATGACGCGATGGGTTCGTCTAGTTCACTGCTGTTGCTAATATAGATTTCCCACTCTTTTCTGGAATCTACGTCAAGTTTAAGGGTTAACAAGTGTATTATAAGTATATCCTAGGAGCACACATCGACTCCTATGTTTGTTAACTCACTTAAACAGTCAGTGGTGGTGTCAATCAATCCCTTTAATATTTGCGCAGACTCACCTACAGTATTTTTTGACTTAACATTTTTTTTGAGAATAGAATGACACAAGAATTTCTTATTGTTATATCTCGAATTTAATAATGTCCAACATCTCGTATAATTTGGATCAGCAATTGGAATCTGTCTAAGAAGTTGTTCTGGTTCACCAGACAAATAACCCTTTAAATAGTGCATTTTCTGCACATTATCTAACTGAGAATTACTATGCACTAACGATACAAATAAATCTCGGAATGTGGTCCATTCTGAATGTGAAGGTAGTTCTGAATGTGAACCTGTAAAGGTAGGTATTACAATTCGAGGCAATTGAATGTTTGTACTCTGAGTCTGTGAACTCATTTGAAACAACCTTTACTGGTTTTTCAAAGGTGTCCAGCACTTGTTTTAAAACTGTTTTATATTCCACATTCAACTCATACATGTTATCTTTAAAATAAGCGAATTTTCTATCAGTAGATGCTTTCACAATCTTGTCGTGTGTATCATTAAACTTAGACCAAAGTTTATTTAGAGAATCTAATCTGATTTGTACATATTGCTGTGTTATTCTCTCTTTAGGATTCTTTTTACAATTTATTAAATTATTTTTCATACGGTCATAAGAATCGACCTGCAAGTTAACTAAATCTTCCATTTTGAATCAAACTATTATTTAACGTCAGTACAAATATAATTCTTTTTTACTATACAAGAAACATAAGTTACAGAAAAATCCTAAAAAATTACAAGTGTTTTTGCATTTGTTATGTTTCCAAAAAATTTCGCTTTCAGAAGCTCGAAAAATGCACAGAAAAACTGCTATGCGTATGTTGTCTATGAGAAAGCCTCTCATTCCGTAGAAAATCGGGTGGTACTAGAGTCTCTCAGCGGTGCCAAGTTGATTGTTGGTGCTTAAGTATTTGTGCAGTATGGCTACGATGGCTATTTGAGTGCAGAATTAGAGTACATATTATATCCCCAAAACTCTTCACCACTGCATTGGATCGCGTTTACAAGCTACAGGACTAGAAAGGATACGGTATTAACATCAACTGCGAGTACATTACTCATTTCATTTTGCCGACGATGTAGTCCTTATGGCAAAATCGCTGGAGGACCTAAGGTCAATGATCACTATAGTGCATCTCAAAGGAATATAATCATAAGAGATGTATTCGCTAGCATGACCAGATGAACGGAAGTTGTGATTTCAGCAAGATGGGGTCACAGTCCGTACTTAGCTTTTGTTACTTTAAAGAAGAAAAAAAAGACTATATTAATAATTATTTATATTTTTCTCCTACATGAAACCAGTGATAATAAAAAGTCTGAAAACTTTTACAAAGATAAATATAGTTGATGTAAATCCATAATTACTACTTCTTTATTTGATCAAAAGAAGCTAATTAATGGCGTATAGTTTATAATATAATTTTTTACCATAAAGGCAGATAACAAAATGCTGACAAAATATGGAAATATAGTTAATTGACATTGAAGGCTTATTGAAGGCTAGTCTTATCTCATGTTTCTTAATACTAAAATATCCTTCTGATTTCTAACAACATCATGAATTGACATGTTTTTTTTATATTTATAATATTTGAAATTTTAATCAATACATATATAAACATATAACCGACACGATATTCAGATCACACTAAATTAAAGGCATAATATTGTCTTATAAAATGTTTTAAATTACTAAACTGCTTAAAATATTCAAAAAGTAAAGATAAATAATATTATTCATAAGCTCTATATTGTAATTCGGAAATGGGTCAATAATTTCTAAGTTACGAGGCGTGTTCTTGAAATTCAGGTGGCCTACCAAAGTAAAAAGCGCAATAGTGCGCGATATATATTCAATATTCATATAAGCCTCTATGGTATATAAACAATATTATAGAAGAACTCCAAGATGCAAAAGATATTAGTAGTTTTGTAGCTTTAATTCTCATATATATAAAAGACATAATATTATGATAGTAGGTTCTATGAAATAAAGCAAATATGTAGAAGGTCAAAAGCTTCATAATGATAGAAATGGGACTTGAAAAAGATTATTATAGTGGAACGTAGACTGCTTCGACATGACCGGGACCACTGTGGCGACGCTGTCGTCGCGTTACAAGCGAAACACACCGAAGCCTAAATCACGCTATCAAAATTCCGAATCATAAACAGTATATGTAGAACATCTCCGAACTATCACACGGAATGTTGGCCGCTCCCCGGGCAGAACACCTTGCCCGGCGGGAGATCTCCCCTTTTCCTTCTACGGCCACAGTAACCCCGACGTGAACTGAACACGCAACCAACAACCTTCGGAAACTTCAAGCTTCATCATCGTCATAGAATACCCCACCCATTCGCTCCCGAGCAGATATCATCTGTAGTCTTCTTATCCTGCAAGCCAGCTAGCTTCACAAGGTTCATCGCAGCACTGGAATAATAATGCTTCCTGTTCCTTCAAGCTACTCTCTGCGCTATACAGTGTTCGGTACGGCTCTGAGCCTTACTGCTTGCATCTTCTTCTTGACACTCTCGCAGATTACTTGCCTTCTTCTCGGCTCACCGCAGACTACAAGGCAATCCACTGGCACTTGCACATTCGTCGGCAACGAGGCTGCACTATCGACCTCCGGTCTAAGCAGGGGGGTGATGTGGCGACGCTGTCGTCGCGTCACAAGCGAAACACACCGAAGCCTAAATCACGCTATCAAAATTCCGAATCACAAACAGTATATGTAGAACATCTCCGAACTATCACACGGAGTGTCGGCCGCTCCCCGGGCAGAACACCTTGCCCGGGAAAGGCGCATTAGCCTTTCACGTCGCATCATGTGGTTCTGATCGATGAAGGTATGAAGGTGGTGATGTTTGCTCGGATCGTATGGGGGAATTTGGGATGGTGTAACCCTGGCGAAAGTCGTATTATTGCTTGTTGCGTTTTGCAGCACTGCGTCTCTGCGATTATTTTTTAGTGGGTCGCTATTCTTAATGGCGCTCTCTGCACTTTAGTTTGACTCATATTTAAGTAGCTTTGCCCAAGTCTAATCCTTTCATGACTCGGCTGCAGACTATCTAACCCACATTATGTTTTATACAACAACATTACAAAATATCTGTGTAAATTTCGCACCTATTAATGGTTGAAGGCAACTTATTGGTGGGTGAGATAAATATGATAGAAAAATGCATATCATACGCAACGCCAGTTACACAAACCCTTTGTGATGGCGAATTATTATTATTATTATTATCCTATAGGCATTGGTTTGTGGAGCATATGTTCGACTACATGCGGGTGATAGATGTAGGGTAAAAGAATATCAAGGTTTCGGACGAAATTCGCCAACTTGGGTCCCTTTCCCTTGATATGAGCGATAGACTCATGATACGTTCTGTGGCCAGGAGCCGTGCTCCCCTTGCAAACGGTAGTGATGCCTTACACTTACATCATCATTCTGCAGGAGTGGCAGTCTGGTAAGTGGTGGTGCTCACGGAGGGATTTTTATGGCCAGTTTGCATGCGTAATGTGTTACCTAAACCGTGTGACGTACAATCACTGTGTCTGGATTTGATTGTATTCTGTATAGCGTTTACACGCATTGACGTACGCGACTTCAGTCGATACATTTGCTAACGCACTACGAAGGGCCAAATTCTATTTTACTGGTTCACCAGTTATTATTCTGTGGACTATGGTTCAGTTCCCAACTACTTTTCCCTTTTTGATGAAGCGCATTGGTTGATTATGGTACTTGGCGCACAGGCAAACGCCGTGTGTCTTCCCCACATTTTTTTAGGAATAGTGAGAGAGACCTTGTATTAGCTATGTTATATAAACGGGAAAAGATTTATTAAGAATTTTTTGATGTATACCTGATACAATTGAAATAGGGACGATTTAATGTTCTTAACCTTTTTAAGCCCTTTCTTCGAGAACGGGGTTCTGTAGCTAAAAATATTTATAAGGCACTACCAACACCTTTCGATTGCTCTAGTGAATACTAATTCTTCTAAGAGACACATAAAAGAACTAAGTTACCAAACAGACACAACTTAAACAATGGTCTTATCTAAAATGATCACGTAATTTTATTAAAATCAAACAAATAGACAGTATAACCGTAAAATCTCAAGAAAGACCCTTGGGACATATAAATCTTGTTTAACTGGTTACAAATATTTAATAAATTAAACAAACGTCCATTATATATACTATTAAGAAGGGGCGAGCGTTAAAGCACAAACGATAAAATTTTAAACAATAATTTACTTTTTTACTTTATTATGCTCTTGCTGCAGTCTTAAGTACTAACGGCACTTTTTTAATGTATTTAATAAAGAGTATATCCATAAATGTTCTCTTTAATATCTCATCATATATATATATATATATATATATATATATATATATATATATATATATATATATATATATCATCATCATCATCATCATTACAGCCCTTCACAAGTCCACTGCTGAACATAGGCCTCCCCCAAGTAATGCCACAAAGCACGGTCCTGAGCCACCTGCATCCATCGACTTCCTGCATGTCTTACCAGGTCGTCACTCCATCTAGTGGGGGGTCGCCCTACACTACGCCTACCGGTACGAGGCTGCCACTCGAGAACCTTTCTTCCCCATCGGTTATCGGTTCTTCGAGCTATATGGCCGGCCCATTGCCACTTCAGCTTACTAATCCGTTGGGCTATGTCGATCACTCTGGTTTTACTGCGGATATCCTCATTTCTGAGTCTATCACGCAGAGAAACTCCAAGCATAGCCCTCTCCATAGCTCGCTGAGCGACCTTAAGCGTCCTCATACGGCCAGCAGTGAAGGACCACGTCTCAGATCCGTAAGTCATCACTGGCAACACGCACTGGTTGTACAATCTAGTTTTTAGAGATTGAGGTATACCTGACGAAAAGATATGTCGTAATTTCCCGAACGCTGCCCAGCCGAGTTGAATCCGTCGATTGACCTCTCGGTCGAAGTTGGACTTACCTAGTCGGACTATTTGTCCCAGGTAAACGTACTCGTCAACAACTTCGAGCATAGTGCTCCCAACAACTACCGGCATAGGTGTGACATGGACATTAAACATGATCTTTGTTTTGTCCATGTTCATCTTAAGACCTATCCGTTGGGAGGCACTATTGAGGTCATTGAGCATAATGCTTAAGTCCTCCAGCGATTCTGCCATAATGACTATATCGTCGGCAAATCGAAGGTGAGTGATGTACTCGCCATTGATGTTAATACCGTATCCTTTCCAGTCCAGTAGCTTGAAAACGTCTTCCAACGCAGCGGTGAAGAGTTTCGGGGATATAACATCACCCTGTCTTACACCTCTCTGCAGTTGGATAGGTTTCGAACTCTGGTTCTGTACTCGGATAGCCATCGTAGCCCTACTGTACAAACACTTCAGCACTTCGATGTACCGACAGTCAACTTGGCACCGCTGAAGGGACTGTAGCACCGCCCAAATTTCGACGTAATCAAAGGCTTTCTCATAGTCCACATATGCCAGGCAAAGTGGCAGATTGTACTCTTCGGTCTTCTGTACAATCTGCCGCAGGGTATGTATGTGGTCTATGGTACTGAAGCCTTTTCGGAAACCGGCTTGTTCGGGAGGCTGGAAGTCGTCGAGTCTGCGTGCGAGACGATTCGTAATGACTCTCGAAAATAGCATGTAGACGCGGCTCAGAAGGGAAATCGGTCTATAGTTCTTCAAGAGAGCGTTGTCGCCTTTCTTAAAGAACAAAACCACCGCGCTTCCGCTCCACGCCTCCGGAGTAGTGCCACCATGGAGGACGGAATTGAAGAGCTTCCGAAGGACTTCAAGTACCGGTTTTCCACCCGCTTTCAGAAGCTCCGCTGTAATTCCATCCTCGCCCGGGGCCTTGCCGTTTTTAAGGTGGTGGAGAGCCATTCTAATCTCGCTCAGACTGACGTCCGGGATATCATCGGAATAGTGTCGGATAAGACTTGCTCTTGGATCGTTACTCACACTTACGTGTGGCTCCAACGATGATGTGTACAGCTGCCCATAGAACCTCTCAATCTCACTCAAAATCTCAGGTGTCCCGGAAACGATGTTGCCACACTCAGTCTTCAGCTTTGACAGTTGGCTCTTTCTGGCAGACAGATCTCTGGCAAAGACTTTGGAGCCCTGGTTCCGCTCGATCGCTTCTTTAATACGAGAAGTATTAAAGTTGCGTAAGTCTCGCCGCATGCATTTGGAGATCTGTCTGTTCAGTTGCCTGTATGCTGTCAAATCTGTTGACGATTGCAGCCTCATCTCCCGTCTAACAGCCATGAGATTAAGAGTGTGATCGGAGAGTTTTTGTGTTCTTCTGCGGCGGGTCTTGCAGAACTTAGCTCCGACCGCATGGACAGTTTCCACGAGCTTGTCGTTCATATCGTCCACTGCATTGCAATCTTCTAGGCACTGGAAGCGGTTACGTAACTCGAGCTGAAAGGTTTCGGGATTCTGGATTAGAGCACGAGGGGGACGGAGCGTTGACTTCATTAGACGAGACCTCTCCAACTTAACGTTTAGGTTCAGTGTGCCTCTAACCATTCGGTGATCGCTGCCAGTTTTCACCCTTGCGATCACTGAGACATCACTGAACAGTTGGCGTCTGGTCGTCATAATGAAGTCAATCTCATTTTTTGTCGAACCGTCGGGGCTCGACCAGGTCCACTTCCTGTGGGGCCGCTTCTGGAAGAAAGAGTTCATCATAAAGAGTCCCTCTTTCTCCATAAAGTCGGCCAGCTGCTGGCCCCTTCGGTTCCGTTGCCCTACTCCAAATTTCCCTACCTTCAGCTCACCGCTTTCTCTTGTGCCTAGTTTTGCGTTGAAGTCTCCCATCAACACCGTGTAGTGGGTTTTGGAGGAATGTATGGCTCTGGAAATATCCTCATACATTTCCTCCACCTCCTCATCGGGATGTGCCGAGGTTGGTGCGTAAACCTGAATGACCTTCAGCGAATACCGTTTGGTGATTCTGAGTATCAGGTACGCGACCCTCGTCGACACACTCCCAATCTTTACAACGTTGTTGACGAGAGACTTGTGGACGATAAATCCGACACCTCCTTGGGACAGATGGTCGCCCTCCCGGTGATAGAACAAGTTGCCGGACTCGAGGATTGCCGTGTCCTCCCCCTCTCTTCGGACCTCGGATAATCCAATAATATGCCAGCGCAACTTGTCTACCTCTTCTTCCAGCTCTAGTATCTTCTCGTCAGTCCTCAGGGTGCGTGCGTTATATGTTGCCAGGTCGAGTCGTCGTAGGTGGCAACCGAACTTCCACCGGAGATTCTTAGCACCCCCTAATTATAATATATATATATATATATATATATATATATATATATATATATATATATATATATATATATATATATATATATTGCAATTCCTAAATCCACCTGCGAGTTTTTCGCTAGTCATTGCTAACTTTAAGATTTAAAAGTTATTAAGTAACTTTACCGCAGCTTAATATTTGTGACCTAGATAAATGTTGATAATGTAAATATTGTGAAACAAATACAAAAGTGTTTATCCAAATTACAAAAATCGAAGATATAATTTTTAACTGGCTGATTGCAGCGCCTCCGTCTGTGTTGAATTCATTAAGATTTGAATTCTTGGGTTCTAATTTTTCGCGCGGTACGCTAATACTTTTTCTAATATGAAAGTTGCGTTAGTTATTCCTCATAACAGTAACTACCTGCCAATGCAAGTCAAAATAAATCCAGTGATTTCGGAGATCAGTCGTAACACAAGACAGACAGACAGACACTGAGAGAAAGACAACAAACAACAGACAAAAATTTTTTTGTTATAACAACCGCTTATATTATTATAAGCATTCAGTAAAAACTTGTTGTTTTAACATTACAAAAAGATACTTCATTTTTATTTAGTTTTATAGATATAGTGTGAGAGTGTATGTTCAATTTCTACTACTATTGTGTAGCATATTTCGAGATTGGAGTTTTTTTTTTTTCAAAATTAAAACAAACTTGTTGTGCAGAATGTGTCCGAAATTCAGTTACATTATTAATACGATAGATAAACGATATAATATATCACTCATTTGCACTATTCAATGTTATTTGTTTTATTTTTCTTTTACAATATTCTACGCTGGAATATTCCTAGAACCATCACAAGAAGAAACGATTGATTAATAAAATTAACATAAAAATGTGTAACATGGGTAAATGTCAAAGCATAATTTCTGAAGTATTGTCAAGTGCTACTCAAATGGTGCATTATTTAGTTTAGGTGTATGTAATTTAGTCATTGTAAAGGTAATTTAGAAATAGTTTTTTGTTTTTTTACATATAAGGTAAAATGGGACTGACATATTAAAAATAACGAAGCCTCTTAATTAAAGTATAATAAGAAAAAACTTGCAACGTAATGCATTTAGTAACACTTCATCAACGTAATTACATAACAACACCAAAATAAATCCAATAATCAAGATAACACTGCTTATCTCCGTCGCACATGGCGCAGCCTCTCTGCAACACGATTCTCTTTGCTTGTGCAGTCCTTCTTACTTTCATGCCTCGTATATATAAAATGTTCGTCTGTATATCCAGCCTTTTCTCCATGACCACACACTGCTATCTTCTACCACTTAGTGGAAGAGGGCCCCACGTGTGCACTTGCAAGTAAGGGAGTTTGGTTGCCGTTGGTGGAAGTGGGTGGATGTGGGTGGTAAAATATGTAATGAGATACTTTTATCATTTTCTATCGACTATATGACTCATATAAGCTTAAGATTGAGCTGAATAGCGTAAATTACTTTTGTGCGTGATAATATTGAGAACTTTTCTACAATATTTAAGATTGATTTAAACTACATTTACGGATTTTTTTCGCGTTTAATTTAAATGATTTTTAATTTCCAACGTTTTGTGTGCTTTCCTGCACCCATGGTCATAAGGATCTGAGGTGACTGACGTCCCAATGTTAATGTTAACCCGAAGTGCCTTCAGCTTTTAAACTATTATTTATGGTCCGATCTACATAGAATGAACTCACTGTGTCTTGAAGTGTTGCAGTGGTATGCTTGGGGTTAGTTTTAATTTTATTAATTACATGTTTCCAAGCAGGTGGTAGTACCCAGCCTCCTTCTCTATTGAAATTAGAATGTTTTATAATTTCAATAGCCTCAAGTTCGTTGGTAGGAATCCATGTTCTTTCGCGAGGATTTGTGTCCTATCAAGTCTGATGTTATGGTTGGGGCCGCCTAGAATATGATCACAAAGTACAGACTTCCAGAGCATTGATGCTTCACGTCAGCTATATGTTCTTTTTCGCGGGTTTTAGTTGATGTTTATTTTTGCCCTATGTATGAGAGACCACATCCAAAATCAAGCTTATACACTCTTTTATCTTGTGGGGAAATATGACAATTGACAGATGGTAAGAACTGACTAATCTTCTTCAGTGGCATATATGTAGCTAATCTTGTCTGTGACATCTCTCACATATGATAGTACAGCAGGCACACGCTTGACTGTGGCCGGCTTCACTCGGTCACTATGACATAGGCGCAGGACCCGAAGCGTGTTGTCGTGCAGAACCCGCTTGACGTTCTGAAGCCCGGCAGAAAGATGTTTGTTGCCACAGATCCCTCGTACTCTCTGTAACAAAGATTTGCCCACGGTAATTAACAGTGAAGGATGATGGTGAGATTCGCCGTTTAAATATCGGTTTGTATTGGTCTTTTTTCTATACACAGTTTGACCTATGGTGTTGTTAGAATTTCTGATGACTAACACATCTAGGAAAGCTAAGGAGTTATTTGCCTCTAATTTCAATTGAATTGAATTGTATTGAATTTTAGAATTTATGGAATTAAGATGTTCTAAAATGCAGTGACTTTTTTGGTGGTAAAATTGTGAAAGTATCGTCTACGTACCGCTTGTAGAACATTAGCGTAATTGGTGCAGTAAGGAGGGCTTTCTCCTCAAAGTCTTCAATATATATCGACTACAATGGGAGATACAGGTGAGCCCATCCTAACACCATCATGTAACTTCCTTCCAATAGTTACCATGTAAGGAAATCTGTGTGATATTGCATATTTCCAACGTTGTTGCGGATTCTTCACTGATGTGGCACTTCATGGTTTAGGACCTTTTTATTCCCTCCTCTGTGGTGCCCATTGGAGGCAAATCTTAACCATGGCTTGGTCGTTCCTGTAAAATAGCATCATGCTATAAGCAGGAGTGCTACTAAGCCTGGGCTAACGGATCAGCGTCCCGGGATGTAAACACCAGCGCTCTAAAAAAGAAGTATAATTCCGCCTCTAGGTCCTTCAAAAGAGTCATTGCCAAGGCAAAGTCAGAGCACATAGGCAGAATTAGCGAGAAACTAGTTCGCCTTCCTTCTGGAACCCGTGCATTCTGGTCTCTCGCCAAGGCTGTCCAGGGGAATTTCTGTCAGCCATCTCTTCCATCTCTGCACAGGGAGGACGACTCACTGGCCCATACCGCAAAGGAGAAAGCCGATCTTCTAGGCTCTTTCTTAGCGTCCAACTCGACTCCCGATGACGGGGGGAGTACGCCGCTGACCATCCCGCGGTGTGAGTGCTCCATTCCGGAAGTGCAGTTCACACAACGCTCGGTTCGCAAAGCACTCCTCTCCCTGGACATCCACAAGTCGATTGGGCCTGACGGAATCCCCCCAATTGTGCTGAGGACGTGTGCTCTAGAGTTGGCACCGGTTTTAACGCGTCTTTTTCCGGTACACCTACTCCCGAGTCGAAGTTGCAAAAATGGATGATGATGGATGGAAGACGGCTTTCGTCCACCCGATCCCTAAAAAAGGCGACCGCTCAGACCCATCCAACTACCAGCCTATCGCCTTCATCTCCTTGTTCTCTAAAACAATGGAGCCCATTGTAAACTGCCAGCTCATGAGGTACCTTGAGGATCGCCAGCTGATTAGTGACCGCCAATACGGTTGTCGCCGCTTCAGCTGGTAATCTTCTGGTCTACATAACTCACAGATGGGCGGAGGCAGTAGAGTCCAAGGGGGAGGCAATGGCCGTTAGTTTGGACATTGTGAAGGCCTTCGATCACGTTTGGCACAAAGCACTTCTTTCGAAGCTCCCATCCTATGGGCTTCCCGAGAAATTGTGCGATTGGATCACAGCGCATCAGCTTTCTTGCAAATCGGGGCATCGAGGTCGTTGTAGACGGTGCAAGCTCCGATTGCAAGCCTATTAATGCTGGTGTTCCACAAGGCTTCGTGCTATCGCCAACGCTGTTTCTTCTGCATATCAATGATATGTTGCAAAGCCGTAACATTCATTGCTATGCAGATGACAGCACTGCTGATGCTCTTTACTCCGGCCGAGCCAATATTTCTCGGGAAAACGTCTCCGAGTGCCGGGATAAATTCATAGAGTCTTTCTACGTCTGGATTGGGGGCGACTAAATCTAGTCCAATTTAACCCCCAGGAGACACAAGTTTGCGCGTTAACCGTAAAAAGAACCCCTTTGTCGTATCACCTCAGTTTCAAGGCACTTCCCATGTTGCCTCAGCCAGTATCGGAATCCTCGGCGTCGACATATCGAGTGACGTGCAGTTTCGTGGACACTTGGAAGAGAAGGCCAAATTGGCCTCTGAAAAGCTTGGCGTGCTCAGCAGAGCTGGACAGTATTTCATGCCGGCACACCGCCTTCAACTTTACAAGGCGCAGGTTCGGCCGCACATGGAATACTGTTCCCATCTCTGGGCTGGGGCTCCCCAGTACCAGCTCCTTCCACTTGAACGCATCCTGCGTAGAGCGGCTCGAATCGTTGACGACCGAGTGCTTTCCGATCGGCTCGATTCACTGGCACTGCGAAGAGATGTTGCATCTCTTTGCATTTTCTTTCGTATATACCGTAGAGAGTGCTCTGAGGAAATGTTCGGATTAATCCCAGCCGCCAAATTTCGTGAACTCACTACGCGGCAAACGTCCCGATATCATCCACACCATCTGGATGCTTAGCGGTCCACCACTGTACGTTTCAAGAGGAGTTTTCTTCCGCGTACAACCTCTCTGTGGAATAGTTTACCACCAGCGATTTTGCCGGACCGATACGACCTGGGGACGTTCAATAAAAGAGCGTACTCCTTTCTAAAGGGTCGGCAACGCATCTGCAATTCCCCTGGTGTTCCGGTTGATCATGGGCGGTGGTAGTCACTTAACATCAGGTGAGCCGCATGCTCGTTTGCCCCCTCTTCTATAAAAAAAATATCCTGCTGGCAAGTTATTTTCCTCTAGTTTCCTAGTTGTAATTGAGATGCAGTATTCAACAGGTAGACATATAAATAGATACTGAAAATTAAAACTGATCATGGTTTCATTGTCAGTAAGACGTAGGTCTTTTATCTCACTAACTAAATGTTATGAATCCTTAGGACGTGTGCTCTTGTGTGTCCTCTGAGTGGTGATAATATTATAGCTAAGTGTTGTCAATCTGTAAGTTGGCGAATCAATCTGACTTACTATTGGACGTAATAGAGCGTTCGGTTTGTGTATTTTTGGTAACCCATATAACTTTTGTGGTTGGTCCACGTTAGTCATCTCAGTCCCTTGCGACCAGTGCTGAAAATCACCTGAAACGTCGGGAATTAAAAATTATTTCAATTAAAATTGAAAAAAATCCGTAAAAGTAGCTTAAGTCAATGTGTAGTGTTCGCGTAAATATAAGTAATTGATAGAATCAGGCGTTACTACTAAAAAGTCAAAGAGGGAAGTTGCAAAGAAATTTATATTTTTATTTTTTATTAAATATAAGAAATCATTATATTTAGAGTTTTTGAGATTGTTTTTGAATATTCCAGATTTACCAGAATATTCCATATTTTCAGGAATGTTTTAACTAATTTTAATCGATCTAAAAGGTCTTGAAGTCTTCCCAAAATTTCATGAAGGATCTAGGCTATTCTGTCATATATCCAATCACTAAAAATAATTAAAAGGTAATTATTTTCGATCTAGAATATTCTATAATAAATTTTACAAAATTATTCAAAATTGATTTTAGAGAGTTTAGAAAAGAGAATAATCTATAGTTTCTATTCTGGAATACACATAACGTCGAATTCATGTAGTTTAAACAGTTTTATCAATTTGAGTTTAAAATCTCAAAATAGAAAAAATCTCAACTGTGATGTGTTTCGTTTGGTGAGTGTAGAGAGCCGGATACCAACGTATATGCACGTATATAGATGTTGAGGCTATCTTAGTCCTAACGGGTGACAACGCATCCATATTTAAATTCTTTATCGAGGATGTATGTAGATGTCAATGGGCCACAGCAACCACTTACTATCAGATGGACTGTATGCTCATTTGCGACCCTTATTCTGTAAAAAAATTGGAATATACATTAAGTCATTTTGAGCTGTGCAGTTTAGAAAAGCTGGGAATTATAAACTTGTATTGCTTAAAATATACAAGTGGAAGTCAACGTTTTTGAATGTTGAATGTTAAAAAGTTTGGATATTAAAAAATGACGTCAGGATCATTATTTATTAAAAATAAGTCAAAATATTGAATAAAAATGCCAAATCGTAAAAGGGTATTAACACAGTCTCATGTGTATGCTCTGAAGAAAAAAGCAGCAAACTAGAAGAAATCGAAGTGAAGTACAAAGAACAATGTTTAACAAAAATATGCGTACTAGAAATAGATCTATCCGACGCCATCAATCAGATGATCAAGGGAACAAGAAAATGAATGAAGTAGAGTAAGAATGGCAACAATACGTCAAAAGGACTTACAAACGAAAGATTAAAGTTCTAGCATTTTATTGTGATCCCAAGAGAAAATACGATGAACAGTTAAGTACAGTTATCAGAAAAAACGGTATTTAAATATTGCAACGAAAATAAATTTAAAGTTGAAACTGTACTGTAACTGTAACTGTAAATGCTGTTTGATTGGTAAAATCAAATTACCATTATTACACGCACCAGCACCCCAGTTTTTTACTTATATGATCGGAGAGGTACTGGTATTCAAACATTTTCTACAAAATATACGTCGATACAGTTATTGCTTTCAAATGACTTCTTTCGGGGCTAATCAGTATAATATGCCAAAATAATGAAGGTAATTTCAGTCCGGTTTTCAAAATACGCTGACAAATTTATCTCCGAATAGCTGACATACCAAAACTCCTTCAAGTATATTTCATTGGAAATGAGCAGCTTGAAATAAATCAGAGTTGCATTTGTATTCAGGAGCTAAAGAAATATTACAAAGTTTGCTTATTACAAAGTTTGCTTTATATACACAATCAATTGATTAATGAGTTTAAAACTTCCCTGGAAAAAACCGTTGCAGACAACTCCAAGATCATCATTCGGGCCAAGAGAATCGTTCTTGGTCGGAAATAAAAGAAAACAATACGGACAAGTGGCCAACGCTCGACAAGATATTATTTAACGAATTAAATTTGTCAAGGCGATCGTCAAAAACAATCGTTTGGTGCTGTTATAAACCAGCTGTATTCGATTTAATGACCAAAACAAGGACAGACACGCAAATGAAGAAATAAAATTAAAAATCAATTAATACAATCCGCTGCTATGTAAAATGTTCAAAGCTCACACTAATGTCAAATACTGCAGTTATGTTAAATCCTTTAAATACCTTTGCAAGTATATTGACAATGACAGTGATATGGCTCTCTTTTCAGTGACTCAAAAAAATTGTACGATAAGAAAATACAGTACCAAATGGGTCGCCACATGAATTTTGGGTTTCCTAATATACGATTGCAATCTAGCGGTCGTCCATCTATGAGTTTCTTTAGTATAGAAGACAACGCGTCTTCTATACTAAAGAAACTGCAGCAAAAGTTGCGACAGAACCACCAAAGAGAACAGCTTTAACAGCGTTTTTTGAGCTATGCCGGAATGATCCATTTGCTAATATTTTACTTTACCCGGACGTACTATCTCACTACACTTGGGATACATCAAGTAAAAGATGTTTCCTTCGAAAACGTGAAATGCCGGCAAAAGGACATGATGGAGTGTTTCAGAGTAATACAGTAGAGAGAGTCTACGCCGTGTATCCATAGAACGCTCAATGCTTCTATTAACGTTTACTACTTACTACACAATATTGGCGGCCCGACATGTATTGAAGATCTAAGAACGATTAAAGTTGTGAAACATATTGGAGCTGTAGCAACGGCAACACCAAATTAAATTCGTGAACTGTTTGCGAGTATAATTAACCACATGTAACCCATCAAATACTAATAGATTATAGTTAAAGTATCGAGAAAGTATGAGTGACGATATTCTGGCTGAAATACGACGACAAACTCCGGACTTACAAATTCAATTTTAATAAAGAAATTTTTATAAAACCTTAGATATAACTGAAAGACAAATGTTAAGCGATATTCAACTAAATATTAATACAACTGGGAATTCAAGCATCTCAACGAAATCTATTTGATGCTATAACCGATGAATTACTAAGGTTAACGAATTATAACATAGACAATTTTCAGATCTACATTCAACGTAGCAAATCTTTATTAATTTAAAGACATAAACAGGTTTAAGATTATTATATAAACAACAAGGTGGTGTTATATTTCGGGATGCACCTAATACTACTAGAAAGTCATTTTAATTAATTTAATCCTAGCTGAAATTCATTTAAACATAAAAAATAGCACATGCCATAGCATTATCGGGAATAGCAGATACATTAATGGATGGCGAATGAATAGCACAATTCGCATTAAAGTTACCTCTAATGATTCCTGATTATAAATGTCTGGTATGTGACATTACCAAATCTCCTAATTTGTCCTCAAACGATTGAGCTGGAACATGTTTAGTTCGGATGAAAGGTCAAGGTTAGCTTAGTAGCGTCATACTAAATCTAATATGGTTAACGGTTCAAGATAGCGGTTTAGTTATTTTCTATGGATGCCCATGATAAAGATATCAAATGAAAGGGCTTACTAAGAAAAATACAAAAATAAAGTGAAGTCATTAAAAATCTAATATGGTGGTATCCAAAGAAAAAAAAATTATTCACCTCTATGATATGACGGAACAAATATTGTAGGGACAGACAAGGGTCAACTACTGGCGATAAAAATTTCAAGATGGTGGATCTAAAATGACGATCAAAAACCAACAATGACGCATTTAATTAAATTAACAGACTTGAAAACATCTCCAAAAACAACTAAAAAATAAATAATGTTTCAAATCAAGCTTTTATTGAAATAATCTAAAAAGAAGAAAATAAACGTTAAATTAAAATCAAACCCATTAATTAATTACATTATATAATTTATATATTATAAAAGCTTTTTTAATATTAATTTATAATGTTCCTACTTATGTGAAAATATTTCATTATTTTTAGTTGTTTGAAACGTCCTAGGTGAAAGTTTATCAACTAATTGGGGATATACTGAAAATGAATCAAATCAAGAGTACCCTTAACTGACGAGCATGTATGCGTAGATATATGAATGTGGAGGAGACGAGAGAGGTGTGTGAGGATCGTGCTAAATGGGAGTCTGTAGTTTCTGCCTACCCCTCTGGGTGACAAGCGTGAGTGTTTATGTTGTTTTTTTCTTCAGTTCTTATATTTATTTACATGTTATTTATTGTTATTTCACTTAATAATTACAAATAGACATTTTTAAGAGGCAGTCATATTATGATTGCAGAATGAATAGGTCTGTTTGACCGAGAAAAAAACACACTCACGAATTATTAGCGTAAAAATGTTGCTTTGTGCTGCTGTGTTTCGAATGACAAGTGCAAACAAAACGGTATAATATTTACTGTTCTCTTTTATTCCTCAAGGGTGTCTACGCATCTGCATTTTAATCATTGATCGAGTGTAGATGTACACTTACCATCAGCTTAAATGTGTGCTCGTTTTTTACCCCCCCCCCTTCTATAAAAAATATAGTGTTGTGCATTTCCTTTCAGAACACTTTGCGAAGAATCTATACATTATTTTGATATAACTTTATCGATTTACGAAACTCTCTAAGGCACCATTTTTTTCAACTGAATCGACAATTAAATACAAAATGTTCATAAATTATGTACCTCAAACATCCAAGGTTAATACTTAATAAAGATTCCCAGAACTTTTTCTGAAATTAATGCATATATACACACTATAGACATGGTCAGAAAATTTTATTTAGAATTTGTATAGATTCGAACGTTAGTGGACTTGTTTTAGCCGTTAGCCATCAACAAATCGACTTAAACTTAGATGTACTAAGTTTAACAAACTGCACTCGGTTGCAGTTTGTTCAACTTAGTACATCTAAGTGAGAGAAGAGTGCAAATATTAGGTAAATATATAAGGTATTTGCACTCCGGCTTTTAGCTGTAATAAACGTATAAATGAGATACTATTCATATATATGTACCTAAAGTAAAGATATATTTCAATAATAAACGGTTATTTTGATAAGAACTAATATTAAAAAAAGCTTAAATTTTTGTGTTTAAATATATCACGCAGCCCGTGATTAAATGTTTTATTGCATGCTATATTATTATAATATTGAATTGTTTTAATGCGTTAAAGGGCAACTTTTTATAGATAAAGGCTGACGAACAATTTTTTTAAAAAACTATCCATACTTTTTTGTTTATCATTATATATTTATATATTTTCGTCCTGATTCTAAAGACTTTTTTCAACGCAGCAACTTTTTCCTTTAATATAAGATTTTAGCTTGGAGCCTTTAAATTGGAATCGAATTAAAATTTTCTGATATTTTCTTTGACTGAGTCTGAATAAAAAATCCGATAGGCTTTATTACGCTGTTTTCATCTTTTTATGCAGCTTACTCAATCTCAATAACACAATAGTAGATATTACCATTTGATAAATATGTATCTATTTATTTTAATCAAACTTTTTATTTAAAGTAAACTATTAAAAGGTCACTCGCAAATGGAGGAGTTGATGTTGTATATGTAGATTGTACGGTGCAACTGCACTTATAGCACGATCAGCATTTTTGCGTCATGCACTTATATACAATATATCATTGTTAATCGAGTGAGTTCAGATAGCATCGCCTCACAGAACGTTCGTGTATATAAAATTATCTACTAGTAGTCTTTTCATATTACTACCATTTTACTTATGCATCTAATTAAAAATATAATTATACAAAAGGAGCGGCTCTCTTGCCAATAATATTAAGTACAATATTGAGTGGATTAGTAAGTGGACTAGCCAGTTAACATGGAATATGCAAAGAAAATGATACTTATTAAACCTGGATTGATTGAAAAATTAAAACAAGAAAATAAGGTTGATAGTAATTTTCTCGATTAGATATTGAAATGCAAAATATTATAAATAGTATGATGGAAGACCAAAAAAGTGTATGTAAAGGACATTTTTGAAACGCTCCCGAAAACGAAGACAGTCGATAGTAGTAAGGATTCCTTTAATGATGGTTCAAATGTCACATAGCAATTTTTAGATTATAAACATGACGAAATAACAGAATCACTGTTATTTCGTCATGTTTATTATCTTTAAGTCACGGTTTTTTACCAAAAATAATAGGTATTTCAGTTTTTTTATAGTTATTATAGTTAAGAAAAGTTGTAGATACCTATGCATTAGAAATAATATTCGTGTTGATGTTTTCAACTTTCTTTCTCCTGTAAAAAATAATTACATTTCAAACGTTTTATTTATTCATAAGTGTTTAATAAATTTATCTAAATTATAAAAAAGAAAGTTTGACTTTACATTCCTGGAATCGAACCCGGGCACTCTCGAGTGCAAACTGCAAATACATACCCTTACCTACGTATCTAAAAATAGGTTTAAAAATTATTATATTTAAATTTTTTTTATAATAAATAATTTAATAAATTTATCCAAATATACAACATGTAACATAATTAACGCACTTTGAGAAAGTAGTTTGTTCAGAATCGTTTACTGAATCGATTCCTATCATTTTTAATATAGGTAATTTTTTATCCCAAAAATAATTAAAACTACGTAAATTACAGTCACACTAAATCTGTACAGTCAAAACAAACTGAAATGAACCGTAACTTAAGGCAGTAAGACTTTTAAGAGTGCAGTTTTATTTGTATTATTACTAATTCTGTCATTCAATAAAAATAAAGAAAAATGAACTTTATTTCAAGCACGTTAAAGGCTTTGCGTTCGTGGATTTGTACTGTGACCACAACATTCTTCCGGAATTAGTATAACTAATTTGATAAATAATCAGTGCATAAAAATGTTTAACTAAAAATTCGGTGTATGTATTATGATTATATCATAATATACTAATTGGGGTGTCTGAGGGTGTGCGTTAATTACGTTACATATTGTATAAAAGACAAAAAAAAATAATTTGACTTCATACTTCTGAAATCAAACCCGGGCTCTTTTGAGTGCAAAATGTAAGTAATATAATAAACCACGTTGCTAAAATTCATAGGTTATGCAGTAGTGTTCCTACCTTTTAATACCGTTCATATGTGGGGCGTTTGATTTATAATATAAAAGCTTTTTAATCTTCGTAACGGGTTTCACTTCATGTCCCATATTTAAAAATGGTAATTATTGACAAGGTACCTTACTATTTTAATTTAAAATATTTTATATCGACGTATACACGAAAGAAAAATATTTATAGAAAGAAAAATATTTATCAAACTATGAATTTAAAAATAAAATCATACAAATACATTAATAATAATAATAATGGCGTAGGGAAGTGACGACCCCATCGCCCGTTGACGTGACGGTTATGTGACAAAACCGCTACGTCCGCGCAGTCAGTCAGCACCTTGCCAAGAGGTGTGAGCGCCGTGCCTCGGCAAAAATTGATGGTGCAAGGGCCCGCTTGTGCATATGGCCTCACCATGAAACGGCGCCGGGTCTGGGCGTCTCCCGTTAAATGACGCCCTGTATGGATGATGGAACACAGAAGATTGCGCAAAGGGCCGCTACCTGGAGGTCGTCAGGGCGCGTCTGGAGCTGGCGCTGGACGCGACAGCATGCGAACCGCCAGCCGAGCGCGAGGTGCTGCACGACCACCCAGCAGCCCCTCGCATCCATCATCCCCACCAGCTTGCTTGGTGTCGGCAGGGTCTTCGCAGACCCAGCAATCGGCACCCGCCACTGGTGGAGTACGCCGCATGCGATGGACCATCAATATGAATTCAAACGCATTGCGGGCGTATTTTAGGGCGAAAGGGGGAGAAATTGGAGGTTTCGCGTATCGGCTGACACGTCTTTTTACTGAGCTGGAGCCATCTATTATTGTCACCGAGTAAGTCTCTGCAAACGGGCTAATCCCAGTCAGCCTCTCGGGTCATCTGAGGCGGCTGGGACTACGTGGCGGACCGCTCCAGGCTCAAATGCAGAAGGCGGTGCTCCTCGATACCGCCCGCATCGTCCGCCGGTTTTTTCCCTTTCCCCCTAACCCTCGGTCGTTTGGTCTCCCCTGCCGAGGGCTTCCATCTGGTTGGGCTTTTATTTATTTATGTATTTTCATATTTATTTTATTTTATTGATATTTTTGTATATTTATCTTTTCATTTTCGTTTATAATTATATATTTATACATCCCAACCAGATGAGAAAACTATATAGATACCCCACACATAATAATAATATTAATATAATTTATTTAGTTCCAAACATATACACAAATTAACATAACATAATTATTTAATGGAATGAACTAAAAAGGCGTCTACTCAGTAGAAATGTTATAGAAACCACATAGTGGTAACTACAACTACTGATTTTCAGTAAACGCCAAAGACATAGGTGGAATAGAATAAACTTAACTTATTATACTAATCACAGGTTCCAACACTTATGAAAATACATACTTTACTTATATAAAAAACACACTTATAACAATTTAAAAATAAAAATAAAACTGTTAGCATTTAGGAAAAGGGCACAACAAAAAGCCAACACACAACAAAAGGCATTTGCAAGGCACAAGACACACAATTAAATTATTTGACAAGATACAAAAGCAAAATAAATAAATTTACAATTAAGCAAGTATTCCTTAGTTTTGTAATATATAGACACAGTATACTTTATAAGAAAAATGTGATACATCGACACAGAATTCTACTTACTTTGCAAATTTAAAAGGTATTCTTTTGGTTTTATTTTAAAAGTGCCAACTGTTTTGCTGCCCTTGATCGGAGGTGGTATATTATTCCAACACTTTGTGGCAGCATACCGAAAGCTACCACGAAACGCGGCCGTTCTGTGTCTTGGGTACAATAATCGAACAGTTTCCCGCGAGAGACGTTCCGAGAAACTGCGCCTTTCATATAAGTATTTCGGTTGTTGACTTTGTAATAATTTATAAAGTAAACAACTGTAATGAACCGATCTACGAGATTTCATATTAATAAGTTTTCCCTTATTTAAAAACGGTGTCACATGGCCTCTACGAGGAATTCGATAGCAGAACCTAGCGCATGCATTTTGTACTCGTTGTATAACAAGTTTTGTTCGCGCAAGCAAACACTCTCCCATGACAATGTCAGCATAATTTAGCTTAGAGAGTATTAATGACTCGCAAAGTTGAACCCTTAATTCTTCACTTAAGTATTGCCGGATATTATATAATACTTTTAATCTATAAAAACAATTTTTCACTGTATGCATAACATGATTTTCAAACCTTAGTCTACTGTCCATAATTATACCAAAGTTACGAACTTCAGATACTTGTTCAATATGGTCGCCACCAACAATAACTTTGGGCTTATGAGCATTCGTTCGTTCTATTAATTTCTTTGACCCCAAAATCATGAACTTGGTTTTATTTGGATTTAAATTTCATTAAATATTCACATTAAATAATCTTTACGTAAATACTGCCGCAAAAAGAGTGAAACGTCTATATGGCAACAGGCTTCGGCCTGCAGTATCTGCACACAGGTGTTTACACAGGCATACGTACGTATTGTTACGCGCTAAAATCGGCGCACTAGCGCCATCTAGTCTCGAACCAAAGAACTAAACTTCTTGAAGTTTAAAACTCGAACTCTCGGTAACTTGCGCGTGTTTACTTGAACATTCTGGATATTTTGCTAATTTATATAAGTAGGCGCTGCAAGATGCGATCGGGCAGAGTTGAACTCGGCGAAACAAGCGAAGCTTCGGAGCGGAATTAAGTGAATTAGTAGTGTTTTTAGTTTTAATTTGTGTAAAGTAAATTAAAGTGTTAATTTAGGTAATTTTATCGGCAATTTTTATTGTCACGAACCGCAAGCTCGTAACAGTATTATATCAGAAAAAAGAATATGCTTTTTAAAAATAATCACTTAATTGGACTAAGAAATCAAAACAACAGTAAGTTAATACGTAGCTTGTATAATTATCTGACAAAAAATCAGGATGATTGCATTTATATTAATATGGTTTCAACTTGTTAAAAGAAATTTTTAGAGGTATCTTTGTGATTTTTTTTCTATCGTATCAAATTAGTATTATCATGTTTTCAACAAAATACCTAAAGAAAATATCATTAATATTTCTGATTTTGTTTACTGTAGTGAATCATATAACTCCTGTGGTCCCCTTAAATAGTTAGACTAGAAATCATGTCCCTCATTATTCCTCTCTAATTTGTGGAACTTTTTAATAAAGTATAATCACTCTATTACACTTGTCGGCCTGTGGTGCATTTACTTTTGCAAGGCATTTAAAGCATATATTTCCGCCTATAGGCGTTGACTTAAGCTTAGTTATCTTAAACTAGCCACACACACCACACCACATTCAGTTTTGTTCTATATCGGGACTTACAAAACCTTAATGGACAATCGGGCATATTTTCTTTAAAAATAATTTTTTATATTTAGGAAACGAATGCGTTTTGACCTATTGACGATAACGCCAAGACTAAATGACAAAATTACAAAATATATCCTATGGGACAAAAGTGATAGATGACCATTTTGTTACTGATGTACGGTCTATTACTACTATTAATAAAATATCTTTGATTTCGCTGGGGATGCCTTGTTTAGAGACAAAACACGTACCGTACTATCGACTGTGGTGTGTCTTTCCTAATGTAATTTTGGTGAGAGTGGTGCTAGAATTAGTGATGACGGGGATAGTACACGCATTAGAGGTAGGGCTGAGGTTCGCTCGTCAAACAAAGTAAGACAAATTTTGTTTTATTACGCGGATCTTAGCAAATTAATTTTTAACATCTTTAATATAATGGATTTTTTAAAAGTAACGTCTGATTCTATGAATTTGTCATATATTTTAATAGCTAATATCCTGAGAGGCAGCTCATGATATTAATAAAAAGCAGATGTTTGTGAAGTACGCTAAACGCCCCACTTTATCGCAGGCTTTCCACGATACCTCACCCTAAAAAACTAAGTGACGTACAAACTCGTCTAGGTCATAAGGCTAGGTTAGGCTAAGTGCAGATAGCATGAAAGTTAATAACTTATATCACAGCTAAACAAATGTTTTGTTTCCCTTGATATTTGAGTAGTTTTAGAAAGATTTAACGTTAGCGACCCTAACCCTAAAAATAAGTAAAATTTTATTTAGTTATTTAATACATCAAAATGTTCATATAATAAATCAATATTTTGAATAAGGAATATTAATATGAAATATTGAAGTTTTTTTGCAATCCATTCACGCAGCATATAAAAGTCCGCACCTGAACATAGATCTCATCTATAGATTGCTCATCTCCTGTTTCGAGAGGACCGTAGGTCCTGAGCCACCTGCATCCATCGACTACTTGTGTGTTTCATCAGATCGTCACTCCATCTAGTGTTGACTTGAATTATACCACTGACCCATTGACACTACAGCTTATAATATATATATATATATATATATGTTGGTGTCATAAAAATAAATAAATAAAATATATTATTTTTTCTTTATAAGTATGACTTTGTAATTATATGTTTTACTCTTAACTAGGTCAGGCATGCCGGTGGAACTCTGATTTATATTTTACTAAAAGTGAAGCTGGAGTTTACAAATAAATCCTTATTATAATTCTAAATTTTACAGTGGTAGGGCCACGCGGCAGCTTTGCTGTTGCACGTATGGGCCGCGTTTTGTTTGGTGAGTGCAGGTGGCCGGAGGCACAAATCCACCCCCCCATCAACATGGTAGCGGAATTAAATAATGATCGACTACCCCAGGAGGGTACCAGCACCCCTGGAGAATCCCTCGCTGAGCATCCACGACCATGTTTCTCCACTTCTGAGCGTGGGTGCTCAGGCTGCCCCGCGTATTCTGGGGGGGGGGGGGCAAAATTCCGCTCAAGACTACAACTGCTCGGGGCAAACGGAGCAACAAGACCAAGGCGACCCCTGCCACGCTGTCCGTGAATTTCTGCAATATCAGGGGACTTCACTCTAACCTAAACGCCGTCCACTACCATCTCGAGACGGCGAGGCCGGCTCGGCTCTTTCTGACCGAGACGCAGGTGTCCTCTCCGGCTGATGTCTCGTATCTCTCCTACCCGGGGTACAAACTGGAACACTCCTTTGTGAATCGGGCTGGAGTTTGCGTTTACGTCAGAGAGGACATCTGCTCTCGACGCCTCGGAAGACTTGAAGGTTCGGACCTGTCCATCCTTTGGCTACGCGTAGACAGCGACGACCATCCGCGCGTCTACGGGTGCCTCTATAGGTCCCATAGCGGTAATGCCGAAACAGACCGACTATTCGACCACGTCCAAATGGCTGCAGATTCGTTGCTACAGCAGATCCCCTCCGCAGAGATCGTGATCCTCGGCGACTTTAACGCCCATCACGCCGAATGGCTTGGTTCACGTTTAACCGATCATGCGGGGAGATCTGTTCATGATTTTGCCTTGGCATATGGTCTGACACAACTGGTTACTTCGCCTACGCGGATTCCAGATGTGGAGGATCATGCACCTTCCCTGTTGGACCTTCTGCTGACCTCTCACCCGGACGGATATCAGATTTCCGTCGATGCCCCTATAGCCCACCTTGTCTTCAGTGGTGCCACTCACGCTGAAATCGCGGTTGCATTCTGCAGGCTGCCGCCGTGTTTGGCACTATAGGTCAGCCGATTGGGATGGGATGCGGTCTTTCTTTGCATCCTACCCTTGGGGGCGGGTTTGCTTCTCGCCGGATGATCCCAACGTTGTTGCGGATTCTGTTGCTGATGTGGTACTTCAGGGTGTGGAACTTTTTATTCCTTCCTCTGTGGTGCCCATTGGAGGCAAGTCTCAGCCATGGTTTGGTCGCTCCTGTAAAATAGCATCATGCTATAAGCAGGAGTGCTACCAAGCATGGGCTGATGCATCAGCGTCCCGGGATGTAAACACCAGCGCTCTAAAAAAGAAGTATAATTCCGCCTCTAGGTCCTTCAAAAGAGTCATTGCCAAGGCAAAGTCAGAGCACATAGGCAGAATTGGCGAGAAACTAGTTCGCCTTCCTTCTGGAACCCGTGCATTCTGGTCTCTCGCCAAGGCTGTCCAGGGGAATTTCTATCATCCATCTCTTCCATCTCTGCACAGGGAAGACGACTCACTGGCCCATACCGCAAAGGAGAAAGCCGATCTTCTAGGCTCTTTCTATGCGTCTAACTCGACTCTCGATGACGGGGGGAGTACTCCGCCGACCATCGCGCGGTGTGAGTGCTCCATGCCGGAAGTTCACTTCACACAGCGCTCGGTTCGCAATGCACTCCTCTCCCTGGACATCCACAAGTCGAGTGGGCCTGACGGAATCCCCCCAATTGTGCTGAGGACGTGTGCTCCAGAGTTGGCACCGGTTTTAACGCGTCTTTTCCGGTACTCCTACTCCCTAGGCGTAGTCCCAAAATCATGGAAGACGGCTTACGTCCACCCGATCCCTAAAAAAAGGCGACCGCTCTGACCCGTCCACCTACCGGCCAACTGCCATCACCTCCTTGTTCTCCAAAACAATGGAGTCCATTGTAAACTGCCAGCTCATGAGGTACCTTGAAGATCACCAGCTGATTAGTGACCGCCAATACGGTTTTCGCCGTGGTCGGTCAGCTAGTGATCTTCTGGTCTACCTAACTCACAAATGGGCGGAGGCAGTAGAGTTCAAGGGGGAGGCATTGGTCGTTAGTTTGGACATTGCGAAGGCCTTCGATCGGGTTTGTTACAAAGCGCTTCTTTCGAAGCTCCCTTCCTATGGGCTTCCCGAGAAATTGTGCGATTGGATCACCAGCTTTCTTGCAGATCGGAGCATCAAGGTCGTTGTAGACTATTAAAGCTGGTGTTCCACAGGGCTGCGTGCTATCGCCAACGCTGTTTCTTCTGCATATCAATGACATGTTGCATACCCGTAACATTCATTGCTATGCAGATGACAGCACTGGTGATGCTCTTTACACCGGCCGAGCCAATATTTCTCGGGAAAACGTCTCCGAGTGCCGGGACAAACTTGTGTCTGAAGTCGAGTCTCTGCTGGACAGAGTCTCGGATTGGGGGCGACTAAATCTAGTCCAGTTTAACCCCCAGAAGACACAAGTTTGCGCGTTAACCGCTAAAAAGAACCTCTTTGTCGTATCCCCTCAGTTTCAAGGCATTCCCCTTGTTGCCTCAGCCAGTATCGGAATCCTCGGCGTCGACATATCGAGTGACGTGCAGTTTCGTGGTCACTTGGAAGGGAAGGCCAAATTGGCCTCTAAAAAGCTTGGCGTGCTCAGCAGAGCGGGACAGTATTTCATGCCGGCACACCGCCTGCAACTTTACAAGGCGCAGGTTCGGTCGCACATGGAATACTGTTCCGATCTCTGGGCTGGGGCTCCCCAGTACCAGCTTCTTCCACTTGACCGCATCCAGCGCAGAGCGGCTCGAATCGTCGACGCCCGAGTGCTTTCCGATCGGCTCGATTCACTGGCGCTGCAAAGAGATGTTGCATCTCTTTGCGTATTTTATCGCATCTATCACGGGGAGTGCTCTGAGGAATTGTTCGGATTAATCCTAGCCGCCAAATTTCGTGAACGCACTACACGTCAAATGTCCCGATACCATCCACACCATCTGGATGCTTGGCGGTCCACCACTGTACGTTTCACAAGCAGTTTTCTTCCACGTACAACCTCTCTGTGGAATAGTTTACCACCGGCGATTTTTCCGGACCGATACGACCTGGGGACCTTCAAGAAAAGAGCTTACTCCTTTCTAAAGGGCCGGCAACGCAGCCGCAATTCTCCTGGTGTTGCGGTTGATCATGAGCGGCGGTAGTCACTTAACATCAGGTGAGCCGCATGCTCGTTTGCCCCTTCTTCTAAAAAAAAATTCTTGTTACAATCAGTCGACAAATATAATTTATTAATTATATTTTTAACAATGACATGCGTGTTGGAAACTGCAGCTTCTTATGTTTTTCAGCTGTTATCTGGAAGACGATTCTACCCACCTCCTTCATTGGTTTCCTTCAGTCGCCTTTTACGAAACCCATGAGATGATATGTGGTTGTGGATGTTCGTACAACGCATCTACATGGTTATGTTTCAACATATTTTATTTAAAAGGCTTGTATCCTACAAGGATATGTCAGCATTACTGTGTTATACCTTGTCCTTGCGTGAAGCGTGACAGGATATGCGTTGCTGATGCTACTCTGTCCTATTCTTATTCAATATAGAGCGACACTAGACAGCTTCGTGTAATAATTTACTCTAAATTGTTGATTGTTGTTATCCTCTAGTCTACGATGAGTCTTACAAGAAGTTACGATGAGTCAATCATCGTCATCTTCATAACTATTACAGAATTCATGGATTATTTAAATAAAACTTTAATTAAGAAATCCATTAAAAGTATAATAAAAGTACTTTATTCGCTGAGTACATTAAAAGTTTCGTAATTGCTGCCAGTTCTAGTCTTAACAAGTGGCGGAAGATAAAACGATTTAAGAAGTAATCGAGACTGTTTTCTTTTTCAAAACTTGGTGGAAAAGTACGCAATTTTAACTAAACTTAAGACATAGTTTAATTCATTTTCTATATTTTTGTGGTTGGCAAACTGAATCAATAAGGAAATTCCTCTCAAATACTTGTCATATGTCTTGGAAACTGTCCTTATTTCTTAGATTTAACACTTATTATGTTCAACTAAAATTTCTGATATAATTTCGCTGGTAACGCGTTTATTACTTGCGGGGAGAGAAATATAATTATAGTCTTCAATTTATCGCGTAAACATATCTCCCTTGAGTAAACTATCCATCATTCCGAAATATAATTTCTGTGAATTTGTAAACACTTAACACATTACAAACAAAAACAAACACATAAATGCTTAACATAAATTCACAGCTTGTTGAATTTAAGTAAGAAAAAATTTAATGAATTTACATAAAACCCACGTGCTATTTCTCATAAGTTATTATTAATAAATCTACATTTAGACTGACTCAGTGGTGCGTTGAGAATTATTGTTGTAAATATAATATCTTAACAGATATACCATGTAGTGTATACGTTTCGTCCCATGGGTGTGGTCAAAGTTGGCGAAGGGATATGCCAGAATAATCTTGTGTGCAGAGTCTATTTCACCTGAATACGCCTCGTTAAGAGGCGAAACACGTGTCGTATTGGGATTGTAGTAAAGCGCTGCCTTAGAATAGTATTGTCGACGGTGGTGTTTCTTTCCTAGTGTAGTGGTGTTGGGATAAGTGGTGACGTAGAGAGAGTGACGTGAGATAGTGCACGCAATTGAGGGAAGGCGAGAGGTGATTTTTAAACTAGGTAAAACACACATTTTTTATAGAATAAAGTAATAAACGAGCACAAATTCCAACTGACGGTACGTGAAAAGTGTGGCCCATAGACAGATATATAAAAATTTAGACGCTTTGTCAGCCTTGAAGACTGAGATGGAATGCCTCGTTTCCAGTGAACAGGTCCTGATATTACTACTCGAACCTTAAGTAAGAATTTTTTTATAATGTGACACTCTACGTATCACACGTCTCCCACTGTTATGTTTGTTTTGTTGTTTATAAAATTGTAAGTTAAACTTAAAAATAGCTGTAATAGCTCGGAGGCTAAATGCTAGTTTTAATTTAACAGTACGCCAGCAATACGGGTTCGATCCCAACTGGTATCTATGAAAATTTTACTGCAAATTTAAGTTCTGATTCATCACGTGTTCTGCAATTAAGGCTGCGCTACACCCAATCTCAGGTCTGCATATTTTACAACTGGTGTAAATGGGAGGTTAACATCCATCTGCTAGAAGCCATGAGATTCTGGCCTTTCCCAAACTCACCTCTTACGACACTAAAATACAGAAATAAGCTGATAGACTCTCTGACGTCGCTAGCGCTATGCTTCAAAGATTCATAAAAAACATAATAACTCAATCTTCCAGTCTGGTGACGTGGTGATCACCAGAACGGAACTAAACCCCGATTCACAGTACGAAGAAGCCATTAGACATCTATATTTAATCTTCACTAAGAGTCAAAATGCAGATGCGTTGTCATCCCTGATAAGGTCTAAGATGGAATGCTTTGTTTTTAGTAAAAAGTTCTCTAATTCTCTACACTCACCATAAAAAACACAACAGCTATTATTTTACGTTTGTATTCTGTGAGAACGTGGACCACCCCGGACGAGCCGACGCATTCGTGGTACATCCACAATATAACTGTAGCCTGGATCTACCACGCACGTTTCTATACTCACTAACCCAACTGTTAGAAATGTGATTTATTTTATGCAGATAATTCTTTATTAAAATGTTAATATTAAAGTCGTCTATTTATTCGCTCATTAAATTAGTTTCTAAGAAAGTCGAGTCTCCATCCAATTTATTTATAAGCGCCATCTTCACAAGTTCCTGTTGTTGTTTATTTAGTACACATTTGCGATGTTTCGAGAAGCTTTCAAGGATTCCTAATAAGAAAGGGTAAACGCAACCATTTGGAAATATATAACACTAATTTATATATTAATACGTAAACACAGAACTTTGTAGCCTTTTTTAAGCAAATTGCATTTGAGGTTTGGCATAGTTAAAATTTATATTGGAGAGATGACGTGCTGAAAGTTTAAATTTATACATAATATATGTTAAAAATACATTAAATTTAATTTCAGAAAGAATTCATGCTGCCAGTGCCAAACATAATTGTCGCTTGGACAAATTGTCGTTTGTTCTCGTTCATGCTGCCATTGTTTCAGAGTCAGTACAGCGATGTGCATGTGATGGCTCTAAGGCCAATATAATAATAATAAATAATAAGTAATGGTCTGTAATTTCTGGCAGATTGAAAAAATAAGCTCTGAAATTTTTATGATTTCAAATGTTACCTTTACGAAGTAACCTCTAAGGAGTAATATGGATTTCCTCGTTTTCAGTAAAAAGAGTTTTCGGTTCTTTACACTCACCATACGAAACACCTTCCTCGTCCTTCCTAGGTTGAGCTGATTAATTTGTGCTATGACCATAATATAGCTGCAGCATCTCTATATCTAAATGTAGTAGATAATTTGCATTGGGAGCTAATAACGTTAGAATCATGATGATATAAAATCACCATAATTATATATGATAATCTAATTGGTTACTCTTGCCATAGACCATGTAGTAAAAAGTAAACGTGATAAAAATATTCTGCTCTAAAAGCATAAATTGAAAAGAACCCTTTGTCCAGAAGTTTAATGAATGCAGATTGTTATATACTTTTTGTTTTGAGTGAATTGAAAATGTTCATACTTCAGTTTAAATATATCAGTTACAATTAACCATTCAATGCAACAACAATCTTACTGGTGTAAGTAGTTACACCATACTGCATTCATTGAAACACGTATTAAGTCTTTTATATACGATATAAAAAGAGGTTACTTTAAGAGAACAACAACAATATTGAAAAGTTGCATTTCAAATAAATTATACCGTTACAGCTTGCTAAAATCTACTGCTGAATGTAAGCTTCCCCTATAGATTGCTTCAAATTTGCCACGGATGCTACGCTTGGCAAGCCGATTGCCAACTGCAATTTTCATTTTAAGTCGTTATTATGAAGACGTTGCTGGCCTCCTTCGATTTGTTTCCCTCTGTTTCCTCTTATAACTCCCACAAGCTGATATGGGTTAGTTGATATGTTTAAAGCTTCTATCCACGGTAAATAATATGTAGAAATTATGAAACAAATAAATGAGATATAATCTTATATTTCCATCTGAAAGATAAATTAATAAATATGCTGACAGTACTTTGAAATTTTACGACTATCGTTTGTAAATACAAAGTCAGTGGAATACCCGAGTTGAGATCGCTTTTATATTTACTTAGTCAAAAACCTGACAAATCAAGTATTAATCTAATATCAGACTTGGTGAAAACTTGTTTCAGTACTATAAATTTTCATTCCCATGAATACTTAGGATTCATTTGAAATTTTTTAAAATTTAAACCCAATTTGTTACTGTTAGAACAAATTAACTGCTTCTCTTGTTAAATGTTCATGGTCTTGAGGTCCCATATTCTACAATTTTAAGATTCATGTGTTTTTTTTTAAGGAAAGGGTGAAAACGAGAATACGGCTCACCTGATGGTAAATGATTACCAGCGCTCATGAACAGCTGCAACAGTAGGGGGATTGCAGATGCGTTGCCGGCCTTTTAAAAAGGAATAGGCTCTTTTCTTTAAGGTCCTTAAATCGTATCGGTCCGGAAAAACCTCTGGTAATAGTTGATTCCACAAGGAAGTTGTGCGAGGAAGAAAACTTCTTCCAAATCGCTAAATGGTAGACCACCAGTCATCCAGATAGTATGGATGGTATCGCGAGTTTTGTCGCGGTGCGCGATGGTGAAATTGTGCGGCTGGAATTAGTTCGAACAATTCCTCAGAGCACTCCCCGTGGTAGATATGATAAAATACGCAAAGAGATGCAATATCTCTTCGCAGTGCCAGTGAGTCAAGCAGAGCTCGGTCGCCTACTATTCAAACTGCTCTGGCTGGATGCGATCAACTAGAACGAGCTGGTACTGGGGAGCCCCAGCCCAAAAATGGGAACAGTATTCCATGTGCGGCCGAACCTGCGCCTTGTAAAGTTGCAGGCGGTGAACCGGTATGAAATACTGTCTCGCTCTGCTGAACACGCCAAGCTTTTTAGAGGTCAATTCGGCCTTCTCTTCCAAGTGACCACGAAACTGCACATCACTCGATATGTCGACGTCGAGGATTACAATACTGGCTGAGGCAACAAGAGGAGTGCTTTGAAACTGAGGAGATACAACGAAGAGGTTCTTTTTAGCGGTTAACGCGCAAACTTGTGTCTTCTGGGGGTTAAACTGGACTAGATTTAGTCGCCCCCGGATCGAGATTTTGTTTAAAAAGGTCTCGACTTTAGAAAAAAGTTTGTTTCGGTACTCGGCGACGTATTCCCGAGAAATATTGGCACGACCAGTATATAAAGCATCACCAGTGCTGTGGTCTGCATAGCAATGTATGCTACCGAATTGCAACATGTCATTGATACGCAGAATAAACATCGTTGATGATAGCACGCAGCCGTGTGGAACACCAGTGTTAATGGGCTTGTAATCGGAGCATCGACTACAACCTTGATGCTCCAATAAGCAAGAAAACTGGTGATCCAATTGCACAATTTCTCGAGAAGCTTGTAGGAAGGAAGCTTCGTAAGAAGCGCTTTGTGCCAAACTCGATCGAAGGCCTTCGCTATGTCCAAATTAACGGCCAACGCTCCACTTGGACTCTACTGCCTTTGCCCATTTATGCGTTAGGTAACCTAGCGCGAACGACCTCGATGGAAACCGTACTGGCAGTCACTAATCAGCTGGCGATCTTCAAAGTACCGCATGAGCTGGCTGTTAAGATTTCGGGACTACGCCTAGGGAGTAGAAGTACCGGAAAAGATGCGTTAATACCGGTGCCAACACCGGAGCACACGTTTTCAGCACAATAGGAGAGACGCCATCAGGTCCACTTGACTTGTTGATGTCTAGAGATAGGAGTGATCTGCGCACCCATCGTTAGATAAACAGCACATCAGCATGGGGCACTCACACTGCGATATGGTCGGCGGTGTGTTCGCCCCGTCATCAAGAGTCAAATTGTACGCAAAGAGAGATCCCAATAGATCGGCTTTGTCCTTTGCAGCATGGGCCAGTGAATCATCCTCCCTGTGCAGAGATGGAGGAGATGGCTGGAAGAGATCCCTTGGACAGCCTTGGCAAAAGATCAGTATGCACGTATTTCCGAAGGAAGACGAAAAAATTTCTTGCCAATTCTGCAGATGTGTTCTGACTTTTCCTTAACAATGACACATTTTTTTTTTTTCGGGTAGGTTTGAAAAAAGTAACAACTACATTTTGTGCATCTCTGTAATTTTATTTATTTATTTTAGTTATTCAATGTGTACAGTATTTAATATTTGTTAAGTATCAACTAAAATATCATATATGCAATAAATTAAATACCTGCCATAGGCTGCTACCACTTTTCTTACAAACTTCAAGTTGAGTACAATACTTAAAGAACATCTCAGTATGGAAAACATATTTGAAGTTCTTAAAACACAAGTATCACTGGAGAAGACACTTAATCAGAGGTTGGATGAGTTTGAAGCGAGACTAGAGGGGTCATCAAAGGACTTAAGCCTGAAGGACCTAAGTTCTGACTACATCAACTTCAAGAATTTTGTCTATTCAACATTTACATTACTGCGGCAGCAAATTAACCATCTAATTGTTAATGTGGATGCCATTGAAAGTAGACACAGAAAGAAGTTTCTGCTGCTGGGAGGAGTGGTCGAGAATACCAATGAGAATGTCCGCGAATTGGTAGCTTCAGTCATCACGAAGAATCTTGATATCAAAAATTGTTCTAGTCAGTCGCTGCAGGTATGTCATCGTATTGGCACAATATTAATGGCCGCCCTCGTCCGATTCTCATAAAATTTGAAGACACTCCATTACGTCGGGAGGTATGGGCCCAGAAGGCTTTGCTCAAGGGTAGCCCATATGTGTTGTCAGAATATCTAACACGAATGAGGCAGTCTTTATTCTTAGAGGCCCGCAGGCACTTCGGCATTAGGAATGTGTGGACCTTGGACGGGGTGATCAATATCAAGCTTCCTACTGGATCCCGTTACAAAGTGTTTACAACAAATGATCTAGAGAAGCTGACAACCAAACACAAAGCTGACGTAGAACAGGCTACCTCGCTTCCAGCCTCAGATGTCATTCCCAAAAAAGAAGGATCTAAATCCAGGTCAACAACTACTTCGAAGCGTGCAATCGGTAAGAAGTTGTGATTTATCGTAATTGTTTCCTAGTCTGTATATAATGGCATTGCACTTTACGATCAGCATCATTCTTGCTGTATTTATAACTTTTTCGATTTCATTTTATTATTTTGGTGCTGACAGTTAGCTCTAATTTTACTTTCACCGTATGAAATATTATTGTAGTACATATTTGGTACGAAATACACTAGGTAGGTAAACAATTTATAATAGCAATTTATGTTCACAGACTACTAAGAGGATACTATCTATGTTATAGTCAAACGTCAATATCATACAATTATTTTTATTAAGACATTGGCCTGGATTCTTGGTTTTTAAGCCATGTCTTCATTTCATTTGTATATAATTTTCGTATCTTAACCATTAGATTGTATTCAATGGTAACGTTTTATTCTCAGTTTAATCTTTTCATAATTATTAATATATTTTAAATTAAATGTACAATATACTCTTGTGTCTTGTATAAATGTAAAATAGTAAACGATCACGGCCTTACTTATAATTGTGTTTATCGCTCACTTAAGTTAATCATTAACATTATAATATATGTCTTTCTATTGTCCTTTGTTGTATAGAAGATGAGCACAACATTAATTATCTTTTAATTTGACCAAGTGAAATATGAGTAAGACATCATTGCTATTTCATTGGACTGTTTAAAACATTTGTGCTAATCTTCTTTTTATATGTAAACTTGATTAATAATTTTTAAGGCAGACCGGCAGGTAAAACAAATAGTGATTAATTAACTTTTTATATTTCATAATAGTTTCATTATTTTAATATTTATATTCATAAATATAGTATTTAGTATATATTAAATTTATTACATATATAGGTATATATATATATTATACAACATTATTTATTATTACATATACCCTATATAATGATTTCTTAAATTTACGCGAACACTACACATTGAATAAAACTATTATTTACGGATTTTATCGCGTTTAATATCTTTAATTTATTTTTATTATTATCCCGACGTTTCGGGTGCTTTACAGCGCCCATGGTCACGGGGGGGACTGAGATGTTTGACGTCCCAATGTCATAGTTAGTCCGGCTACCATCAGTTTTTTAATATTAATTTTTGGTCCGATTTACGCAAAACGAGCTTATAGTATCATGAAGTCTTGCAGTGGTATGCTTGGGTTTGGGTTTAATTTTGTTGATTATAGGATCCCAAGCAGATGGTAGCACCCAACCATCTTCTCTATTGAAATTTGGATGTTTTTTAATTTCAATAGCCTCACGTGTACGTGTTCTTTTGCGCGAATTTGTGGTTTATCAAATCTAATGTAATGGTGGGGACGATCTTGAACATGTTCGCAGACTGCAGACTTCCCGGAGCGTCGGTGCTTCACATCAGCTATATGTTCCTTCACGCGGGTTTTTATAGATCTCTTTGTTTGACCTATGTAAGAGAGACCACATTCACAATCTAGCTTGTACACACCTGCATCTTGTAGAGGAATATTACATTTGATGGATGGTAAAAATTGACTAATCTTCTTCAGCGGCTTGTAGTATGTCTTAATGGACGCTCGCTTCAAGATGTAGCCAATCTTGTCCGTGACTCCTCCAACATATGGTAGTAGAGCAGGTGCGCGCTCGACTGTTGCCGGCTTCACTCGTTCACCGTGACGTAGGCGCGGGACCCGAAGCTTGTTGTCTTGCAATACTTGCTTGACGTGCTGAAGCTCCGCGGCCAGATGTTTTCTGTCACAGATCCCTCGTGCTCTCTGAAACAAAGATTTACCCACGGTAGCTAACTGTGAAGGATGATGGTGAGATTCACCATTTAGATATCGGTTGGTATGGGTCTTTTTCCTATACACAGTGTGACCAATAGTGTTATCAGGATTTCGGATGACTAAAACATCTAGGAAAGCTAAAGAATTATTTGCCTCTAACTCCATTGTGAATTGTATTTTAGAGTTTATGGAGTTAAGGTGGTCTAAAAAATGCAGTTACTTTGTCAGATGGTAAAATTATGAAAGTGTCGTCTACGTACCGCTTGTAGAACCTTGGATTTACGGGAGCAATAAGAAGGGCTTTCTCCTCAAAGTCCTCCATGAATATGTCGGCGACTATGGGAGACACAGGTGAGCCCATCGCCACACCATCTACTTGCTTGTAGAACTCCTCCTTCCACAATAGATAGCCAGATGTGAGGCAATGTTCAAGTAGTATTGCATATTCTTGAGGCATGTTATTTTCTTCTAGCTTCCTAGTTACAATTGAGATACAGTCCACAATAGGTAGGCATGTAAATAGTGACTGAACATCAAAACTGACCATAGTTTCATTGTTAGCGAGATGTAGGTCTTTTATCTCACTCACAAAATGGTATGAATCCTTTATGTGTGCTCTGGTATGTCCTCTCAGTGGTGATAGTATTTTTGCTAAGTATTGTGCCAGCTTATAAGTTGGTGAATCGATCTGGCTCACTATGGGACGTAGTGGAGCGTTTGGTTTGTGTATCTTCGGTAACCCATACAACCTCGGTGGTTTGGCACATGATGGTATTAGCGAATTCACGTCGAGATTTAATTTTTCGGAGTTTTTCTTTATTAAACCGCTAGTTGTTTTAAGCGTGTTAGTTGTAGGGTCACACTGTGTATAGGAAAAAGACCCATACCAACCGATATCTAAATGGTGAATCTCACCATCATCCTTCACAGTTAGCTACCGTGGGTAAATCTTTGTTTCAGAGAGCACGAGGGATCTGTGACAGAAAACATCTGGCCGCGGAGCTTCAGCACGTCAAGCAAGTATTGCAAGACAACAAGCTTCGGGTCCCGCGCCTACGTCACAGTGAACGAGTGAAGCCGGCAACAGTCGAGCGCGCACCTGCTCTACTACCATATGTTGGAGGAGTCACGGACAAGATTGGCTACATCTTGAAGCGAGCGTCCATTAAGACATACTACAAGCCGCTGAAGAAGATTAGTCAATTTTTACCATCCATCAAATGTAATATTCCTCTACAAGATGCAGGTGTGTACAAGCTAGATTGTGAATGTGGTCTCTCTTACATAGGTCAAACAAAGAGATCTATAAAAACCCGCGTGAAGGAACATATAGCTGATGTGAAGCACCGACGCTCCGGGAAGTCTGCAGTCTGCGAACATGTTCAAGATCGTCCCCACCATTACATTAGATTTGATAAACCACAAATTCTCGCAAAAGAACACCGATTCCTACCAAGGATGATACGCGAGGCTATTGAAATTAAAAAACATCCAAATTTCAATAGAGAAGATGGTTGGGTGCTACCATCTGCTTGGGATCCTATAATCAACAAAATTAAACCCAAACCCAAGCATACCACTGCAAGACTTCATGATACTATAAGCTCGTTTTGCGTAAATCGGACCAAAAATTAATATTAAAAAACTGAAGGTAGCCGGACTAACTATGACATTGGGACGTCAAACATCTCAGTCCCCCCCCCGTGACCATGGGCGCTGTAAAGCACCCGAAACGTCGGGATAATAATAAAAATAAATTAAAGATATTAAACGCGATAAAATCCGTAAATAATAGTTTTATTCAATATACCCTATATATTTATTTTTTGCTATTATTAATAATAATAGCTTAAATGTCATCGGATGAAGACTCATTTTATTCTGCATGTTCTTCTTTTAACGTTACCTCACCCGCAGACGATTCTTTTATCGATAACGTGGGTAATTATTTGCAAACGAAATTTGCCTCTACAAATTGTTTAAATGTATGCCATATAAATGCGCAAAGCATCCCTGCCCATTACTCAGATCTACTTGACATATTTTCCTCACCATACATCCATGCTCTACTTATCTCAGAGTCCTGGCTAAAACCCTCCCTATCCTCCACGTTGTACAGTCTTCCTGGATTTGTACTTATACGTTCTGATCGCACTGGCAAAGGTGGAGGTGGCGTAGCCATTTACTTACGATCGGAATATGCATATGATGTCATTGCAATATCACCATCAGAATATAGAGGATCTGCTGAGTACCTATTTCTAGAAGTAAAAATTAAGGGTTTGAGGGTCGTGCTCGGAGTTGTTTACTGCCCTCCTTCAACTGATTATTTTTCCCATATTGAATCGGTAATCGACTCCATCAGCACTGATAACAAACATATTATAATAATGGGTGATTTCAATACCAACTTGCTAAAGGATTCTCCTCAGAGTCGCAAACTTAAAGCCATCATGGACTCGGCAGATCTCTATATTCTACCATCTAGTCCAACTCACCACAACGTGGACTCCGAAGATTCATAGTTAGACATCATTTGCACTAGTTCAGCGGATCATGTTTTATATCATGATCAACTGGCTGTTCCCGCGTTTTCTCGACACGATCTTTTGGTCATGTCGTATAAATTAAAGCCTCCCAAGCCAAAGCCAGTGATTGTGTATTTACGCAATTTTAATAAAATTGACACCATTCGACTACACCGCGATGCTAAGAATATAGAATGGGGCCCATTGCTGGATGCAAATAATATGGAAGACAAAATTGCTCATTTGAACACCCAAATTCTCAACCTGTTCGATAGGCACGCACCAGTTCGAGCAGTCAGGTTACGCCGACCTCCTGCACCGTGGATAACTGACGAAGTGCGTAGAGCGATGAGAAGAAGAGATCGAGCTTTTCACATTTTTAAAAAGAATCGGAACAGTACCACATTTCAACAATATAAGCGAGCACGAAACCGCTGTAATCAGGTGGTAAGAACAGCCAAACGCCGCTACTTCCACAATAGTATTTCAAACTCCTCTTCTGCAGATATATGGAAGTTCCTTAAATCCCTGGGATTTGGAAAATCACATTCCAATTCTCTAATCCCAAATATTTCACTCAATGACTTGAATATACACTTCTCTTCTGCATCACGTCTGCATTTGACCACCAAAGCTACGACTCTCCAGGAACTTAATTCCATGCCCTTGTTATCATGTAATTCTTTCGACTTCAGTTCAGTGACTGACGATGATACTAGAAAAGCCATACTTTCAATAAAATCTTCCGCAACCGGATATGATGAGGTGAGTAGACCTATGATACTTCTCATACTCGATATTGTTACTCCAGTTCTCACTCACATCATCAATTTCTCCCTCTCTACTGGTATTTTCCCTAAGTTATGGCTAAAAGCTTTTATCTTGCCTCTTGCGAAGGTACCCAATCCATCCCTACCCTCCCATTTTAGACCCATTTCTATACTGCCGTTTCTTTCCAAAGCCCTTGAATCATTGGTACACAAACAAGTCACCTCTTTCATTTCGAAATGCAACTACCTTAGTACATATCAATCTGGCTTCCGCCCGGGACATAGTACCACCACAGCTTTACTTCAAGTTACAGAAGATTTTAGAGAGGCCATGGAGAGGTCATGTTTGACTGTTCTGGTCCTTATTTACTTTTCAAACGCATTTAATTGTGTCGATCACGACTTACTCCTTGGATTACTTTCACGCCTAAACTTCTCCCCGTCAGTACTGAACTGGTTTTCCTCTTATCTTCGCGGTCGCCAGCAGGCTGTTCGGGCTGGTCAGGATTTTTCCGACTGGTGCGATCTATATCTAGGTGTACCGCAAGGCGGCATTCTCTCTCCTCTCTTGTTTTCGTTGTTTATCAATCTTCTAACTACCCACCTTCAATGTTCTTACCACCTATACGCTGACGATCTTCAGTTATACTCACAAGCGTCCTCGGTTGAAATTGCTACCGCTATTGCAGCTATTAATCAGGACTTACAACGCATTTCAGACTGGTCACAGCGATTTGGTATAACGGTAAATCCCAGTAAATGCCAGGCTATTATCATTGGTAGTCGTCGATTGGTGTCACAACTTAACATACCTGATCTACCATCCATTTGCTATGAAAACTGTGTAATTCCTTTCCGCGCTAGTGTCAAGGATCTGGGTTTAATTATTGACCCGACCCTTAGTTGGAGGTTACAGGTGTCCGAGATTTGTCGTAAAGTCACAGGCATACTTCGGTCCATCTATCGTCTTAAGTTCTTTCTGCCTCCTTCAAGTAAGCTTCTACTCATCCAATCTCTAATTCTTCCATTATTTGACTATGCCGATGTTTGCCTTTCTAATATCTCTCAGGAGCTGCTAAGGTTGGACAGGTTACTTAACAACTGCATACGATTCATCTTTGGTCTGCGCAAATACGATCACGTATCAGAATTTCGCTCCCAATTAAAGTGGTTGACTATACGCCAGCGCAGAGATTTTCGAATGCTGTCCTCTCTGTTTTCAGTTCTTAATGATTCTTCCTCACCCCTTTACCTAAAAGAAAGATTCCAATTCCGTAGTGACACTCATTCTCTCAATCTCTGTTCTTCTCACAGTTTATTACTGTCTACGCCTCTCCACCATTCTGGGTTTATGTCAAATTATTTCACATTAACTTCCATCTCCCTCGGGAACAAATTGCCTGTTGACCTGCGTATAATACCTGCTAAAAACGTGTTTAAAAGAAAACTATACGAATATATCCGTAACCAACAAATTTGAGTCCACTTACTTTATGTTTATAGTTATTTGTATATAAATTTATGGAGATATATATTTATATATGTATATGTGTATGTATATATGTATATATATATATATATATGTGTGTGTATATAATATATATGTGTATATATATTATATGTATGTGTAGCATGCACATTTTGAATTGAATGAGATCATGACATCTTTACCGCCCATAACTCACTCTCTGTTCTACCCAAGGTTAGCTGGTAGAGAATGCCATATAGCATTAAGCTCGCCTTTTGTACAAAATCTTTGGTGCAATAAAGAATAAAATAAATAAATAAATTTGTGAAGGACCTGGAAGCAGAATTATACTTCTTTTTAAGAACGCTGGTATTTACGTCCAGCTGGTAGTTACGAGGCCAGGCCTGGTAGCACTCCAGGTCATGGCGTAGTGCAATTTTAGAGGAACCACCAAACCAAGGCTGAGTTCTGCCTCCGATAGGTACCACAGACGATGGAATAAATAGTTCCATTCCCTGTAGCACCATATCAGCAACAACGCTGGGATCATCCGGCGAGAAGCAAACCCGTTTCCAAGGGTAGGATGCAAAAAAAGATCGCATCCCGTCCCAATTGGCTGACCTATAATGCCAAACACGGCGGCAACCTGCAGTACGCCACCACGATGGGAGCATGAGTGGCACTGTACTCCGGATCAGACAATGGTCCGATGAGCCAAGAGGGGCATCAACGGAGACGTGATATCCGTCCGGATGAGAGGGAGCAGAAGGTCCAACAGGGAAGGTACATGATCTACCACATCTGGGATCCGCGTAGGCGAGGTAACCAGTTGTGTCAAACCATATGCCAAAGCAGAGTCATAAGCCGATCTATCCGCATGATCGGTTAAACGAGAACCAAGCCATTCAGCATGGTGGGCGTTAAGTATCACGATCTGTGCGGATGGGACCTGTTGCAGCACGGAGTCTGCAGACATCTGGACGTGGCCGATTAGTCAGTCTGTGTCGGCATTACTGCTATGGCACCTATATAGGCACCCGTAGATGTGGGGACGGTCGTCGCTCTCTACGCGTAGCCATAAGACGGACAGGTCCAAACTTTCAAGGCTGCCGAGGCGTCGAAAACAGATGTCCTCTCTGACGTACACTCAAACTCCATCCCGGGGCACAAAAGAGTATTCTAATCTGTACCCCGGGTAGGAGAGATATGAAGAAGCCGGAGAGTACACCTGTGTCTTGGTTAGAAAGTACAAGGCCGACTTCGCCATTTCCAGATGGTAGTGGATGGTGTTAAGGTTTGAATGAAGTCCCCTGATGTTGCAGAAATCCACGGATAGCCCGGCAGGGGGCGCCTTTGACTTATTGCTCCGTTTGCCTCGAGCTGGTTGAGTCTTGAGCGGAATTTCCCCCCCCCCAGAATTGTAGGGGCAGACTGAGCACTCACGCTTAGAAAGAATAGGGGAGTTTGGGCGTGGATACTCAGCGAGGGATTGTCCGTCACCGGAGATGCTGGTACCCTCCTGGGGTAATGTTATATTTAACTCCGCTGCCATGTGAAGAGGGGGGGATTAATTGGGCCTCTGACCATGTGGGTCCTTACATATGAAATTACCATTTTGTCGTACTGACCACTTTGACCTGAAATGTCTCCTCTATGGTTTACAAGTCCAAATTCAAATTTATAAATTCATTTAGCTGGTACATTTGTGTTTTGAAAACCGTCTCTGATTTGTTTTTTCCTCATTATTTTTTTCTTTGGCGTCGCTTATAACCGCACAATGGAAAACATGAAATATCGATATATTTACGAGTACGAGTTCTACCGTGGCACCAGTGATGCAGAAACAACTCGAAGTATTAATTATGTGTACGGCGCTGGTGCCGCAAAGGAAAGCACGGTACGGTTTTGGTTTCAACTTTTTCGTTCTGCAAATTTCGACCTTCTGATCCAACCTCGTGGACGGCCGGAGACCAAAGCGGAAAAGGAAGAATTAATGGCTATTGTGGAAGCGGATCCATCACTAAGCACAGAGATAGCTTAAGGCTTTAAGGTTGTTTTTTTTTAATTTCAATAGCCTCGCAAGTCCTCCTAGGTAGTATTTTTTGTTATTTTGAAAATATTTGTGGTCTATCAAATCTAATGTAATGGCGTGGTCAATCTGTTCGTATAATCAAACCCGCGATTGGTTGGTATGGTTATATTAAACAGATAAAACAAATCGTTTAAATATAAATCGATATTTAAACGGTGAATCTTACCACCATCATTCATAGTTACCGTGGGGAACTATTGTTTTCAGAGAGTACAAAGCATCTGCGCTAGAAAATATTTGGCTGCATTGCAAGACAACAAGCTATGTGCCGTAACCCCTTACATTACAAGGCTTAGTTTTTGAGACAACGTTACTAAAAAGTAGCTCAATGACTCTTCGATGAGATTTAATCAACACGTATCTGATCAATTGTTAACAATAAATAACGACATATTTAATTTTGAATAATGATAATAATAATAATGTCCTCCAGACCGAATTTCGGTCACGGCGATCTGCCTCAACGGAGGCTAGGCAACGGCGCAGGACAGGATTATAGTGCCCACAAGTTTATGCGCAAGTACAGGTGCACTTTCTATTCCCTCACTCTTATTATCTGATTGGACGGTAAACCGACACAACCGGAGAGAGATCAGGCGCAGGACCAACGGTTTTACGTGCTTTCCTAGGCACGGGTGAGAGACAATGCCGTCTTCCTGACTCCGGGTAGCTACTGAGAATTCCTTGACAGAAAAACTCTATAATTGATTTTTGGGATTCGAACCCAGGACCTCATGATCAGCAGCCGCACTACTACAACCGCTAGACCAACGAGGCAGATATAATTTTGAATACACAAGTAATATAAATACTCTCCTTCCTTAGGTTTTCTTTTTCAAAGTACCCGTCACTTGTTTTTTCCCTTTTCAAATAAAATTGTGAAAACGGAATTTTGTTGCTGACCAATATATCCGTAAGCTAGTTTAAAATTTCTCCGAAAATTTTATTTACTGCGGTTTTACTTGTCGCCTATGTTGTGTCCTACAGTCCCTTCAGCGGTGTCAAGTTGACTGTCAGTATATCGAAGTGCTGAAGTGTTTGTACAGTAGGGCTACGATGGCTATCCGAGTACAGAACCAGAGTTCGAAACCTATCCAACTGCAGAGAGGTGTAAGACAGGGTGACGTTATATCCCCGAAAATCTTCACCGCTGCGTTGGAAGACGTTTTCAAGCTACTGGTCTGGAAAGGATACGGTATTAACATCAATGGCGAGTACATCACTCACCTTCGATTTGCCGACGATATAGTCCTTATGGCAGAATCGCTGGAGGACCTTAGCACTATGCTCAATGACCTCAATGGTGTCTCCCAACGGATAGATCTTAAGATGAACATGGACAAAACAAAGGTCATGTTTAATGTCCATGTCACACCTATGCCGGTAGTTGTTGGGAGCACTATGCTCGAAGTTGTTGACGAGTACGTTTACCTGGGACAAATAGTCCGACTAGGTAAGTCCAACTTCGACCGAGAGGTCAATCGACGGATTCAACTTGGCTGGGCAGCGTTCGGGAAATTACGACACATCTTCTCGTCAGGTATACCTCAATCTCTGAAAACTAAAGTGTACAACCAGTGCGTGTTGCCAGTGATAACTTACGGATCAGAGACGTGGTCCTTCACTGCTGGCCGTATGAGGACGTTCAAGGTTGCTCAGCGAGCTATGGAGAGGGCTATGCTCGGAGTTTCTCTGCGTGATAGACTCAGAAATGAGGATATCCGCAGTAAAACCAGAGTGACCGAGTGACATAGCCCAACGGATTAGTAAGCTGAACCGATAACCGATGGGGAAGAAAGGTTCTCGAGTGGCAGCCTCGTACCGGTAGGCGTAGTGTAGGGCGACCCCCCACTAGATGGAGTGACTACCTGGTAAGACATGCAGGAAGTCGATGGATGCAGGTGGCTCAGGACCGTGCTTTGTGGCGTTGCTTGGGGGAGGCCTATGTTCAGCAGTGGACTTGTGAAGGGCTGTAATGATGATGATGATGATATGTTGTGTCCACTAATTAATGTCTATGGTTTTAAATAAACAACCAAGGATCACAAAGATATTGCAGGAAGACGCTGATGACTTTTCCTCGTTTGAGAAAAAGTTTCTTCTGTCGCCATTTACAACACTCACGGAAAGAAATGGGGTAATGCAACACCTTACGCTGCCACTGCACGGCAACAATATTAATAGACCGCTTACATTTTATTTTTTATTTATTTAACAAATTATAGATATTACAGAGGATATAATATGGTACAACATGAGCTTAATGAAAACTTTACCGTATACCGCAAGCCGCCGACAATAAAAATTTGACATAAGAGCTGCACCTTAATCTACAAAATATGTATAACCACAAACCTCTCGTACTTGTATATATTATAGAGGTCAGTGTGTATAACTCGACACTACTAAACAGTAATTGACAGTTTGGCACGGTCAACACGTGGTAAATCGGCAACACATACTCGTAGTCATCTAAGGCCCGCCGCTGATTGCAATTTTTTGTCACCGTGATTTATTATTACTGTCGCCTGCTGTCACCTACGATGCGCTCACTGAATCTGTTCTTGGGTAACAAATCGCGTTCATTTTTGTAATGGACTTCAACGAGGTTGCCGTGATTTGTGCTCTTGAAATACGTAGAAGAAAAATGAAACGGAAAAAACGCTACTGGGTGCATCCTATATACACGGAAAGAATATTTAAAGGAAAATTCTACACTATATATCCTGAATTACGTCAGTAATATTCTTTTGATGAGTTGCTGGCTTTGCAAAGCTATTCCAGCATAAGAAAGGTTAACGGTAACTTTGAGGTAAGTAACAAAAACTACATCAACTACTTGATTAAACAAAAAAAATCTTTATTAATCAGAGGCATAAAAAATTGCAATATCACAATCATCTATAGAGTAATTTGAGACATGTATTAATACTATTTAACAAATACTTTAAATAGCATACGTCTACTCTGAACGCGCGGCGCCGGCCGAGTGACAAAAAGTCACCAGTGAGCTGACTCCCATACTAATGCACAGGGCGAGTGACAGTCACGTCACTCCGGTGTTGCCTGCCGCTGCAACTATTTGTCACCGTATTATCACGTCACCATAATGAGCGCACTCAATATAGTTTTCATTGACTTCATTGACACTTGACTAAGTGACAAAAAGTCACGTCGACAAAAAATTGCAATCAGCGGCGGGCCTAATAGTGCACAAAAAGGTGTGAGTCTTGCCACCGCCCACTTCGCCGCGTAAAAAACCGGTCGTTCCTGCGTAGCGATTACAAGGGATGATTAAAATTTGGGTTTTGGTTCCATCAATTAGTTAGTTACATAATAATATATTAAAATACGTATAAATAATGCCAAATACTCTATCAGAGCTAATCGGGTGTAAATGCATGCTCCAAAATTTTCAAGTATTTCGCAGTCTGGTAATATCTGGAACGAAATATGTATAGTAATACGACGAAATGGTTTTGTTTTCATGCCCTCATCTCACCAAATATTTTTCACATGGGTAGTAAAACGTAAGTTCCTGTCATATGTTAGTTCTATGTGTAAAAGTTAGGCTCTGAATTATGTAAGTGTAACGTTTTGCAACTAACTTTATTACCAAACTTTTTTGATTTATATTCTTTTCCACTGATGCGATGAAGGTTAAGGGAAAAATAAAATAAAATTTATTCTAATTAAGTATGCTTAGAGCATGGCTTTTTTAGAAATACAGATATACAAATATATTTTTTATATTATTTTGTTACCAGTATAATTTTATATACCATACATTACATAAAATATATATTTATAAAATAATAATGGTTAAGTATAAATAGAAGTTACAAATTTGACATTTGACCGTAATTAATTAAATTATTATATTTGTATATCAAGCAAGTAACAACACTATAAACTGCTCATTAATAAAACACAGATATTTAACGCTTTTTTTTTGCTTTAACACATACTCCACAGAGTATTAAATAGAACATTGAAATTGCTCTAAATTTACAGCTTATTCAGTCAGTAATTATTTTGTTGGCAACGTTTTAAAATTGCTTGGCCACAGTATCTACTATGTGCATAAATGTAGTGATTATATAATCTTTAAAAATTATTAAGTAACATTGCGATTTAATTTAATGCATTTGTAATTTCTATATAAAAAAAATCAATTGCTGTCCGTTTGTTTCGATAAAGCTCAAAACGGCTCAAAAGATTTTAATGAATTTTTTTTGTGCGTTTGAGTGGATCCTTGGGTGGTTTTAATTTACAACTGGACCCAGTAGTTGGCGCAATTATCGAGATCCAGAAATCACCCTTGTGAAGTCGGGGTAAATATCTAGTATTTAATAAATAACAAATTTAATTATTATTTTAATAAATAATAAATCATCGCCATATATAGATATAAATCATGCTAAGGCCTGGAGAGGAAATGGTGGCAGGCCTGCTGTACACCTTATTTAATTTATGTTAGGAACACGAGCGGGTACCGGGAGAATAGTGCAAAGCCGTGATAGTCCCAATAAATAAGGGAAAAGTGTCGCAGCAGGACTGTAAAAACTACCGTAGTATCAGCCTTCTGAGCATTGTGGGAAAACTGTATGTAAGGTACTCTTACTACACTACACTTGTAAGTGTACTTGCTAAATAAAAAAACAAAGGGGGTATGTCGTCAGGTCCACCTCTCTTGATCTGATCTAGACCGGTAAGAGATTTGAGTACTTGATCTTGTTAGAAGTGCAGATTAGCAAGATAATTTGAGGTACAAGTCCGGTCAACAGTGTTTGCAGACCGTGCGTAGCTAGTGTTATATACTGATGCAAAAAATGAGGCAAAGAGGTTGCATATGCCGTCGACACTATCTTTTTTGTTGTCCCCGAAGGTCATAAATAAAGGGTAAGCATTTCTATTACGTTTTTTATTTTTTATGAACATCCAAAATAACTTCGGGGTTATTAGAAAGTGCTCCCTCCAGATCAGTGACATAATGTTTATGACACGTGCCTAATTAATTCAGCGCATCTTTTGCGAAGTGTTCGTAACGCAAGTTTGTTCAGTGGATTTTTGTATTTACGGTACCCCAAATGGAGTTTTGTTTTTTATCCTTGAGAAGATCAATGAGTTTCTTTGTATACCAAAATGGAAACTTTTTATGGAGGGTTTACATTTTGGAACGTACTTTGTAATCGCGTCTCAGAAAACCAATAAAAACCCCCAAAAACTGAGTTTAAATACGTAATGATTTTATTGGCTTGGCGTATAGCTAAACGTAAATATTTGAACTAAGGGAGGTTAGTGTGTGTCAGGGTTACCCAGAATAAAGTCACTATGCATCACACCATTGACTATCACCGAGCTGGAGAGAACGAGGTCAAGAAGTCAACCTTCTTATTTTAACATATAGTTATATAAAGTGAGATAATTAAGAGCAATAAAATGCAGCAAAGCATTATCTTGTGAACTTTTTGTCATAAAACTGTGTGGAGAAGACGTACTTATTATCTTCATTAACACATAATTAATGTTTTTGTTTTTGATTCCAACACACGGTTTGTATATTCATCATAACTATCAAGAATGTGTTTTTGTAATTTATTTATTGATACTGCAATAAGAACCAGGCCAGTTTTATTACTATGGAAGCCACTAGTGTCCCGGCCACGCCTGTATACTAGATAATGCTCACTAAAAAGTTCGACATCGTATAAAGTATTGTTAAGCCATGTTTCTCATAAGAATATGACTTCTTAAATAGAATATAAAACATCATCATCATCATCATCATCATTACAGCCCTTTACAAGTCCACTGCTGAACATAGGCCTCCCCAAGTAATGCCACAAAGCACGGTCCTGAGCCACCAGCATCCATCGACTTCCTGCACATCTTACCAGGTCGTCATTCCATGTAGTGGGAGGTCGCCCTACACTACGCCTAGAGGTACGAGGCTGCCACGGGTAACATTTCTTCCCCATTAGTTATCGGTTCTTCGAGCTATATAGCCGGCCTATTGCCACTTAAGCTTACTAATCCGTTGGGCTATGTCGGTCACTCTGCTTTTACTGCGGATATCCTCATTTCTGAGTCTATCACGTAGAGAAACTCCGAGCATAGCCCTATCCATAGCTCGCTGAACGCTCTCGAGCGTCTCAGATCCGTAAGACATCACTGGCAACACACACTGGTTGTACAATCTAATTTTCAGAGATTTAGGTATACCTGACGAGAAGATGTGTCGTAATTTCCCGAACGCTGCCTAGCCGAGTTGAATCCGTTGATTGACCTCTCAGTCGAAGTTGGACTTACTTGGTCGGACTATTTGTCCCAGGTAAACATACTCGTCAACAACTTCGAGCATAGTGCTCCCAACAACTGCCGGCATAGGTGTGACATGGACATTAAACATGATCTTTGTTTTGTCCATGTTCATCTTAAGACCTATCCGTTGGGAGACACCATTGAGGTCATTGAGCATAGTGTTTAAGTCCTCCAGCGATTCTGCCATAAGGACTATATTGTCGGCAAATCGAAGGTGAGGTCCTTTCCAGTCCAGTAGCCTGAAAACGTCTTCCAATGCAGCGGTGAAAAGTTTCGGGGATATAACGTCACCCTGTCTTACACCTCTCTGCAGTTGGATAGGTTTCGAACTCTGGTTCTGTACTCGGATAGCCATTGTAGCCCTACTGTATAAACACTTCAGCACTTTGATATACCGACAGTCAACTTGGCACCGCTGAAGGGACTGTAGCACCACCCAAATTTCGACGGAATCAAAGGCTTTCTCATAGTCCAGATACGCCAGGCAAAGTGGCAGATTCTACTCTTTGGTCTTCTGTACAATCTGCCGCAGGGTATGTATGTGGTCTATGGTACTTAAGCCTCTTCGGAAAATGGCTTGTGCGGGAGGCTGGTAGTCATCGAGTCTGCATGCGAGACGATTCGTAATGACTCTCCAAAACAGCACATAGACGCGGCTCAGAAGGGAAATCGATCTGTAGTTCTTCAAGAGAGCGTTGTCGCCTTTCTTGAAGAACAAGACCACCGCACTTCTGCTCCACGCCTCCGGAGTATTGCCACCATGGAGGACGGAATTAAAGAGCTTCTGAAGGACTTCAAGTACCGGTGTTCCACCCGCTTTCAGGAGCTCCGCTGTATTTCCATCCTCGCCTGGGGCCCTGCCGCTTTTAAGGTGCTGGAGAGCCATTCTAATCTCGCTCAGAGTGACGTGCGGGATATCATCGGAATAGTGTCGGATAAGAATTGCTGTACAGCTGCCCATAGAAGCTCTCAATCTCGCTCAAAATCTCAGGTGTCCCGGAAACGACGCTGCCACACTCAGTCTTCAGCTTTGACAGTTGCCTCTTTCTGGCAGACAGATCTCTGGAAAAGACTTTGGAGCCCTGGTTTCGCTCGATTGCTTCTTTAATACGAGCAGTATTAAAGTTGCCTAAGTCTCGCCGCATGCATTTGGAGATCTGTCTGTTCAGTTGCCTGTATGCTGTCAAATCTGTTGACGATTGCAGCCTCATCTGCGAACCTCATTGCGAAGTTTACATGTGTGTGCTGCGCACACATGTAAACTTCGCAATGTTGTATTGTAACTATATTATGTAGTGAATAAGATTTTTCAACCAGTCACTAGTTGCCCGCCAACTGTATGGCACGTTCCGCTATAATAAATATATTAGTAAAAGATTTAATCTTTCATTATGGTCACCAATAGGCACCCATATGGAGTCAGCTCCTAAACTGGTGACCCCGACGTGATCAAAGCCCGACGTGATCAAGATGACCGAAGTGGTCTATGTGATGTTAATGCAGTAGTGGGCAATATTCGCGTGGTTGTGATCGGTGGACAATAGATATAGTAACATGAGTGCGCCGTTTCCGCCTACGTCACAGAACGTGCCGCCTGTTAACGTGCCACCCGTTCAAGACATCCAGCCACCCGCGCAACCGCCCATTATGGCGCCAGGTGTAGATGCAGTGGCCCTACAGTCTCGCCTCGCAGACTTTTGGACGGACCAGCCACGCGTATGGTTCGTACGCACGGAAGCTATTCTCGCACCTCAGAGGTTGAGTGATGAGGCGAAGTTTGACCTGGTCGTGTCTAAGCTAAGTAAGGAGGTTATCGCGCAAGTGACGGACATATTACTCAACCCGCCTCCTACCTACAAGTACGACGCACTCAAAGCTCGGCTACTCCACATCTATGAGGAGTCAATGTCGAGGCAGATCGAGAAGCTTATGAGCGAGCTAGAGCTGGGCGACCAGAAACCATCTCAGCTGCTTCGGCGGATGCGTGAGCTCGCTACTGACAAGGTTCCTGATGAAACCCTTCGCGTCTTGTGGCAGGGTCGTCTTCCGACACAAGTCCGAGCCGTGCTAACTGTGTCCGACTCCAAGGACCTGGACAACCTAGCAGCAGTTGCAGATAACGTCATGGAGGCTGTGCGGCCTTCCTATGCCGCCACCGCTACTTACACCGTGCCAGCGCCAGCATCTACTACCGCCTATGACTTGGCCCTGTTGAGAGCTGAGGTGGCTAAAATAAAGGCTACCGTGGACCGGATCGATCAGCAGAGGTCGCGGTCCCGCGCCCCTGATCGCAACCGGCGTCGTTCACAGTCCAGGCGCCGTAGCAGTCCCTGCCGTCCCCGGAAGGAGAACTACTTATGCTTTTACCATTACAGGTTCCGAGAAAAGGCCAACAGGTGTACGAAGCCTTGCGCGTGGAAAACAACACAGCCGGAAAACTGAGCAGCGAGGTACAGTCCGAGGGTCTTCAGGTCTGTACCGTTTTTCCATTCAATCGTTTGTGTGTGTCAGACAGTAACTCCGGACTTAGATTTTTAGTTGACACCGGTGCCAATGTGTCTGTTTTACCAGCCGTGAGAAAAGATCGTCTAAATCAGTGTAGTGAATATAAATTATACGCAGCTAACGGCAATGAAATCGCAACTTACGGTACCAAGACAATAGTGTTAAACTTAAACTTACGCCGACCTTATCGTTGGGAATTCGTTGTAGCAGATGTCAAACAACCAATTTTGGGCGCCGATTTTTTAGCGTACCACAAACTATTAGTTGATTTAAACGCGCGTAAATTAATAGATAAAACTACAGAATTGAATGTTTCGGCATCTGTTGTCAATGTATCTCAACCTAGTGTTAAAACTATTGATGTAAATCATCCATATCAGGATTTATTGTTAAAGTATCCGGACATCACTAAACCAGCGTCATTCCGAGAAACTGCGAAACACGATGTCGTCCACTATATCGAGACCTCTGGCCCGCCCGTGCACGCGAAAGCGCGCCCGTTGCCACCTGTCAGGTATAAAAAAGTTAAAGAAGAATTCCGCATCATGCAGGAACTGGGCATCTGTCGTCCTTCAAAGAGCGCGTGGGCTAGTCCGCTCCATGTAGTTCCTAAAAAGAATGGAGATATAAGACCTTGTGGGGACTATCGCCAGCTGAATGCGATAACAAAGCCCGACAGATACCCGATTCCTCGCTTGAACGATTTTACTTTTATTCTTCCGGATAAAAAGATATTTTCAAAATTAGACATCAATAGAAGTTATCATTTTATACCTGTCGCACCAGGTGACGTGGAGAAAACCGCTATCATAACACCATTCGGACTTTTCGAGTTTCCTCGAATGACCTTCGGTTTGCGCGGAGCAGCACAAACCTTCCAGCGCTTTATGAACTCCATTTTACAAGGTCTTGATTTTGTTTTTTTGTTATTTAGACGACTTACTTATAGCTAGTGACAACGAAGTTCAACACAGGCAACATTTAGAAATTATTTTTAAAAGGCTTAATAAATATGGAATTTCAATTAATTTGGCAAAATGTCGTTTCGGACAAACTAAACTAGAACTTTTAGGACACGAGATTAGTACCGACGGCGTCAGGCCGTTGCAAGATAAGGTTCAGGCAATTGTGGAATTTTCGAAGCCGAAAACTGTTGCAGAACTAAGACGTTTTCTCGGTATGGTCAATTTTTATCGAGCTCATCTTCCCAACGCAACTTTATATCTAACAGAATTAAATAAATATCTTAAAAGCTCAAAGAAAAATGATAAGACTCCCATCGTCTGGACGGATAGTGCGAACGAAGCATTTACGCAATGTAAGGCAGGTCTCACACAGGCCGCTACATTGACGTACCCTAGAGTGGGTTCCGCACTCGCTTTAATGACTGATGCATCTAATACATGCGTGGGAGCAGTCTTGCAACAAAAGGAAGGAGATAGCTGGAAACCATTGGGCTATTTCTCAAAAAAATTGACCACCACCCAACAGCGTTATAGCACATACGATCGCGAGTTGCTCGCTATATACTTAGCTATAAAACATTTTCGGAAATTATTTGAAGGGCAAGAAATAACCGTGTATACGGACCATAAACCTTTAACTTTTGCATTTCAAAAGGTAGGACGCGATGAAAGCGAAACGCCTCGGAGAACGAGACATTTAGCTTTCATAAGTGAGTTCACTACAAATATAAGACATATAACCGGTACGAATAACATCGTAGCTGACACCTTATCGCGCATCGAAGCCGTGACTATGCCAACTGCGTTGAATTTCGATGACATTGCAAATGAGCAGCGTAGCGACAGTTATATCATGAATGTTATGTCTGGTTTAACAACTTCGCTGCCGGCTCCGCGAATTAGCGGAGTGCGGGGTGAGCGCGGGGTGCCGGCCCCGCTAATATGCGGAGTAGCGCCGCTTGGTTACTACGAATTAATACGCGCCCGGCACTTGCTACACTTACCAAATGTATTAGAATTTAAGCAAACTACATACTATTTTCTTTGTGTTTAAATACCATAGATAATTTTAAATAAACCATAATACATAAAAGAAACTACTCAGCGGACTTGGGTTAAAATGTCAATCTTAGTGCCAGGTCCGCAAATTCTCGGATTTTTTTTTATTTAGCATTTTCTTACCAAAACCTTCTAAAAATAGTTAAATATTTCCAAAATAACAATATTGAAACGTCCTTCATGCATATTTTACAAAAAAAAAACAACGGATTTTCCCATGACGTCACCATATTCCAGTTGGCAGCGAAGCTGTTAAATACCGATAATATTTTGTTAAAGGAACTAGTTATATCTATGTTAAATAAGTCTATTTTTTGTGAGATGTCTACTGATACAGCTCGTCCGTACCTACCGGAAAAGTTTCGACGCCTAGCTTTTGATAGTTTACATAATTTGAGCCATCCTGGAATTCGTTCTACGCGAAAGATGTTAGCCAAAAAGTATTTCTGGCCTAGTATGAATCGTGATGTTTCTTTGTGGGCAAAAACGTGCATACAATGTCAACGTTCTAAAGTTAACAGACATACGGTATCGAATCTGACTAAGTTTCCGGAAGTAGAGCGTTTTGAGCATGTGCACGTCGATATCGTTGGCCCTCTTGAGATCTCACCAGATGGTTATAGATACTTACTCACGATAATTGATAGGAGGACCAGGTGGCCTGAAGCTTTTCCGTTACGAGACATTACGGCAGAAACTGTTGCCAAACATTTATATGAAGGTTGGATTTGTCGTTACGGTTGCCCGATAAAGTTAACTAGCGACCAAGGTCGCCAGTTTGAGAGTAGTCTTTTTAACCAGCTGTTAAAAATGTTGGGGGTTAATAGAATTCGAACTACTCCTTATCATCCGCAAAGCAATGGCGCAGTTGAACGTTGGCATCGTTCTTTAAAAACAGCACTTTCAGCTCGCCTGTCACATGGGTCCTGGGTGGAAGAGCTACCCACAGTATTACTTGGGCTTCGCGCGGCCGCCCGCAGTGACTCAGGGGTTAGCGCCGCCGAGTTAACGTTCGGACGAAACTTACGTCTACCGGGAGACTTTTATGACGGCTCTTCGAACAACCGTAACGTCAATGATTATTGTTTAGTGGATAAGATTAGAGATTCTATTCGTAGTTATAAGCCTACATCCGACGATTCACATAACTGTCATAGTTTTTTTTGTGCACAAGGACTTACGTAACTGTGAATATGTCTTTGTTAGGGACGATTCAATACGTAAACCTTTGAAACCACCCTACGACGGTCCATAGCGCGTGATAAAAAGGGGCTCAAAAGTTTACCTAATTCAATTACCCGATAGACAGGTACATATTTCTATCGACAGATTAAAGCCTGCATATGTATTAAAGGAGTGTGATGGTAACGAAGCAACGCCACGCCAAAGTAACGCTGACAACGCAGCGGATGTGGCACCTGCGCATGTACGGTTTCCGTTACCACCGTCCACACCGCTGACGTCGTTGTTACCCGGCCCGAGCAACCCGATAACCGTGAAAACAACGCGAAGTGGTCGGATTGTTAAGTTACCTTCACGATTTATAAGCTAGTTTTAATATAAAATATATTATACAATTACATGTCTAAATGATAATCAGGTTTAGTTACTATGGATGTGAAAGTATTATTTGCATTGTCAAGTGCATAATATTTTCATTCAGGATATTCAAGTTACATTATTTAAGTTGAATGTAATTGTAGAGGTATCGTGTTCAGTATTTTACGTATACTGCACTTTCATATAGGTTCCAGGTAGCTAGTTTAGTTATAATGTATTTAATATAATTTCATTCGAAATACTTCCTTTGCGATAGCATTAGCGCGATAAGTTTTACGATTTTTACTATGGGTAATTTTTCAAGAAAAACCAGTTATTGTTTCTCAGGCTCAAAATACTGTAGAGAATAAAGTGGATAATTTTCAAACATGGTTATATGTGATAGCCAGTTTCATGGGGGCGATAATCCTGTACACTATTTGGGTAAAGTTTAATAAGAAGTTCAAAAGCTGGCTTCGTCATCAGGTGTTAATGACAGGCGTTCCGATATCGGGCCAGAATATGGGTCAGATGATAGGTGCTTCTAGCACCAGTCTGCAGCATGTGCCCGCGCCCGCCGCGGCCGCCACCCCTTTCGCGGGGGTCTCCGTACATCCCTGCGCACAAGCGCATTAGCAAGTTTTTGTTGTTAGTTTTAAGTTTATATTCATTGTATAGTTTTAAGTTTTTTTGTATTCATTTTTTGTAAAGGGGGAAGTATTGTAGGTGTGCTGCGCACACACATGTAAACTTCGCAATGTTGTATTGTAACTATATTATGTAGTGAATAAGATTTTTCAACCAGTCACTAGTTGCCCGCCAACTGTATGGCACGTTCCGCTATAATAAATATATTAGTAAAAGATTTAATCTTTCATTATGGTCACCAATAGGCACCCATATGGAGTCAGCTCCTAAATCCCGTCTAACAGCCATGAGATTAAGAGTGTGATCGGAGAATTTTTGTGTTCTTCTGCGACGGGTATTGCAGAACTTAGCTCCGACCGCATGGACAGTTTCCACGAGCTTAACATTCATATCGTCCAGCGCATTGCAATCTTCTAGGCACTGAAAGCGGTTACGTAACTCGAGCTGAAAGGTTTCGGGATTCTGGATTAGAGCACGAGGTGGACGGAGCGTTGACTTCATTAGACTAGACCTCTCTAACTTAACGTTTAGGTTCAGTGTGCCTCTAACCATTCGTTGATCGCTGCCAGTTTTACCCTTGCGATCACTGAGACATCACTGAACAGTTGGCGTCTGATTGTCATTATAAAGTCAATCTCATTTTTTGTCGAACCGTCTTGGCTCGACCAGGTCCACTTCCTGTGGGACTGCTTCTGGAAGAAAGAGTTTATCATAAAGAGTCCCCCTTTCTCCATAAATTCGGCCAGCCGCTGGCCCCTACGGTTCCGTTGCCCCACTCCAAATTTCCCTAACATCAGCTCACCGCTTTCTCTTTTGCCTAGTTTTGCGTTGAAGTCTCCCATCAACACCGTGTAGTGGGTTTTGGAGGAATTCATGGCTCTAGAAATGTCATTATACATTTCCTCCACCTCCCCATCGGGATGTGCTGAGGTTGATACCTAAGCCTGTATGACCTTCAGCGAATACCGTTTGGTTATTCTGAGTATCAGGTACGCGACCCTCGTCAACACAATCCCAATCTTTACAACGTTGTTGACTTGTGGACGATAAATCCGACACCTCCTTGGGACAGATGGTCACCCTCCCGGTGATAGAATAAGTTACCGGACTCGAGGATTACCGTGTCCTCCCCCTCTCTTATACCCAATAATATGCCAGCACAACTTTCCTACCTCTTCTTCCAACTCCATTATCTTCTCGTCAGTCCTCAGAGTGCGTGCGTTATATGTTGCCAGGTCGAGTCGTCGTAGGTGGTAACCAAAAAACATAATACGTTATTATAAAAAAACCTCGGTGTTTTATGGAGGCATCAAACGTTTTCGTAGTAAATGCTTAGGATATTCTATTTTAAGCTATACTTACTGTAGTTAAAATAATCGGTCCAATGTTGTTGAGTTTCGCACAAGTATGTATTCCGATGTACCTATCTTATAGTGGCATTTATCCTATTTAACAGTGGTAGAGCCACGCGGCAGCTTTGCTGTCGCACGTATGGGCCGGCTCAAACCGGGGTGGTACCACGACCTCACAGAATACCGGCGTGAAGTGGAAGCTCTGCTTCCGCGTTTCGTCTGGTGAGCGCAGGTGGCCGGAGGCCTAAATCCCCCCCCATCAACATGGTAGCGGAATTCAATGATAGACTACCCCAAGAGGGTACCAGCACCCCTGGAGAAACTCTCGTTGAGCATCCACGACCATGTTTTTCCACTCCTGAGCGTGGGTGCTTAGGCTACCCCGCGTATTCTGGGGGGGGGGGGGGGGCAAAATTCCGCTCAAGACTAAAACTGCTCGGGGCAAACGGAGCAACAAGACCAAGGCGACCCCTGCCACGCTGTCCGTGAATTTCTGCAATATCAGGGGACTTCACTCCAACCTAAACGCCGTCCACTACCATCTCGAGACGACGAGGCCGGCTCTGCTCTTTCTGACCGAGACGCAGGTGTCCTCTCCGGCTGATGTCTCGTATCTCTCCTACCCGGGGTACAAACTGGAACACTCCTTTGTGCCTCGGGCTGGAGTTTGCGTTTACGTCAGAGAGGACATCTGTTCTCGACGCCTCGGCAGACTTGAAGGTTCGGACCTGTCCATCCTTTGGCTACGCGTAGACAGCGACGACCATCCGCGCGTCTACGGGTGCCTCTATAAGTCCCACAGCGGTAATGCCGAAACAGACCGACTCTTCGACCACGTCCAAATGGCTGCAGATTCGTTGCTACAGCAGATCCCCTCCGCAGAGATCGTGATCCTCGGCGACTTTAACGCCCATCACGCCGAATGGCTCGGTTCACGTTTAACCGATCATGCGGGGAGATCTGTTCATGATTTTGCCTTGGCATGTGGTCTGACACAACTGGTTACTTCGCCTACGCGGATTCCAGATGTGGAGGATCATGCACCTTCCCTGTTGGACCTTCTGCTGACCTCTCACCCGGACGGATATCAGATTTCCGTCGACGCCCCTTTAGGCTCTTCGGACCATTGTTTTGTCCGAAGTGTGGTGCCACTCACGCTGAAATCGCGGTTGCATTCTGCAGGCTGCCACCGTGTTTGGCACTATAGGTCAGCCGATTGGGATGGGATGCGGTCTTTCTTTGCATCCTACCCTTGGGGGGCGGGTTTGCTTCTCGCCGGACGATCCCAACGTTGTTGCGGATTCTGTCGCTGATGTGGTACTTCAGGGTATGGAACTTTTTATTCCTTCCTCTGTGGTGCCCATTGGAGGCAAATCTCAGCCATGGTTTGGTCGCTCCTGTAAAATAGCATCATGCTATAAGCAGGAGTGCTACCAGGCCTGGGCTGACGCATCAGCGTCCAGGGATGTAAACACCAGCGCTCTAAAAAGAAGTATAATTCCGCCTCTAGGTCCTTTAAAAGAGTCATTGCCAAGGCAAAGTCAGAGCACATAGGCAGAATTGGCGAGAAACTAGTTCGTCTTCCTTCTGGAACCCGTACATTCTGGTCTCTCGCCAAGGCTGTCCAGGGGGAATTTCTGTCAGCCATCTCTTCCATCTCTGCACAGGGAGGACGACTCACTGGCCCACACCGCAAAGGAGAAAGCCGATCTTCTAGGCTCTTTCTTTGCGTCTAACTCGACTCTCGATGACGGGGGGAGTACGCCGCCGACCATCCCGCGGTGTGAGTGCTCCATGCCGGAAGTGCAGTTCACTCAGCGCTCGGTTCGCAAAGCACTCCTCTCCCTGGACATCCACAAGTCGAGTGGGCCTGACGGAATCCCCCCAATTGTGCTGAGGACGTGTGCTCCAGAGTTGGCACCGGTTTTAACGCGTTTTTTCCGGTACTCCTACTCCCTAGGCGTAGTCCCAAAATCATGGAAGACGGCTTTTGTCCACCCGATCCCTAAAAAAGGCGACCGCTCAGACCCGTCCAACTACCGGCCTATCGCCATCACCTCCTTGTTCTCCAAAACAATGGAGTCCATTGTAAACTGCCAGCTCATGAGGTACCTTGAGGATCACCAGCTGATTAGTGACCGCCAATACGGTTTTCGCCGTGGTAGGTCAGCTGGTAATCTTCTGGTCTACCTAACTCACAGATGGGCGGAGGCAGTTGAGTCCAAGGGGGAGGCATTGGCCGTTAGTTTGGACATTGTGAAGGCCTTCGATCGGGTTTGGCACAAAGCGCTTCTTTCGAAGCTCCCTTCCTATGGGCTTCCCGAGAAATTGTGCGATTGGATCACCAGTTTTCTTGCAGATCGGAGCATCAAGGTCGTTGTAGACGGTGCAAGCTCCGATTGCAAGCCTATTAATGCTGGTGTTCCACAGGGCTGCGTGCTATCGCCAACGCTGTTTCTTCTGCATATCAATGATATGTTGCAGACCCGTAACATTCATTGCTATGCAGATGACAGCACTGGTGATGCTCTTTACACCGGCCGAGCCAATATTTCTCGGGAAAACTTCTCCGAGTGCCGGGACAAACTTGTGTCTGAAGTCGAGTCTCTGCTGGACAGAGTCTCGGATTGGGGGCGACTAAATCTAGTCCAGTTTAACCCCCAGAAGACACAAGTTTGCGCGTTAACCGCTAAAAAGAACCCCTTTGTCGTATCCCCTCAGTTTCAAGGCACTCCCCTTGTTGCCTCAGCCAGTATCGGAATCCTCGGCGTCGACATATCGAGTGACGTGCAGTTTCGTGGTCACTTGGAAGGGAAGGCCAAATTGGCCTCTAAAAAGCTTGGCGTGCTCAGCAGAGCGGGACAGTATTTCATGCCGGCACACCGCCTGCAACTTTACAAGGCGCAGGTTCGGCCGCACATGGAATACTGTTCCGATCTCTGGGCTGGGGCTCCCCAGTACCAGCTCCTTCCACTTGACCACATCCAGCGCAGAGCGGCTCGAATCGTCGACGACCGAGTGCTTTCCGATCGGCTCGATTCTCTGGCACTGCGAAGAGATGTTGCATCCCTTTGCATTTTCTTTCGCATATACCATGGAGAGTGCTCTGAGGAATTGTTCGGATTAATCCCAGCCGCCAAATTTCGTGAACGTACTACGCGGCAAACGTCCCGATACCATCCACACCATCTGGATGCTTGGCGGTCCACCACTGTACGTTTCAAAAGGAGTTTTTCTTCCGCGTACAACCTCTCTGTGGAATAATTTACCACCAGCGATTTTTCCGGACCGATACGACCTGGGGACCTTCAAGAAAAGAGCTTACTCCTTTCTAAAGGGCCGGCAACGCATCTGCAATTCCCCTGGTGTTGCAGTTGATCATGGGCGGCGGTAGTCACTTAACATCAGGTGAGCCACATGCTCGTTTGCCCCCTCTTCTATAAAAAAAAAATCTATCGTTCGCATGTAAATGCGGCCGCCTCGAAGTCGTACGTGCTTATACTGCAGCTCCTTAACTCGAGCATGCGCCGACTACTACTACTACCGCAGTCTTTTTTTTTTCTATTCCAAACCTAAGATTTCCGATGTTTAGTCTATCTTGTGGTCTTGCGTCTATCTATGATATTTATTGTATTTTATAGTTGCGGCCAAAAGCAAATCTCGCGAGGATGGGTGTTAAACTTAATTAAGATTGAGCGGGGACGTGGACTCTCATGATTCTTTTTCGCAATATCAGAACAGTAAAATATATCAGTTTCATTTACAGTACAAGATACAGTTTTACAAAGTTGCTTAACAATGGACAATCGGTTTTCAGACTTCCTTTCTGGAGCGCATTTGATTTCCAAATCTGAGGCGTGGGAGATTTTTCAAAGTTGATTAAAACGACTCGTGACGGACTTAATTCATCCCGAAGGCATTCTTTCTCCTTTAAGATGGTCTAAATGTTGCCTTTACATGTAGTAATTTCAGTGTTTAATTAGTATAGATGAGTCAAAGAATCGCGAATAGAAATTATGGAGTCCTTTATAGAACCAACTCCATTCCTATAACCTTTTAATTCCCTGTTTAAGTCACCCTTTATGTATCTATCATATGTATGCAGCTCCACGTGTGACACATATGAGCCAGAGTAGCCGCCTCGCGCAGCTACGGATGCGACTATGGCCGCTTGTTTGCACAGACCCTGGATCCCACGACGTAATGTAACGTTAGCGTCAGCAAGCGTACTACTGGTAGGTGTTGACGGTTGGAACGCCATATTTGAATTATCAATTCACGGTTTTTTGCTACAATACTCAGGGCATAGGCATCTTATCTTTGTATCTGAAGAGAGTCTCTAGAATTCGGCGGGTGAAATCATCAACGCACAGACTATGATTCAAGTATAAGCAGGTGCAGTATTACAAGTAATCGTAATCGTCAATCATTGAATGACCAACAGCACATAGTTGTTTATAATAAATAATTTTGGGTTAGACGTGGGGTAGTTCGCACAGGAAGCACAAGCTGGCGCGAAAGTGGTACAGTAGTTGACTGCCTCTTATCGCGACGGGTGTGCGGCATGTCGTCCAACATATTCAGAGCGGCGTAACAGAGCTGTTTTATTTTAAACGTTTATTAAAAACGCACTATGCACTGACGATACAATAGCGAAGATTACTACGTCGTATACATATTTTACATATATTCGCGCGCACGGACATGGATATTTTATTAGATAGACCGACCACACGTCTACTACACAAGCTTGTTTGGACATAAAGGATGTCTTCATCATAATCATTATCAACTCAAAATTTGAATTGAAACATCTGTAATGATATTAGAATCAAATTTTCATTCTTTATGCTTCTTCATGTTCAATTGAAATTTAAATCTTTCTGAAAATCTGAAGAGGCAATAAGCAGACATTAATTGACACCTTTATTAAAATACATCATTAATAGAAACAAAAATTTTACACGGCATTTGGCCTTATTATCAGAATTTTGTCTGATGACTTCACATTTGAAAGTTGTACCAAAAAGTTCTGCAGAAAATTATACCCACAAACTGACATAACTAAATAAGAAACTGTGTCGGAATAACAAGTGGGTTTGATACCGCATAAGGCACATTCTGAAGCCTGGGCATCAACAGGGTACTCCACTACAGTCCAGACAAAGCTTCACTACTAATATATTATGCTTATGCAACAACAATGTCATGCTATATTAAAGGTGTGTTTTGTAAATATATGTACATTATATTTTAGTATATCCTCACACGCATTATTACTATTAGAATTCTTGTTTACTAAACATTAATTTAGTTTATTTATTGCAAAATTCCAATGGAACAACCAAAGGATAACTCATCACATCTGTATATCCAACCAGGCAGTTGACAATAACTCGACAAAAAGAGAATAATAATAAATACATACTTCAACTAAAAGTCATTTGTATGATTACCTTTTCAACCTTTTGAGATTATATCTATGGCCTATGTGGACAGACTTTGTACGGAGCGACTGGTTTTGCTCACACAGAAGATTATTACGCTCATTGAGCCTTTTGTATATACTGTAAAAAAGGTGAAGTTTTGTATTGACTGTAGCTGAACAAATAATAATTGGCGATAAATATAGAGAAAGTGTAGTGGCTGTTCAGAATATCCACTACCATATCTTCCAGTGGGTGTCGTAAGAGGCGACAGAGGGGACAGGAAGGAGATGGGCAGCAGCATCTCAATGATAATAGCAATTATACAATAATACACTGCGGTTGCCAACCCACTCACCAAGCGTGCAAGCAAGCAAGTATGGCAAATATGCCCCCCATCCCCCATACAACACAAACTAATGGCTCGCAGTCCTCGGCAGCCCCTCCATTCCTGACTATGGTGGCGACCATGGTAACAGCGGGGCAGGGTGTTAAGAAACTCCGGTGGAGGTTCATTTGCCACCTAAGACGATGCGACTAAGCAACACATAATGCACGTACCCTGAGGACTGACGAGAAGATCCTGGAACTGGAAGAAGAGGTAAACGAGGTGCGCTGGAATATTGCAGTATTATCCAAGGTCTGAAAAGGGGGAGATGACATTGCAATTTTTGAATCTGACAACTTGTTCAATCACCGGGATGGCAACTATCTGTTTCGGGGAGGCCTTCGGATTTATCATTCACAAGTCTCTCGTCAACAACGTTGTAAAGATTGAGAGTGTTTCGACGAAGGTTGCGTACCTGATACTTAGATTATCATCAAACGGTATTCACTGAAGGTTTACGCACCAAATTCGGCATAATCGAATGAAGAGGTGGTGGTTCGACGGTTCGACAAAAAATGAGATTGGTTTCATTTTGACGACCAGACGCATACTATTCAGTGATATTGATCGTAAGGGTGAAAACTGGCAGCGACCACTGAATGTTTAAAGGTACAATGAACCTAAATGTTAGGTTGAAGAGGTCTCGCCTAATTAAGTCAATGCTTCGTCCCCTCGTGCGCTAATCCATTAAAAAATTTCTTAATAACACAGTACGCTAGCTAGTTCCCTTAATCAGTGACACGGAACACTAATAAATACCCTTCGGCTGGATCAGTTGTAACGTTGCACGTACATGTATGCATAATTATAATTAAACGGTTTATTAAAATTAAATAAACATTTAATAAACTAAATAAAAATAAAATTAAAAGTTATTAACAAAAATAATTCTATAATTAACTTAGGTATCCTATTAATAAAACAAATCAGTAAACTAAAAGAACGAATTAAATAATAAATCAAATATTAAAATATGGTATTTCGAACAAACACTCTGACGCTTCGTTACTCTATGCGCTTTGCAACTCTCGCGTCAGAGTTTTACCCGGCCGGTATCATTCCACGGCGTCGCGCTCCCGGTCATTCTCCGCCCGAGCGCCCTGGGAGGCGCACACTACCACTGCAGCCGCGTTCACAAGCTCTGCTTTGTGTCCTCGTACGCGCTTGCAAATTTTAATCCCATTTTGGAAAAAGTTTAAAATAATATAATAATTCCGGCACTGTGGCCGTATAGTTTTTTTCGTTAATTCTCGTCACCGAGACCTCCGTATCGTCTTGCACCCCGTAAGGGTAAGTGTTGAAACGTTACCTAGTTTTAAGTAGTGAAAGTGTTTTATAGGTAGTGTAATTTGATCATGCCAGGCTGTTTGCTTTTAGCTATTTAATTGCCACGTTATTAGTGTTATTTGCATGTAAGTAATGTATGTAGCCGCTGTGCGCGTTGGCAAAAGTACCGTTACAAAATGGCGTCTCATACATTTCGCACCGCGATCAAATATCGCAAGTCACCATCATGTTTCAACCAATGCACAGCCTAAATTAGTTATCCTGGTACATTTAAACAGTATTTTACACTTGCCGTAATTTTAATTCATGTGTATTTTAATTTGCGCCTCACCGCTATGACGCTTGCCTTCCATTCCGCCTTGTAACTCCGTACTGATTATGAACACCCGCCAGCTACTCTCTGTGCTCCCATCTACTGCTAGCCTGCGATATACCGGGGGTTCATAATCGGCGGCATTTTATTACCTGGACCTAAATGTGGACGACGTTGTTTCCAGGGTGCAATTTTACGACTACAACCGTGGCGGTCGTCCTTCTTAAGAGGGCCTAGGCCTCCCCTCGACGTCGCCACCGCCACAGCCAGCTGCCCACGGCGCTCCCCGTGAACAGTCCAACCCCCCCGGCCCTGCTCGACCACCTCGCGGCCACATAGGGGAGTACCTGACCCTGCCAGTGAAGCCAGACGGGCACTTTTTTTTTAAATTATCGGAACCACGCCCACGACCTTTTCTTTTACCAATATATAATTTTTTTTTATGACTGGTTGTTGCCTTATTTTAAACCTCAACCGTCACACAGTCACGCCAAAATATATTCTAAAATGGCGGACAGTGTTTTGCAGATTTGAGGCACAGACGAAAAAAAATTCTTAAAATTGAAATATAGAATGTATAATTCAGTTTTGTAAACAGAAATCAACATTTCTAATTTACTTTTTACAAAATTTATCATAAATATATATGTTTTGATTTTATTTTACATGGTGTAAAATACCCTATTATTATCTTTAAATGCAACAATGAAAGTTAAAATAATTTAAGCATTCACACAATAAATTTTGAACAACAAAAAATTGTTTATTTTACCGAAAGTATTGTTTATAATGGTTAAGTTGCAGTTAGGTGTATCGCATATGGCAGTGTACACAAATAATAATGTAGTGTGATTTATATTTTCAATTAAGTTGCTGCAGACTGTACTTGAACTGTGAGCTTCACGTGCGATGATATTACTTACGGATCTTGACTGCATCCGTAACTTGTCATTACTACTGACTGCTGTCTAGGTGTATACTCAGTCATACGTCAAAATAAGTGAATGGATATCATTCAGCGAGACAACTTAGGAGGATACCACGAGGAGTAGAATGGTATGATAATTTTAAGTTTTTACTTATTGTATATATATATATATATATATATATATATATATATATATATATATATATTTTAACGTTATGTAAATACGTTTGATGGGACTTAAATTCGAATATTTCACGCGGAAAAAAAATTCCAGAACCATACTCTAGTTTAACCCTAAAACTGATTAAAAACTACTTTTTGTATTCTCGTGTTATTTTCATGGTTTGATCAAGTCGTAATCAAATGTGAACTTCACGTGAAGTAATTTTAGCGATTCAAGTAGATCAACAAGCACATCACCGTGATGATTTTAAAAACATAAATTTTAATGTGTGTGTTAATGTATATAAATTATATTTCATTCAATCTACATAATTTAAATATGTAAACAGAAAACTTTGTACCCCTTTATGCTTAATATTGCACGCACGGAGGAGTGTGAAATTTATTATAGTATAACTTTATATTGCGAAGAAGTAAAGAAAGCTAAAATTCGTTAAAGTAAACACACTAAATTTGATTAAGAAAAGGAAACATTTGCATAAAAATAATATGTCCAAATTCATACCACCAATGCACAATATAATTTGTGTTCAAACAGCTGCACCGAGTAAAGGTCAAAGCGTATATAATGACTATGCGTAAAGATGGTTGTCAAAGAATTTTAAAATTCTGCCAACAAATAATGGCTGAAAACTTTACTGAACAAGTTGTAAAATTTATACGATTTCATATGTTACTTTTTAAAAGACTTGTTCGTTTTTACAGTACGTCAAAACAAAAAAATATATATATTTTGTTTATTACATTGCTGTGTCTTACATAATATTGTGCACTTGAAAATGATATACAGCATGCTTAATCATTAAACTTAAAAATTTAATGAAGTACGGTCTATTTTCGAACTTTAAGCGACTACTAGTTTCAGTAAATGTCCATTACCAGCAAGATTTTTACAGATATTCGATTAAATGTAATATTCCAATGATATATATATCACTCTAGGATTTTTTATTTATTCGTGTATTTTGATGGGGTTTATGGATACATTTACATTTAAATCTTAATAATAAGTTTCTTTGAAAGGCTTCGTTTAAAGCGAATAAAACGTAATAGAATAATTCAATGAAGCAAAGTTTTGAAAGTGAAAATTCTCAGTGAATCCATTAGATGATTGAGAGGTTCAATTCAGTTGGCTATTTGTGAAGCGCAAATGAATTTCATACGCTCTGAAGTCGATTTATTTTGATAAATTTGGCCTTATAAAGTCTACTACACTTTAGTAATGTTTTGTATATTTAACCAATACAAAAAAAAATAATTTCGACTGCATATATTTTTAGTATGGTAAGTGATTTTTACATTGTAAATTGTGAATAAATTTTGATGATTCTTTTAAGACCGACTTCAGGAAATTTTTGGACTGGCTCTAATTATTCTTTACACTATTACTTATCATCGACTTCATAATACTTAATTACTTATCTTCACGCACAATCCTTAACGGGGTAGCCAGAGAGAACAGATCGCCAAGTGTCACGATCCTTACATACCTCTTTCGCTTCTTTCAGGTTCATTATCTTCTTCATACATGCACATGTAGGTATCCGAGTACTCTTGACCTTCCCTTCTTCTAGTAATTTTCGACTACATAATGTGTTATAATTTTATTCTTTGTACGTTTCTGTCTCTATAATAAGCAGCCAGAAATTGAATTATAATTTAATTATATAACTTAAGCTGTACTAATCCTATACCTTTAAACAAGCAATTATATATATATATATATATATATATATATATAATCGGAATCTCGGACACGGCTCCAACGATTTTCATAAAATTTTGAGTTTCGGGGGCAATAAATCGATCTAGCTGGGATTTATTTTTAGAAAATGTCTTTTTGTCCCTTTTTTTTAGGCAATGAAAAACTGCTACAATATCGTTAGAATAAGAAGGTAAATTTTGACAGTTTATTAATGATTACAAATAGCTTAATTGGTATTTTGGGCGGTCACAAAATCGTAATACCATGGTTCGAGCCCAGACCGACCGACCGACTTTTTTTAATTTTTTTTTTCAAGTTCCTTTCTTTTTTGAGAAAATCTATATTTTCGAGCCCCTTTTTTTAGTATTTTTTTAAAAACAGGAAAATTTAAATTAAACTAATTGCACTCATGATTTTTTATTCAAATAACCAGTTCAGTTTTTTCTATTATGTCGCTAAGATCAAAAAGTATTATTCGTATTTCATCAGTATGTAATTTGTAACTAAATATAATTTCCAAAACACACGAATTAAAAAAACCGAGCGAAAAATACCGAGCGAAGCTCGGTCAACCGGGTACCAGTGTTTTATAAGAGCCAACCAAGAAATCAGAACACTTTAACTCTTAACAAGTTGGTGAATAAAAAGGAATATACAAGAATCACGTCCTTGTATTTCAAAGGGGATAAAAGACGTTGCACATTGCATTATGCATTAGACTTTTTTAATTAGAAGCATTGGCTTTGCGTCCTTGTAAACCCTAAGAAAGTGAATACTGAGACTTTTTTACTTATAATTATTACTTAAACAAATATACTAAATTTGCTGGTATGATACGCATGGTAGAATCTTTTTTCGGTGGGTAGGTAATAGGTAAAATCGTTCCTGATTTTTTAAAGTTTAAATATAGTAAATAAAGAAAAATCAAGTAAATAAATGTACCTGTAATTACATAAATCCACCAGCATTGTTTTCTAATAAAAAATTTTCCACTGCACAACTTAAAACTAATTTTGCCACTTCACTGTCACCTGGCATTGACCTTTAAATAACCTTTAATATTCATCATGGATTTGCTTAAAAAGTCAATTGAAGATCTAACACTAAATTTTACTTCACGTATGGATGAGTTCCAGAGGGAGGTCAGAACATCCATCCCTGCAACAAGCCCTTCTTCCAACATTAATGAACAATTTAATGCCTTTAGGGCATTTGTTTTGACAGCACTTGAGAATCTGCAACTTCAACTCCAGCTTCTCTCCAGGAAGCAAGTGGAAATGGAGGTAAGGACAAGGAGGAAGATTTTGCTTGTTCATGGATTGCCAGAAGCCCGAGATGAGAACTAAGTGCATTGCACGAGTAAGGTATTATCGAAGCGACTGAACATCCAAGAAATAACTGCGGGCTCTATCACCAGATGCCATCGCTTAGGGCGCCCCTGTGGAGACAAGCCTCGTGCACTGCTCGTGAAATTTCGAGATCAGGATCTCCGTGACAAAGTTTGGCTTTCCAAAACCAAGATAAAGGGTAGCGGAGTTACTCTATCTGAGTTCATGACTAAGCGCCGTCATGAGGCGTTCGTTGCTGCTCGGAAGCGGTTTGGTGTTTCCCAATGTTGGCCTCGAGATGGATATATTGTGGTGCTCGGGTCCGATGGCCCGAAGCCCCGGGTGTACACCGTGGCTGAGGTAATCGCCATTCCTGATGCAGCTGGTAGTGTTCCTACTAACTCATCCTTGACTGCGGCGACGGCGGTGGCAGCATCTTCGGCTCCTAAGCCCTGTGTTACTACTGCTAGGGCTAGGAAGACGACGAAAAATGATGGTAGTAGCGTGTTTCTTACGTAATTTCGCTTTTCATGGTTTATCATGCATTAAATTATTATCCTATGCCATACAATAATACATTTGCTATGCCTTTAGCTTTTATAATAGGTTTGCACTGGTTTGATGACTATTACTTAATTTATTTTAATCATTGCACAATACAGGTGAATTAATTGTTAATTCTTTTTATTTATTTTTTTATTTTCTGATATTTGTTTTTACGTTTAACTTTTTAATGACATTAATTTGTTACCTGTAACTACAGAATCACAGAGGCATTCGTTGTTTTTGTACTGCCTAGTCTGACCTGTATAATTTCTTCTTACAATTTATGGGTGTCAGACTGCAAGTTTTTGGGAAGTTTTTTTAGTAGTAACTAAACTGATTATTTTATTTCTTTAAGTTGTTGTATTGTTATACGCTTTTTCTTTCATTTTCATTTTCGTGGTTGTAATAGTGTAGGTACTGTTAGATCTTGCATTTTTATTTATATTTTACTTTTAAGTGTATATAAGAATTTATTGTAAATTTTAATATAGTATTTTATGTTATCCTCAAACATTTGTAATGACAGTGATTTATTTATGTCATTATCTTCGGATGATGAGACACTTAGTGATGTTATTTATCGCAGTACAACTGCTTCTCCTTCACTCAACATTACCTTAAATTCTTGTTTCTCAGATTGTGTGAATAACTTCAATGCTATTCAAATCAACGCTCAAAGCATTCCGGCTCATTATCCTGACATATTTACGTCATTTTAATCCCAAAATATTCACGCTATTTTAGTTTCATTTAATTAGAAACGATCGCATTAATAGGGGTGGTGGGGGCGTGGCGATCTATCTTAGATCCCATTTTCCATTTAAAATTGTTAGTTCGTCATGTCAACCACCTCCTGTTGATTCTGCTGAGCATTTACTGGTCGAGGTCTCCCTGTCTCAGAATAAAATCCTTCTTGGAGTATGCTACAGTCCCTCTCTCTCTGTAAACTATTTTACTTCGTTCGAATCTCTTTTGGAATAACTTGTCCCTACGTATAGTCATACTATTTTGATGGGAGACTTTAACACCTGTTTGCTTAAAGGCAACAATCGGGCTATAAAACTTAAGTCTATTATTGAAGCGTGTAATATGCAAATCCTACCCCTTTCTGCTACTCATAACTTTCCTAACTGTACTCGTTCCCTTCTTGACTTAATAATAGTATCATCTTCAACACTAGTTTTCATACACGGACAGTGTCCTGCTGATGCATTCTCTTATCACGATTTAATTTTCCTTTCGTATAAACTACGCCCTCCTAAAATCACACCTAAATTAGTTCTGCGTAATTTTGAAGGAATGGATATTGACCAACTTTGTGAAGATGCGCATAATATTGACTGGTCAGTGATTGAGAGAGCATCTTGCATTGATGCTAAAGTTGAATTTTTCTGTTCCCTACGTACTCAGCTTTATGACATTCACGCGCCAATGCATTACGTTTACTCAAACATTTACCTGCTCCATGGCTCTCCGATGATCTGAAAAGGCTTATCTTGAAGAAAAATATGGCATTGTCAAAGCTTAAGAGGAATAAAACCGAGGAAAACCAAAGGAAATACGTCAAAATCAGGAATCGCTGCAATACATTATGTAGTGATGCACAGCGACGCCATATTCATACATCAGTCGAGAACGGCGACTCGTCTAGGGTGTGGAAGTTTCTTAAAACAGTTGGAGTTGGAAGAACATCCCTAAATGCTTCACCTCCTAGTGTTGATGTCGAACTATTAAATCAAAATTTTTCTAATCCTTCTAACTTTTTTGATAGTGAACATAAACTGCAAACACTTCTTTCTCTTTCTGTAACTCCGACTCCTAATTATCCTCCGTTCGTTTTTAGTCAGTTTACTGTATGTGATATTAAGAAGATCATATTATCCATCTCCTCAAATGCCGTCGGTAGTGACAACATTAGCGGTAATATGATTATTCCTCTCCTTGATGTTATCTTACCCATTATTACCTATTTACTTAATGCGTGTGTATCTTCGTCTAAATTCCCTCAAGCCTGGAGGACTGCACATGTTATATACCTTCCAAAGAGATCCAATCCCGTCAACCTTTCTGATTTCCGTCCCATCTCGATTTTACCTTTCCTTTCTAATTTCCTTGAAAAACTTATTTGCCAACAGCTGACACTTTTCCTTAATAAGCACAATTTGTTGAATCCTTTACAATCCGGTTTCCGTCCTGGTCATAGTACGGCTACTGCCTTAATTAAAGTTACTGATGACATACGGTGGGGTATGGATAATAAACAACTCACAATCATGACCTTGCTGGATTTCAGTAATGCGTTCTATACTGTCGATTTCAATATACTGTTGAGTCTATTGTGTTCCCTTAACATATCTCCATCAGTAATTAACTGGTTTCAGAGTTATCTCTGTGGCCGTCGGCAGTGTATTCATGTCGATGAAACTCACTCATCTTGGTGTGATATTACTGCAGGCGTGCCGCAGGGTGGCGTGTTGTCACCTTTACTCTTTTCCATTTTCATTAATTCGATCACTCATAAAATATCTTCTCTCTACCACATGTATGTGGATGATGTTCAGATTTACACTCAGTCAACTCTTGAGAATTTGCCGAATGCAATTGCTTCATTAAATAACGTTTTAAATATTATTCATGAGTGGAGTAAGTCATATGGCCTAAATGTCAATCCCAAAAAATCACAAGCCATCATTATTGGTAGCCAGAGTTTTATCTCAAGAATTGACTGTTTCTCAGTACTACCTATTGAATTCGATGGAGTTGTAATCCCTTACTTTGACAATGTCAAAAATCTTGGTATTTATATATCGAAAACTTTTTTGTGGCATTTTCTTTTTACTTAAACATAATATGTAAAACTTGGGGTGTATTTTATTTTATTTACTCAACTATCTTTAACATTTCAAGTGCCATAAAAATCCCATGCAGTCGAAAGCGCCCGGCAAATCATTATCATTATCGTTATAAAATCTATACAAAATTTTCTATCTTGTGGTCTAAACAAAAGTCAGGTTTTAATACATTAAGAAAAGATTTTATTGTATTTAGATAAAAAAATACCCAGCGAATGTCGGCAGCGTCAAAATCATAATTATTTCAATACATATTACTCGAAATTATTTACGTAAAAAGATAAATTATATTCACACAAAAACTTTCAATATAATTTTATAATAAAACACAATACTAAATAAAACACTAGAAAAATGCAAAAATCAACACAATAACATTCACGTGAAAATGGCGTACGAAAAGAACGTAGATTATAAATAAATATTCATAGGATAACAGTTTTTCTAGAAGAAAGATTACTTCATATTGATTATATAATGCCAAATTTCTTCATAGAAAAGTAGTCTCTACTTTAAGGGTTAAAGTGCTATGGGTGGGTGCGACCTCATCAGACCGCTAGGAATTTGATGGGATATGGTCGCGGTCTCATGAAATCGCTTTTCTTCTTATGGGGTTGTAATCTTAGGGGGTTGAGAGGTTAGTAGTGGCTATATTTTTACAGTATTTTATAAGTTATAATAATATGAATAAATATTTAATATATTATTAATATATTTTGGCTGTACATTGTTATGGCAGCGTAAGATTATTTACTGTCCCATATCTTTTCATGGATGGCTAAAGTTTTAACAAAGGCTAGTGAAACCATGGAAAGAAACACTATTTTCCTGATAATAATTCAAAATAAATAAGAACAGCAGTTGACAGCCTGTTAAAATTGGCAACTATGGAAAATATCAACCATATAAAGCTATCAATGTGGTGGGTATGGGTAGTTAGTTATCTATGTATAGCAATAAATTTTTCACAGGCCAGGATGAAAATATGTTAAGTAAACTTTTGACCCAATATTTGTGTTTGAATACCCGTATTCATTACATGCCAAATTTGAAATGCCTAAGAGTATCACTTACGAAGTATTTTATTGCCAGTGATGACCTATTGCACCGAGACATGGTCCTTCACTGCTGGCCGTATGAGGACGCTCAAAGTCGCTCAGCGAGCTATGGAGAGGACTATGCTCTGGGTTTCTCTGCGTGATATAATATAACCAGAGTGACTGACATAGCCCAACGGATTAGTAAGCTAAAGTGGCAATGGGCCTGTCATATAGCTCGAAGAACCGACAACCGTTGGGGAAAAAAGGTTCTCGTACCGGTAGGCGAAGTGTAGGGCGACCTTCACTAGCCCGCTAGCTCAGAAAGAACAGCAAACAGGTTAATGTTTGCTCGCGACGCAAATGGCGGGAATTGCAAATTTTTTGCTAACTTGCAAATTTTGCAATATTTTCACTTTGAGACAATATTTATGGATAAAACTTACAGGAATTCTTTTTGAATGTATAAACTATCGAATAAAATTATTTTTGTTTGCTAGAAATTGTAATAAAAGTCATAAATTACCCTTTATAACATAGTAGTAGTATATACAAGGTGTCTCAAAAGAAAGTTCACATTTAAATCTTTTTTTTAAAAGAAAAGTCTTAGCTTTATTGAAAAAATGTTTATTTTATATTGAAGTACACTGTTTGGGAATTTATTTTTTAAAAATAACATTGTCCAAATGTAAACCGTTGCGCTCTCGGCATTCATTTAGTCGGGCACTAAAATTGCCTATGACAGCTCGGCAGGTAGTCTCCGTGATGGCTGCCATTTCATGACGGATATTTTCTTTTAATTGTGCCAGGGAAGTCGGTTTATTAGCGTAAACTTTTGATTTGACATAACCCCACAGGAAAAAATCCATAGGCGTTAAATCGGGACTCCGTGGAGGCCAATTTATGTCACCTCGCCAGGAGATTAATTTGTTCGGAAAAATTTCTCGAACTCGAGGCAGAGATCTGTTGGACGTGTGTGAAGTTGCTCCATCCTGCTGGAACCATGTTCTTTGGTTGTAACCAGGAAAGTTTTGCAGTTGGGGTACGAAAAACTCGTCTAACATCTCCACATAACGCTCTGAATTCACTGTGAGTGTGCGTCCCCTTCCATCTTCAAAAAAGTAAGGGCCGATAATTCCTCGCGCCGACATCGCTGCCCATACGGTGACTTTGGGTGAATGTAGCGGTTTCTGATGTTTTTGTTTTGGGTTGGTTGCACTCCAGTAACGACAATTTTGCTTGTTTACATGCCCATTCAGGTGAAAATGGGCTTCATCGGAAAACAAGATGTTGGTGAACGTTGGAAAGCGCTCAATCATCTGATTTACAAAGGCAAGCCTCTGACCAGCATCTTGAGGCTTCAGTTCTTGCACTAACTGAATTTTGTACGGGTGCAGCTTTAAATCTTTGTGTAAAATGCGGCATAATGAAGATCTGTGCACATTTAAAGCAACAGCACGCTTCCGAATCGAGAGGTTTGGATCATCTCGAATAGACTGAGTAACACTGTCCACGTTTTCGGCTGTTCTTGATGTTCTTGGTCGCCCAGATTTTGGTTTCTCCAGAGTTGACCCAGTCTCTTCAAACTTCTCAACCCATTTTGCAATGAGACGAGTGCTAGGCGCATCATTTAAGTGACGAATATGTCGAATACTGCAGAATTTTCTACGCGCTACAGTCGCCGAATTACCGTTTTTGTAAAACTCACGTACGCACAACGCACGGTCCGCACCAGAGAAACGCTCCATAGCGACTAAATTCCCAAGAGCCAGACTACCGACTGACATACCCCCCGCGCCCCTCAGAATAGTTGCTTTCGCGTAATAAGATAAGCAAATGTGAACTTACTTTTGAGACACCAAGTACTTCACTTTTAGTGCCAAAAATTACTACTTATTTGAATTCTACACTTTTGTTTTTGGAGAAATTTATATGAAAATGTTTGGAAATATGTATATTTTTATGTTTTATGTATTTCTATTCGTTACTCATACCAAAATATAAAAAAAAAATAAAAAAAATAATAATATTTATCTGTATGACATTTTGAACAATATTTCAAATATATTTTTGTGTGAATTTGAAATAAATACAACGTCAGCTTATTTTAAATATGTTATCAAACTATTTTTTAGTTACATTTTACACTAAAAGTAAATGAAAATTGGAAAAATAACACATTTTTGACCCAACCGTCAAAATGGGCCTTCTCGATTTCGAAGTACTTTTGGCATTACTTTTCACTTTTTATGCCACAAATTATATATCTACGTGTTTACTATATTACAAGGAATACAAAAAATTATAATACTTTCGTTGATAGTCCAGACACAAATATAAAATTATATAAATAAGACGGAGCACCTTCTGCAATGCGACACGTGGAACGTCGAAAGTTCAGAGTGATTTTTTTTTCTAAGAAACATTGCCAGGTTATGGTTTAAAATAAAAGAGCATATCTTTGTCTTTTACTATATTATTCATTGCATATTATCTTTGGTTTCGTTTAAAACAAAAAAGTATTTTTTCATGGGGCAGTATTTGGTACCGAATTTGATACCGTCCTGAGCTAGCCGTAGGTAATTTTATACTCGTAATATCGAATAAGAGTATGGCCATGAGCTACCGGGCTAGATGGAGTGACAACCTGGTAAGACATGCAGGAAGTCGATGCATGCAGGGGGCTCAGCCTATTTTCAACATGGCATGGACTTGTGAAAGGCTGTAATGATGATGATGATGAACATTTTATGTTTTATGTTCTGTTAAAGAGAATATTGCAAGTAACACTAGAAACGTGTATTTCAAAGTTAACCAGTTAGAATTCACACATTGTACTTCGTAACTGTTCTCCGCAATGGAGTAATGTTGTGATCATTAGCATGTCCTCACTCTTGCCCTCAGTGGCTCCCGAGATAGAATAATGCTAATTACTATATTATGATAACGTACAGTTAAGGACGCCTTGCCATACACCAACTAATACTATTAAGTTTATAATCTTACAAAGTTACCACGTTGTAATGTAGAAAAGATGTCAATTAAGAAGACGATTTGTTGGTTTTTTTATACTGCCCTAATCTTATTCTACCTTAACATTTATATGTATATACTGTCGTGGGGACTACGCTACATTTTCCACCGAAATCACAGTTATTAAAAGAAATGAATACATTTGTTTTTATAAACGTATAAAAATAAATATAAAACTTATGTATATTATTAATATAAATTAAAAAATGTACCCTTTCGGAAAAGGTATATTTCATGGGTAGGTCTGTCCCATATTAACGTTGAGGTCACAATACATAGTTTCATCACAGAATATTAATGCTAAACATTATATACATAGATATTTTCTTATAATTTTTGTTTCACAAATAACTTTGTAAGAAGTATAGTTGTAGCACGAATGGGTCGACTCCACCGGGGAAGGACCACGCCCTCACAGAACACCAGCGTAAAATAGTAGATTAATGCTGCTGTGTTTCGTATGGAAACGAGGCATTCCATCTTAGTCCTCACGGGTGACAACACATCTGTATTTTGATTTGTAATCGAGGATAGATGTCATCTACATCTATGGGCATTAGCAACCACTTATCGTCATATGGATTGTGTTCTCGTTTTTCACTGTATCCTATATAAAAAAACCTGCGTTACATGCCTACGCGATTAAAATACACTCATGCGGTTCCACAAATCGGTCAATTATATTTATTGTTAGCAGTATCTTTGTGATAACAACTCAATAAAAAACTGAAGTTGCCGAACCGCACGCCAAGCTATGGCGGAATTCCTTCTATAAGGTAATCTATTAGAGAGGTCTATGTTCAGCAGTGAACTTTTTATAAGCTGTAATGGTAAGCATATGCATTGCCTATAATAATAATAACTTACGGATTATGTGGAATCTAAAAAACAAAATTTACGAATTCGCTTAAAAATAACTATTGAAAAATATCAATAAGAGTCTGTTAGTAACGCGTTGGGTTTGTGTATCTTCGGTAACTCATACAACTAACCGGTTATCGAAGATACACAATCCAAACGCTCCGCTGCCCCCGGGGCTGTCCAAACGCGATATTCTGGTGTCTCGAATAATATGCGCATCTGTCAAACGCCATTATATGGCGTCGAGTAATAGCAAACTATTTGTAACATATATATGATATATATAACATATATATCTGCATGACTGATTTTGCCTAAATTAGATTTAATAATGTGTTTTTTTTTTTTGTTTTTGTGAACCTCCTTATTTGTCCCAATGTCGAGAAGAGCTAAGTGAGGCCTTTCTCGACCTTGTCGTAAACAAAAAATTTATGATTTTTTTTTATAATTAAATATGCTTTGGATGTAAAAGTAAGTAAAACAAATAGTACTTGGAATAAAGGCTTTTATTTATAATTATTACACCTTTGCAGGAAATTGGGGAAAAACGCTTTTCTTACTTTCATTTTCAAATTAGTATCATTTTCGAAAAAAAAACCTGTATTCAAGTTATACACAATCGGATAGCTTATTTAATATAGTTTCCATTGATATATGATTTTTATATACTTTTTATACAAAATGTCTTGAAAATAGTCATTTTAATGAACAGCAGGAAGTAATCTGGAAGCACTTCGGGAAGTGCTCGACAGATGCGCCATATTGGCCAAAATGACCCTGACATGCGAGGGGCTACGTCCCATAGTGAGCCAGATGGATTCGCCGACTTATAAGCTGGCACAACACTTAGCAAAAATACTGTCGCCACTACGAGGATATACCGGAGCACACACAAAGGATTCATACCATTTTGTTAGTGAGATAAAAGACCTATATCTCGATGACAATGAAACTATGGTCAGTTTTGATGTAAATACTGCATCTCAATTGTAACTAAGAAGCTAAGATATAACAAAATGCCTGCAGAATATGCAGTATTACTCAAACACTGCCTCACATTTAGCTATTTATTGTGGAAGGAGGAGTTCCACAAGCAAGTAGATGGTGTGACGATGGGCTCACCTATATCTCCCATAGTCGCCGACATATTCATGAAGTATTTTGAGGAAAAAGCTCTACTGACTGTTCCTGTAAATCCAGAATTCTACAAGCGGTACGTAGACACAATTTTACTATTTGAAAAAGTTTTAATTTTTAAAGCACCTTAACTCCGTTAACTCTAAACCACTGTTAACAATGGAGTTAAAGGGAAATAATTCTTTAGCTTTCTTAAATAATTTAGTCATCCGAAATCCTGATAACACTATTGTATGTTGTGTGTATAGGAAAAAGACCCATACCAAACGATATTTAAATAATGAATCACACTGTCATCCTTCACAGTTAGCTACCGTGGATAAATCCTTGTTTAAGGGAGCATAAGGGATCTGTGAAAGAAAACATCGGGCCGTCGAGATTCAGCACGTCAAGCAAGTATTGTGAGATAACAAGCTTCGATTCCTGCCCCTACGTCACAGTGGTCGAGTGAAGCCGGCCACAGTCGAGTTTGTGCCTTCCGTACTACTGTTTGTCAGAGGAGTCACATACAAGGTTGGCTACACCTTGAAGCGAGCTTGCATTAAAACCTACTACAAGCCGCCGAAGAAGATTAGTCAATTTTTACCATACATCAAGTTTAATATTCCTCTTCAGGATGCAGGAGTCTACAAGCTAGATTGTTAATGGTCTCTCTTACATAGGTCAACCAAAAAGATCTATAAAAACCCGCGTAAATGAACATATAGCTGACGCGAAGCACCGACGCTCCGGGAAGTCTGCAGTCTGTGAACATGTTCAAGATCGTAGCCACCATTACATCAGATTTGATAAACCACAAATCCTCGCAAAAGAACATCGATTCCTTCCAAGGATCATATGCGAGGCAATTGAAATTAAAAAACATCCTAATTTCAATAGAGAAGGAGGCTGGGTACTACCACCTGCTTGGGATCCTATAATTAATAAAATTAAAACCAAACCCAAGCATACCACTGCAAGACTTCAAAATACAGTTAGTTTATTCTGCGTAAATCGGACCAAAGACAATAATTAAAAAGCTGAAGGTACTCCGGGTTAACTTTAACATCGGGACGTTAGTCACCTCAGTCCCCCGTGACCATGGGTGTTGGAAAGCACCCGAAAGGTCGGGTATTAAAATTAATATAAATAAAACGCGATAAAATCCGTAAAATTAGTTTTAATCAATGTATAGTGTTCGCGTAAATATAAGAAATCACTAAGTGCTTGCTTTAATAAAATTTAATCAGACGAGGTTTTAATAAAATATTTTTTGCTTGTTCCACTTTATGCAGTTATACATCAAGTCATGTTGGGAATTTTATAAATGAGTTGATCGCTTGTTAGTCGGGAAAGTCGGGATGGATGTTAACTGATTCATCATTTTGTTTATTGTTCATGTTATACAGATTGTTGGAAAATATTAATAGTAATAAATGTGGTGTAAATTTTTGATTTGTAAAGATTATAATGGTATTCTTGGGTAGTATCTAACAAGGTAGTAGTGTTTCCTTTCTTCCTACGAGTCCGTTTGAGTAGGCACCACGTTTTTGCCTATTCTTACTCCACCGTAGCAGTGGGTATAATTATAGGCAGCGTGGCATTCTATTATAATCCACAGAAGTAATGACGCATCGGCTTACGCTTGTGGCCTACAGAAATCGACTATTTACTATCTTCGACTATCGACCTCGACTATCTTGGATTAAGAATTTAAATGCTGATGATTTGTCACCTCTGAATACCAAACTAGAATGCCTCGTATCAAGTAAAAATAACCGCCAGTTTTCTACGCTTGCCTCACGAATCACACTAACATTGAGCTTCTATTTAAGCTGGTATTCTTTGAGAGCATGGTTATTTCATTGTCGAGCCGACAATGATTTAACGATGCTCTCAAAGAACATGATTCTACCATGCGTATGAATGAATGAATTATTGAATGAATGAATGAATGAATATACTTTTATTGTACACCACAAACAAATATACAGATATGTGGTGTACAATAAAAGTATATTCATTCATTCATTCATTCATTCATTCAATCAATCATTCATTCATTCATACGCATGGTAGAATCATGTTCTTTGAGAGCGTCGTTATTTCATTGTCGACTCGACAATGAAATAACCATGCTCTCTATCGAATCTATATCCTTAAGTAAACGGGTGACATCTACATAGTCATATGTCACGGAAGAGATTTTGTGAAAATCCTTTGCCACGAAAACTGAATAAAGTTCTATCACCTTAGTATCCATTCCCTTGAGCAGGTCGATCATGTCCTTCAAGTCCCTGAATACTTTTTTCTTATAGGATATAATATGTAGATTATTTGATACATTGTAATAACCCAAGTATTAATGGGATAATTTCTGATTTGACTCAGGAGATATTGGATAATATCAAGCGCATTATATATGAGTGAGCTTAAGCAGGAACTAAAGACATTATCAGAGCACTTAAATGATTAGGAGATACTTATAGCCCGAATTTATCTTCGGTCCCGTCTGATATGCTAAGCATTGAGAATTGCATCAATTTGTATTATTATACGAAAGAATAAGAGGCGAATAAAGTGAATTCAAAATTTATTTATTCATTTTAGCTTTACGATTAATGAACGTGGAAATCTAAAAGCGGCTTCAAAAGTGAGCAGTTTAGAGAAGAATTGAAAGAAGCTGTAGGAATTTGCATACTTTTAAATAATGAAAATTTGACTTAAATAAAAAATTCGTATTACTTGGGTCTTCTAATAATGAATTTTTTCAAGTTATACAAGAAATTTTGGCAAACAGACGGTCAGCTGGTCTTACCCCTTTGTTTTCAATATTACACGCACTAGAGCCAAACGGTTTGCTGTACAGCAAAGGAGTGGAAAAAATTGCTGGCGTCTGTCTTTTTAATCTTTGTCTGTAATAAAGGCTTTTGAACTAGATCTTAACGTTCACTTCCATTTGCAGGAAGTTTAGTGAAAGTTAGACTTGATTACTTCTATGTGGTTTATTTGCAACTGCTTTAAACAAATGATATTTTTACTAATATAGAGTCTCGCATAATATCCACACCCTCGCTCTTATAGATTTACATAGATTATATAGAACGGAGTAGAGGTTTATGGCACTGTATATTCCGGTGCATGGTTTGTATGTTCTGTTCACTTCTTGCGTCCGTTGATGGCGGAAATGATGAGGCACTTTTTAAATTTCGTACGAGTATATAGTTCGTAGGTTTTACTCACTTTATCTGTCCGTTTTTGACGTAAATGATGTGACATTCTGTATATTCCGTATATGGTTTGTTTATTTTGCTTACTTAATACGTTCACTTTGGGACCATCTGTATCCCATATGAAATCATAGTGGTTTTCGTGGTGCAGCTGAAACATTTGATAAGCTGTCGGGCGTAAGATTCCTTGCGAAGAAATATTTTTTATTTTTTATAGAAAGTGGACAAACGAGCATGCGGCTCACCTGATGGTAAGTTTTGACCCGCGCACTGCACGTAAACAACTGTTACACTACGGGAAGCGCAGACGTATTGCCAGCCTTTCATGAAAGGACTTTTCCTTGAACGTCCCCAAGTCGTATCGGTGCAGAAAAGTGGCTGGTGGTAGTCAATTCCACACAGAAGTTGCACGAGAAAGGAAATAAATTCCTGTAAATGTATATAATTCCAGTGGTAGATCGCCACCCATTCAGATGGTATGGATGGTATCGTGAGTTTTATCACGATATGCGATGGTGAAATTGAGCAGCTGCAATCAGCACTGCTTAATATTAAGCAAGAACTCCCCGTGTTATATGCGATAAAATACGCAAAGAAATGCAACATATCTTCATATCTCCTCTGCTCCGCCCGCAGGTGATCGTGCAACAACACGTACCTGTTTGGTCTCCGTGCTTAATATTCGCTATTGAGTATAAAGTTAATCTTTAAATTTGAAAAAAGTTGTGCTATGCAGTAAAGTGCATGGATAACATAGTTCAAAAACCCAACTGCGAAATTAGTTAAGAAATTACAAGATAATACAGTGTTAATCTATAAGGATCGAAAATATTGAATAAACAGTGAGTGTGAGTCATAGTGTCCACGAACTAACAGGGCCGTGTCAATGACCGGCCTTGCTACTACATACATAATATTTTAACTTCGAGCGACGACCGTTTTACCAATCCAGCGTCATTTCGGCAACTTTCTCTCACGCATCAAGACAAAACCGTCGTATCAGCGATCGCCTTGTGAGTAAATTAAATATACTACTTATTCTAAAATTTTGTTAGTAAAAACTAAACAAACATATAAATACTAAAAAAACATTTATATAAGTACCAAATAAAATAAAGGAATAAAAAAACGCTTAAACTAAACCATGATACGACGCTCGCCCCCTAATGCTCCGGCATCACCCCACTACACATCTGAACCGAATTTAACATCGTGCCCCAATAATGAAAACCTAAACATTACGCAAAGGAAAAGAAAACGTGAGTCGGATGAATTAGGGCGAATGAAAAAAATGATGGTAGATATGAAAACCATGTTTGAGGAGTTCGTGTTGAACCAAACTCAACAAAACAATAAAATAGATACCCTGCGAATGGCAATCGAAGAAATTCGAACTCAAAACGCAAAAATTGCCATTCAAAACTTATAAATCCGTGCTCAAAACGAAGAAATCCAAAAGACCATGTCATTTTTGTCTGACAAATATGATGAGGCGGTGCTTGAGATTAATAATTTAAAAGCAGAGTGTAACAAAAATCAACAGGTTATAAAAACATTAGAAAATAAGGAAGACTTTTTGGAAAAAAATTTGAGATTAGCATCACTTGAAATAAAAAATGTACTATTACAGTGTCCTGAAACCCGTGACACCCTAATAAGCACAATCAAAAAACTTGGCAGTATTATTAATCGTCCAGTACTGGAAAAGGACATTATAAATATTTTTCGTTTGAAGAGTAAGACGGAATCAGTGGGGCAACTATTTTTGAAGTCAACTAAAATCTATAATAAACAGAACAGGGAAAATCGCCTTAACACAACCCCCTTGCAAGAAAAAGGACCTAAGCATTTCTAATACGTCTCTGAAGTGCTCACCGCCATGACAAAGCGACTCTACTACCTTGCAAGAGAGTTTATTAAGAGCAGTGAATACGAACAATGTTGGACAGCAAATGGTAAGGTATTCACCTTACCATACCACGCAACAAAGAAGGGATGCCCAGCCGACTTCAAAATCAAGTCAGAAGATGATCTAGCATAACTACAAAGACAAAATTGACTAGATTGTGTTATTTTATCTTTAGCAATATTGTTCACATATATTATAATACTATATTTGTTACAAGTTTATAGAATTAAATTTAAAAACTATATTAAATACCAACATCATTTCATATACATACAACATTCTACAGAATACACAAATGCTACACTAACAAATACATACACACACTACATACAACTAATGTTATAAACTAAGAACACTTAAATTCTGTGTGCAATACGAGAATATATAAATACTGTAAGCTCTCTCTCCCTCTCTCTCTGTACTACTTTTGGCGACCAATTAATTATCATTATCAATTTAGCTCTATTAAATGTCACTTATAAAAATGTAAAAGGTAAAGTAAACACCATAATAGTAGATAATATACTAAACAACGCAAATAACATAGATTCTGTCTCAGTGTCGAATTCATCTACCTGTGACTTAGACAATTACATCCCACTAAACTTTAACCCTAAGCAATCACTCAAAATACTTAATCAAAACATTAGAAGTATCTTAAAAAATATGATTGGTTTATATACCACACTGGCTAGTACTACGGACTAAGGTTGATTGGGACATAATCACATTAAATGAATGTTGGCTTCCCAACACACATAATATCCCTGACCTAAGTGGTTATAAATACTTTAATACTGCTAATAAACTAACACAAAACGAGGGTGTAGTTGTATACGTACATGAAAATCTACAGGTTGCTGTATAATAATCTCCATTTCTAAATGCAAATTGTCTACAAATAAAAATAAACCAAAATACCATTTTATTAGCAATATATCGACCACCAAGCCATAGAGATGTCACTAACTTCCTACATTCGCTTGACATAACCTTGAGTAATATCACACATTACAAAAATATAATAATAACTGGGGACATAAACATTAACATCCATGACGAATGCCACGACATAAGCAAGCTAAACTACTTAAACTAATTAGCGTCACACAGCCTGCAGCCTGCACATTCTTTGCCCACTAGACAAAATGCATGTCTTGAGCATTATGTCCTTAAAACTCTATTGCCTGCTTCAACATCAGCCGCCCACTCAGCACTAACTGATCATGATACCGTGTTATTATTTCTCGCAAGCAAAATGCCCAAAATTAAAAAAAACAACGACGCGCATTAACTACGATAAATTAACTGACGACATGAAAATTATCGACTTTGGTTAAGTATATAATACCCAAGATCCTCATGTAGCAGCAGAATTAATGATAAGCCATTAAGAACTCCAGGCCTTTTACGCTGTATTCGACACAGAGATAATTTACACAAAAAATCTAAAAAGTGGCCAGAAAACGAAGTCTTAAGAATACTAGGTACAGAAACTATTGTAATAAGTTGTTAAAAAAAAATTTTACTGGAATATGAAAGAAATGAATTTGAAAAGGCTAATAAAAATCCTAAGCAACTCTGGGGAACAATAAACAACATAACAAACAGAGCAAAAAAGAAAGAGAATTCGTCCCATCAGTTATTGACTTTATCATCTTCTCCGAAGCTATCTGTTAATTCAGTTAACAATTTTTTCGCTAACATAGGTAAAAATCTTGCAGAAAAGATATTAGGTGGACTGATAGAGTCAACAAAAAAAAGCCTTTAACAACAACTTGCAGTCGCAGTATTGTTACCAACGGATGAGGACGAGGTTGCAAGGTGAATAATATCGCTCCGTAATGACTGTGCTGTGGGTTGGGATGAAATATCCTCTTATCAACTTAAAAGGCATGTTAATGTAGTTGTCCCACCCCTGACATATATCTGCAATCTTGCTCTCACAACCGGAAAATTCCCCAAAGCTTTTAAAAAGTCGATTATACACCCGATTTATAAGGGTGGGGACAGAGATCGTGCCGATAACTATAGACCTATAGCCGTGTTGTCTGGCTTGTCCAAAATACTTGAACGCATAATGAACAACAGGCTCGTAAATTATTTGAAAAAAAAAATAACTTACTATCGCCCTCACAATATGGTATTAGGTCAGGTAAATCTACGTCCGATGCGATTCATGACCTAACAAATTATATTGTTACTAAACAATGCGCAGAAAGTTCTCGGCATTTTTCTAGATCTTGCCAAAGCTTTCGACACGGTTTCTGTACCCATACTTTTACGTAGGATGAAGAGTATGGTAATTAGAGGTATTCAACTGCGACTTTTTGAAGACTACTTGAGTGGACGTACTCAGTTCGTTCAGGTGGATAAGTTCGTCAATGCGGAATGCACAACTACCTATGGAACGCCTCAGAGCAGCGTACTCTCTCCAACCTTATTTCTCATATATACTAACGAACTGGGTATGCTCACACTCCCTGAAGGGTGGATCATTAGTTTTGCAGATGACACTGTCCTCCTTTTTAGTGCAAGTACACGGCAAGAAGTCTACGCGTACGCCCAGTTGGGCTACAACACTGTCTCAAATTGGCTCCGAAATAACGTACTGACATTGAACATAGTTAAAATATGTTATGTCTCGTTTAGATTAAAAAATAACATATTAACCGCATCATCTTTACCATATACCATTGTAAGTCACTCGTGTTCCAATCCACTTAATGCAGTGCTAACTACAAAAAAATAGCACATATCCTTAATAGCAGGTTGCGGATGATGAACTAAAGAAATCCATATATTTTACCGTGGCTCAATCTCTATTAACATATGATATTACCTCCTGGGGCGGTGCTCCAAAATCAAAAATGCTTCAACTGGAGAGAACGCAGAGGGCCATCTTAAAGGTCTCTTTTTCGCTGCCGTATCACTATTCTACGGAGGTCCTATATAAAAAATTGAAAACTCTCACTGTGCGTCAACTGTTTATACAAAGAACCTTACTAAAACAACATGCTCTATTAAAATACAATCCCTCACTCTCCCGAGGTAAAAGGCGTTTTAACCCCGTGGACCGCATTCATATAACTCTATCCACCAAACTATCTAAACGTTTCTTTTGTCACCTTGGAGGTTTTCTACACAATAAAATCAATAAAATTATCCCTATACTTAACGTCAATAAGACTACATGCAAAAAGAAAATAACTATCTGAATTCAAGAATTAAATTATGATGACACTGAAAAGTTACTCACTAATCCTAACTAATTAATATCCGTACAATTTCTAACCCAGTTACAAACAAATAAACAAAAGCACACACACACACACGCACGCGCACACACACACACACACACACACACACACACACACACACACACACACACACACAGACTAATAATAGCACCAGATTTCAATATATATTAAATACTAGTTAGGTAAAAGAAGGTGCATTATGTAAATTACATATGTGGTACATGTACATGATAAAAGTTTTGTAATTACAACCATAGAACCATAGGGCGGAGACCTGATGGCCTGAAATACAGGCGTAAAGCCTAGCTTAGGCACCAGTCTCCCACAGTATAACATTAAGATGAAATGTTCTATTATTATGTACAATAATTCTGTAATATTGTGGTGAGTAAATTAATCATTTATTATTATTATTATTGGAGGGTTTCAACATAGTTTTCTCATCTGGTTGGGTTCTATAAATATATAATTATAAATGAAAATGAAAAGATAAATATACATAAATATCAATAACATAAAATAAATATAAAAATACATATATAAATAAAAGCTCAACCAGATCGAGGCCCTCGGCAGGGGAGACCATTATTATTATATGGTGTATCTATATAGTTTTCTCGTCTAGTTGGGTTCTATAAATATATAGTTATAAATTAAAATTAAAAGATAAATATACATAAATATAATTAAAATAGAATAAATACAAAAATACATAAATAAATAAAAACCCAACCAGGGTAGACCAAACGGCCGAGGGTTAGGAGGAAAGGGGAAGAAACCGACGGACGATGCGGGCAGTATCGAGGAGCACTGCCTTCTGCATTTGAGCCCGAAGCGGTCCGTCACGGAGTCCCAGTCGCCTCAGATGACCCGAGAGGCTGACTGAGATTAGCCCATTCGCAGAGACGACTGCAGGAATAATTTCGGCCGGCAGCCTTCCCCACATATTGATACGGAATGGTAATGTCGACCAAAAATATCCTTGACTGTAACCGGTCCATCAGCACAATATCAGGCTTATTCGCAAGAATAGTCCTGTCTGTGATGATGGTCCGGTCCCAAAAGAGCCTGGCGCGGTCATTTTCGAGCACAGATTCCGACAAGTACTTGTAATACGGCAATTTTCGATCCACGAGACCGTTTTTCAGAGCGAGCTCCTGGTGTAGAATTCTGGCTACTAGGTTGTGCCTGTGCAAGTACTCAGAGTTAAAAAACGCCGAACAACCGGAGATGACATGCCTAAGTGACTCCCCGGGATGGCGACAAGCTCGACAGATGTCGACAGTGCCATCCTTTAGGATGTATCTCCGATAGTTGTTGGTCTTAATAACCTGATCTTGTATTGCACAGACAAAACCCTCGGTTTCCCCGAAGAGGTCACCGAAACGTAGCCAGTTGAGGGAGGCGACTTTGTATCTACGAAGGGCTCATGTAGAGCCCTGTAGTACCTCCCGTGGAGCTCCTTCTCCTTCCATACGGTCTCCCGGTCGGAAATGCTAAGCACTGCTGGGTCCTGCCATTGCTCGTTGGCTAAGGATAGAGGGGTAAGCCCTTTATCACTAGAAATGACGTCATTATAGAATGGATCATCCGATCTCGCCAGGAAGTAATTACGGAGGCTGCACACTTCGCAATTATGCATGGTGAGCGCGCTCAGAAAACCACGCCCACCACGCTTTCGCGGCAAGTATAGTCTCATTATCGACGATCTCGGATGATGCATCCTATGGGACGTCATGGTAGTGCGGACTTTTCTATCCAGAGTGTTAAGTTCAGTCTGGGTCCACCTGAGTATGCCAAAGGTATACAAGAGGACAGGCATGACCCAACCGCTATATGCGTGTGTCTTATTCACACCGGACAAAAGGCTGTTAAGCACTTTGGTCAAGCGTGCATAAAACACGACGCAAACTGACTGTTTCATACCCGTCCGTGTTACGCGTTTACTCAAGTCGACGATAAACACTAACGCGCTCCATCTAGTATCAGGAACGAGAGCTGAGGGGAGTATTAGTCACATAAGAAAAGTAGTAATAAGAAATAAAAGATCAGCACAAAGGATCGTACTCCACTGCCCCAAACACTGCTCGAGGAAGTCTCTAACTGTACAGTCAATCTTGTACAGCTCGAGGACCCTCTTTAGCCATGTCCCATGCCCCATGCACCGAGTCAAACAACTTTCTGTAGTCTATCCAAGCGGCAGAGAAGTTCTGACGGTTGCGTTTCACAACTTTGCCTATGACCGCGTCAATGATGGGAGGTTCCTTGGTTCCACGACCACTGCCCCGACATCCATTTTGAGCGCGTGACTTCACCTGGTTTAGCTCCAGGTGAAGAGTGATTCTCGCACTCAAAATGGATGTCAGTGTCTTATATATGGTGGGTAGATACGTGATGGGGCGGTATTTGCTCGGGTCTGTGGTATCCTGATCTTTAAGAACCAAGTGAGTGATCCCAGTAGTGAAGAGGCTCGGGAGCGACTTCTGGTCGAGAGCCTGTTGAAACTGTCGGACGAGCGCAACGTGACACACTATGAACCTCTTCAGCCAGTAATGATGCAGCCCGTCGAGCCTCGGACTTTTCCAGTTCGGGGCCCTACGGACCGCCTCAGCCACGTCTTCCGGCGTTATGGTGATGGGGTCCATAGGCGTAACACTCGCACCCTGGCTCGCCACAACTTCCATCCAAGGGCCCTCACTGTGGTTTACGGGCTCTGACCACAGGCCACGCCAGAATGCGATAATGTCAGCCTGATCCGGTCCTTGGCCCGCTCCACATACCTCTGGTCGCTCCAATGATTAATAGAGCCTCTTCTGATCACTCTGGAAGAGACCTTCTGGTTGAACCGCCTTGACCTCTCGGTAAATCGTCCGCTTTTATATCCGCTTCCCCAAGCAGCGATATTTTGCTTCAGGGCGTCTATGCGCTCCGTTAGTTACTGCGTGGTATCCGGCTGGGACAAACTGATATTTGTCCCAGCAAACGCCATCCTAACGGTGCGCACAATCCTCGGTCTATTATTACCCGACCAGAAGCTTGTCAGTCTGCCGATAAGGGTCCTTGCCCTTGCGATACGGTTCTCGATTCTTTTTCTCCAGGCTGGGATGGCGCTACTTTGTCTAGTAGTGTGTCCAGCCATGTATGCGGCGCCAAAAGGAATTGAGTCCGTCTCGCAAAGGTCCCGGCTGGCTTCCAAATAGGTCACCAGCATGGGTTAAGAGCTCTTACGACAGCCCGATTTTGCTTGCTTAGGGGTATGCGGGGAAGTCGCGGTCGATTTTCGAGAGGGATGCTGCGGGTTTCCAAAATTGCCGCATCCAATATGCTTCTCATTTGCTCTAGTTCGTGGGAGACTATTTTATCGTCGCTCTAATCAACCACAACTGGAAGATCCATGGCGGCTTCCACGTGTGGATGCTGGTCTGTCGCATGTGGAGCTGCATCCCCAGCCATAACATCACCAAATATTAATTATATATAATTAATATTAACAGCATCATCAAATATTTTCGAGCGCATGATGTACCGAACTCGGTCTGCCAGGTTTTGTTCCGTGACGGGAATAAAGTGACTATAAACATTCAAATTTACTTAAACCAAAAAATGAAATTCGAACAGAAATAAAACATTTATCCTTCATTTTAGTTTATTTACTTTTATATGAATAGACGGATCCAGCACAGTAAAAAAGCGATGCATCCGACCCCTATACGCTATTCCCACAGTTTCTTACCTTTTCGCCCTAATAGTACGCCCGCAATGCTTTTTCTTCATAGCTTTTGTCCAACGCATGCAACGTGCTCCACCAGCGGCGGGTGCCGCTGGCTGAGTCGAGAAGACCCAGTCGACACCAGGCCTTCTGGTGGGGATGATGGATGCGGGGGGCTGCTAGGTGATCGTGAAGCTCCTCGTGCTCGGCTGGCGGCCCACATGCTGCCGCGTTCAGCGCCAGGACGCGCCCCGGCGACCCCCAGGCATTATTATTCATCATTCAACATCATCATTCTCTAAACCATTTCCCATTATCTGGGGTCGGCGCAGTAAATCTTCTTGTTCCATTCCTCTCTATCAGCCGTCATTTCCATACTTACTCCTTTCATTCTCATATCACTCTTCACATAATCGATCCATCTTTTATTCGGCCTTCCTCTGCCCGTGTGTCCCAGGCATTATTATTATTATTATTATATTACAAATTCGGATTTCTCTTCCAAGTGGCCACGAAACTGCAAATCATTGATGTGTCAACGCCGAGGATTCCAATATAGGCTGAGGCAACAAAGAGAGCGCCCTGAAACTGAACAGGTACGATATGTTTTAGCTCAACTGAACTACATTTATTCGCCCCCAGTGCGAGACTTTATTCAACAAGGTCTAGACTTCCGACAAAGCGGTACTCGGCGACATTTTCCCGAGTAATATTGGTGCGGTCAGTGTATGAAACATCATCAGTGCTGGCACCTGCATAACGATGAATGTAGTAGTTTCCTTGTAATAGATTATCATGGAGAAAGAGTGATTGCGACAGGTCCTTAGTCAGACGGCAGTGAGTTTCCTCCGTCATCAATAGTCGAGTTGTAGGCAAAGAAAGAACACAGCAGATCAAGTATGTCCTTTGTGGCACGGGCTATTGAGTCGTCCTTCATGTGTTGAGATGGGAAAGATGGTAGATAGAAGTTCCCTTGGACAAACTTGGCAATTGATCAGAATGCACGTGTTCCCCAAGGAAGAAGAAATATTTTCTTGCTATTTTGCAAAGTGCTCTGACTTTTCCCTGGCAGTGACACTTTTGAAGGACCTGGAGACGAAATTATACTTCATTTCAAGAGCGCTGGTGTTTGCATTCCGAGAAGTCGATGCATCAGCCCAGGCGCGGTAGCACTCCTAATTTTTGTTTAATGCAGTTCTACGGTGGTGACCAAATCATGGCTGGGTTCTACTTCCAATAGGTAGCACCATACCACAGATGATGGAATAAAATGTTCCACATATACGGTGATAAAAATATATAATAAAAAACAAAAACAAAATATATAATATTATGGTATATAAATAGATCCAAGAATAAAGTGAATTAGGGATATAGATGTTGAGCGATATTATATTTTTTAAAGGTTATTTTTTAAGGATTTGCTGGAGAAAACTTATTTAGTTTTAACTTACAACAAGTTCGAAATACCTCTGCAAAGAAACTTTCGCAACATGATCTGGTATAAAAAACCAATCAAGCTCTACACACAGTGAAGTGGAACAACCCTTGAGTGTTTGCAATTTTTATTCTTGTGAAAAGTTTACATTGAACTTTGCTTCAATCACAAAAAACTTTTTATTTTTCTGAAGTAGATCTATGTTGGATAGAATGAATGTCGATAAATTTGAGATATACTTAATATTATCGTTCAGGATAAGGAATCTATTTAGGGAACTTTTGTTTATTATATTTTACATCAGTAAAATTATTTCTATATTTTAAGTACGTGGTGGGGATGTTTTTGTTTCGTATGGTGTAGGAAACCCGAAACCTTTTTTACTAAACACGACGCATTCCATCCTAGTTCTCAGGGGTGATGGTAATTTTTGACCACCATACCGCCCGTATATAATACCGGATACCGGATCCGCGAAGTTGAGTTAACCAGTTATGTCAGACCATATGCCATAGCAAAGTCATAAACAGATCTACCCAAATGATCGGTTAAACGAGAACCAAGCCAGCTTGGGCGTTAAAATAACTAAACACCACGATCTCTGCAGATGGGATCTGTTGTAGCACGGAGTCTGCAGCCAATTGGACGTGATCGATGAGTTGATTTGTGTCGGAATTACCGCTATGGGACATAAAGAGTCACCCGTAGATGAGGAAATGCTCATTGCAGTATACGCGCAGCCATAGAATGGACAGATCATTGCCTTCAAGGCTGTAGAGACGTCGAAAACCGATGTTCTCTCTGACGTACACGCAAACTCCATTCCATGGCATAAATAATTGTTCTAATTTGTACCCCGGGCAGGAGTGAGAAGAAGTAACAGCCGGAGAGGATATTTGTGTCTTGGTTAGAAAGAGCAAGGCTAGCTTCGCCGTTTTCAGGTGGAAGTGCACGATGTTAAGTTTTGAATAAAGTCGCCCCAAGTCGACATTTGCCCCAAGCAGGTTTTGTCTCGAGCGGAATTTGGTTTCCGCCCCCAACAGACGCCACAATAAAAGTTTTACAAAAGGTATAAATTTCGCAATAACACTGCAAAGAATACCACATGAGGACTTTATCTGTTGAGGATTATCTGTATAAAAATAATATTGTTAAATAAGATTTAGAGGCAATACGTCAAGATATTTCGTTTATGTTACGTCGAAGTTTTTTAGTTAAGAAGAAATTAAATCTTCCCAAAAAATAATTTACGTGCCCATAAACTTATGCGACAGACCAGAGCTTACGATTCTACACCATGATAAAGGTAATGCTACAACAACTTTTGTCAGATAAAACTATATATCGAAAGGTCAAAACAGACCCTAAAATTAATACGCTGAAAACAACTTGCAATCTCATTAATAATACTCCGAGGAATTGAATCCAGACGTTAATTCGATAAAACCTGCATGTGCCAAACCACCGAAGTTATATGTTACCAAAAATGCACAAGCCGAACGCTCCATTGCGTCTAATATTGAGCCAGATTGATTCGCCAACTTGTAGATCGGCTCAACGCTTAGCTAAAATATTATCACCACTCAGAGGACATACAAGAGAACACAATAATAATTTTAACAAATAACGCTAACATTCATACCATTTTGTCAGTGAGATGAAAGACACGTGTTTCTGACAATGAAACCATGGTCAGTTTTGATGTTCAGTCTCTATTTACATACCTACCTGTTAAAAACTGCATCTCAATTATAACTAGGAAACTAGAGAAAAATAACATGCCAGCATAATATGCAGTACCACTCAGACATTGCCTTACATCTAGCTATCTATTGTGGAAGGAAGAGTTATGCAAGCACTTTGATGGTGTTGCAATGGGCTCACCTCTATCTCCCATTGTCGCCGATATATTCATGGAAGACTTTGAGGACAAAGCCCTTACTGCACCTTTTATACCAAGGATCTACAAGCGGTAAGTAGACGTTACTTTCACAATTTTTCTTTCAGACGAACTAACGGCATTTTTAGAACATCTTAATTCCATAAGCTCTAAAATTCAATTTACTATGAAGTTAGAGGCAAACGATTCCTTAGCTTTCCTAGATGTGTTAGTCATCTTATCACTTCAACCCCTAAGCGGTCGAATTCAACCGCGGTGCTATTCCGTCAAAATCCAAGCGGTCGAATTCGACCGCGCACACCCGCAGTACTTTAAACTATTAAAACTTATATTTAGAGTTGGGACTAGTAGGAGACTACTTTTCTATAAAGAAATTTGGCAATATAGAATCAATATGAAATTTCTATCCTTTAGTGTAATAAAAAATAGTTATGCTATGGATATTTATTTATAATCTGCATTCATTTCATACGCCATTTTCGCCTGAAACTTATTGTGTTGATTTTTGGATTTTTATAGTGTTTTAGTATAGTGTTATATTATAAAATTGTAATGAAAGTTTTTATGTAACTATAATTTATATTTTTGCGTAAATAATTTCGATATCGATATATTGAAATAATTGTGATTTTTACGCTGCCGACATTCGCTTGGTATGTTTTTTTTTTTTGTTATCAAAATACAATAATCTTTTTGTAATGAACTAAAACCTACTTTTATATAGAGAATTTTGTATACATTTTATAATTCCAAACTTCTTCATAGAAAAGTAGTCCCCAAATATAAGTTTTAATGGTTTTAAGTGCTGCGGGTGGGTGCCGTCGCATGTGACCGCTCGGGATTTGCCAGGCGCATGCGACTGCATGAGAATTTTAAGGGAATTGAGGGGTTAAATCCTAATAACACCATAGGTCACACTGTGTACAGAAAAAAGACCCATACAAACCCATCCTTCACAGTTAGCTACCGTGGCCAAATCTTTATTGCAGAGAGCACGAGGGATTTGTGACAGCAAACACCTGGCCGCCGAGCTTCTTTACGACACGCCGAGAGGTTCTGTACGACAACAAGCTTCGGTTCCCGCACCTACGTCACAGTGACCGAGTGAAGCCGGCCACAGTCGAGCGTGTGCCTGCTGTACTACCAAATATCAGAGGTTTCACAGACAAGATTGGCTACATGTTGAACCGAGCTTCTATTAGAACCTTCTACAAGCCGCCGAAGATGATTAGTCAGTTCTTACCATCTGTCAAGTATCAAATTCCTCTTTAAGATGCAGGAGTGTACAAGCTTGATTGTGAATTTGGTCTCTCTTATAGGCCAAACAAAAAGATCAATTAGAACCCGCGTAAAAGATCATATAGCTGATGTGAAGCATCAATGTTCCGGGAAGTCTGCAGTTTTTGATCATATTCAAGACGGCCCCAACCATTAAGATTTGATAGACCACAAATCCTTGCGAAAGAACATCGATTCTCACCAAAGATAATACGTGAGGCTATTGAAAATACAAAACATCCTAATTTCAATAAAGTAGGTGGCTGGTTACTAACACCTACTTGGGACCCTATAATCAATAAAATTAAAATTAAACTCAAGCACACCACTGCAAGACTTCAAGAAACAGTCAGTTCATTCTGCATAGATCGGACCATAAACAATAATAAGAAAAGCTAAGGGTACTTTGGGTTTAACAATGACGTCAGGACGTCAGTCATCTCAGCCTCCAAGACTCCTCCCTCCCTCGAGATCCTTGAAGAGAGTAGTTCTATATATAGCGCAGTACTTCAGAATTTCGATATCGCGAATTAAGCTTCGGTGCGTTTTGCTTGTTTCTTTATTCTTACGACATATTACAGCTGCAGCGTGATTCTGCTATGTTTTAGTTGAAGCAAGTATAATAAAAGTAAAATGATACTAGTATTTTAAGAACTTATATACTTATAATATATATATATATATATATATATATATATATATATATATATATATATATATATATATATAGTAATCGTATATATGTATATAGTATGTAACAACAATCTTGTTGGTCGTTTCAGGGACGTATATGTGTACATATACACATGGCAATTACGATAATGAAAAATTTTTTTTGGCTGCTTTAAATTTAATATTTTTAAAAATGTTGTTTCCTCCTGAACTTACCGACACGTGCCGATATATTATCTACGGCCGCTATGAGGTCACTTACTCGGCCGCCACAAAGCAAAGTTTTACCTAGACACAGTTATTTTCCGAAATTTTAAATTTAAAGATGATGGAAATTATAATGAAACATTTTTTTAGTAATGTGCTGGCAGTTTATGAATATTCCATTTCCCTTCTTGAATACCAAATAATTTTTAATGTACTAATATTTATTTTATATTTTGTAATATCTTACAAATATCATTTTACGAAGTCTCTTAAAGACAGCGATTCTTAAATAATATGGGGTAGTGGATATTCTTTCACCGCCACTACACAGTAAGTGGATAAAATACTGAAAAATTACACTATTTATACATTGTAGAGACACTTTTTAGCTATTTTATGGCTGCAGCACGAATGAGTGGACTCAACGATGGAAGGAATACGCTCTCACAAAATACTAGCATGAAAAAGAAGCAGCTAATCCTGCTGTGTTTTGTGTGGTGAGTGTAGAGAACGGAAGACGCTTTTTAATGAAAACTTAGTCTTCAGAGAGGGCAACGCATTTTTATTTTGATTCCTAATTGAAGACACATTTATATATGAAATATCTATGGACCATAGCATTCACTTACAAACAGGTGGACTGTGCGATATAAAATAAAAAATAGACCGTGAGGAAACTCGCTCGTCAAAAATTCGTATTTACGTGAATCATCGAATTTACCTTTCCCCCAAAATATGCTCTCGGTATTGGGAGGAGAAACAGTTTCAGGCACAGGACCTGCAGTAAAGCGTATTTAATTTTATGTTCAATTTATTGATTACCGTCCAACAACCTGTACTCAACTGGGCCTTCTCCATAAATATTCTCATAGGGAGATTCACCATAGATATCACGCCACGGACATACTTTATTATCATTAAAATAAACAAATAATTAATTAAATATCAAAGTTTAGCGGAAAAACATGTTTAAATGTATTTTACGCTAGTGATTCCCACTAATTGCAGGCGTAGCGTAGCGTTAGCGCTTTCCTCTCAACATATTTATGAGCACTTTGCCAATTAGTTACAAAGCTTTGTAACAATACATATTTCAAAGATATAAAACGCGAAATGACGTTTGGCTTCCTCATAACGTACGATAAATAATTTCATCAACAACAATGACGAACAACTACAACAAAATATAATAAACTTATTCACTCATTTTTCTGATTATCGGTGCTTTTAGAAGTGACAATCAATACGATGTTCCATAACGGTAACTGGAAATAAATTGAAAGGGATAACAACATTCCGTTCGTCAAAAAAAGTTCTTAAAATACTAGTATCATTTTACTTTTATTATACTTGCTTCAACTAAAAGTAGTAAGTGACCTCATAGCGGCCGTAGATAATATATCGGCACGTGTCGGTAAGTTCAGGAGGAAACAACATTTTTAAAAATATTAAATTTAAAGCAGCCAAAAAAATTTTTCATTATCATAATTGCCATGTGTATATGTACACATATACGTCCCTGAAACGACCAACAAGATTGTTGTTACATACTATATACATATATACGATTACATATATATATATATATATATATATATATATATATATATATATATATATATATATATATATATATATAAAATCTAAAAAAAAATTGGACGTTATTTTTCTTCCAATCTTGCTATTCTGAATATTTACGTAGTTCCGCTAATTTTCGTCGCAAAAATAATAGCGCTGCTGTCGATTTGTGAATACATTCATTTATGGCCGTAATTGACTTCCGCACAAAATTAGGAGATGCGACGTTGCCGTTCCGTCACCGTTGCCAACGTTTTACTTGTATTTGGTGATATGTGATTATGACTGCCTCGTTGGTCTAGTGGTTGTAGTAGTGCGACTACTGATCGTGAGGTCCTGGGTTCGAATCCCGGGCCGGGCTAAAAAATCAATTATTGAGTTTTTCTGTCAAGTAATTCTCAGTAGCTGCCCGGAGTCAGGAAGTTGGCCCCCGTGTCACGGAAAGCACGTAAAGCCGTCTGTCCTGTGCCTGATCTCTCTCCGGTCGTATCGGTTTACCGTCCCATCGGATTACGAGAGTGAGGGAATAGAGAGTGCACCTGTGCATGCGCATACTCTTGGGCACTGTAATCCTGTCCTGCGGCGATGGCTAGTCTCCGTTGAGGCAGGCCGCCGTGACCGTAATTCGGTCTGCAGGACATTATTATATGGTTTATACTACGCTTGGTATTAGTAATTTTACTTTTAAACTTGTTTTCTTAACCGTACATTTACCTACACGTAATATGGACGACCGAATATCCTAAAACTTTCACACTGAATGATATTTGACACCCGTATTTTTGAATTTCGTTATATTTTTATAAATGTAGATGCGGACGTCAGCTTATCGGTTCATTTCATGCTGCATTATATTTTACATTTGGTACTAATCTGCCTAAAAGAACTCTTGTTAGGTATTTCGTAAGCAACACATAATTCTGATTCGAGTATAAGTTACCTTCTGATTGAGTACAGGAAGATGGACTCAATTGTAAATATTGACAGGTTTTATAGAAGTTTGTTTTATTATATTGTGACTAATAATCTCTAATCTAATATGGTCTGGTGAAGAAACTCATTTTAATATAAGGTTTTACTGCATTAACTGGTTTGTTGTGTTTGTGTTGTTACTGCATTAAAGGTTGTTAATTTCTACAATAGACCGTGGCATATTGTTGCTGACATAACTCCGAAAATATAATTTATTTACTTGATCGTGTTGAGTTTTGGTGCTCTCATTGCATCTATTGTACCTAATCTGTACGAAATTACTCGCTACTTAATTAGATTCATTTTTGTGAAAGGCTATTTTTGTTAAATTATGATATTGTGTTTGGTTTTGCAGTTAGTTGAAATACAATTTAATTTTTCACACACGTTTTTTAAGCTTCTAAGCGTTTTATCATTTCTAGAACGAAACATTTTATAAAACAAAGTGATTATTTTACACCGCATGGCCTCCCTACACTAAAATACGAATAAAACAATAGCGAAAAATGTCATTAAAGCAATGATCATTATTGTGTGTCTTATACACAAAGAATTAAAATATAAATATATTCATGGTTATATGGACGTCAAATATCTTGCGTTATTAAATTTTACTGATAATCTGACGTCCACATATAGAAATATAACAAAATTCAAAAGTATGGACGTCAAATATCATTCACTATGAATGTTTTAGGATATTCGGACGTCCATATTATTATGTGTACGCAGGTAGTAATTTAAAGTTAAGATTTTGGCGCACACAGTGCCCCAAAAACCGATACAAACGGCAACATTTATCAAAAAGGTATAAGAAAGGTTTTCTAAGCGTTTTATCGTTTCTAGAATGGAGCATTTTATGAAACACCAAAGTGACTATTCCGTACCGCATGGTCCCTACACTGAAATAAAAATAAATCAATAGCAAAAAATGTCATTAAAGTAATGATAATTAATGTGTGTTTTATACACAAGAAATTAATATATAAATATATTCATGGTTATATGGACGTCAAATGTCATGCGGTATGAAACTTTACCGATAATCTGACGTCCACATATAGAAACATAACAAAATTCAAAAATATGGACATCAAATATCGTTCAGTATGAATGTTTTAGGATATTCGGACGTACATATTATTATATGTAGCTAAATCTAAGGACACGAAAACAAATTGAAAAGTAAATTTATCTACTAGCACTGAGTGCAGTATAAACCAACAAAGAAATACTAAAATATATCTTGATCACTAAATAAATAATCAACATAAATAAGTAGTAAAATGCAATAATCAACAAAAACTTTGGACATCGGATATCAAAGAAGTGGACGTCAAATTAAACCTAATGTGAATATTTTAGGATATTCTTACGTCCGTATATGGGTACATTTACAGAAGTTTATTTAACTATGTTACTAAATATAACCAAAGAAACTTAAATGCAAGCAAGCATAAGCGTGGAAAGTTCTCAATGTGCGTAGATCACAATACGGACGCCAAAGCACGATTATGCATGTTTTTAGTAATATAGCGTCCAATATTTATAACAACATACACAAACAAATTGTATTTCAACTAACAGTAAAACCAAACATAATATCATAATTTAACAAAAATAGCCTTTCACAAAATGAATCTAGCTAAGTAAAGAGTAATTTTGTATAGATTAGGTAAATAGTTTGCGCTCATCCTTAAGATAGTGATCATAAAAAATAAACTCGCAGTGAGAGCACCAAAACTCAATACGATCAAGTAAATAAATTATATTTTCGGAGTTATTAATTTCAGCATCAATACGCCACGGTCTATTGTAGAAATTAACAACCCGTTGGCAGTTAATGCAATAAAACCTTTTATTAAAATGAGTTTCTTCCCAAGGTCATATTAGGTTATTAGTCACAATTTAAGAAAATGAACTTCTATTAAACCTGTCAATATCTACAATTAGTACTTATTTACGATAGTAAAATAAATAATAAAATAGTCAATCTATAATGTATCACAGCTGGGCAATCCTAGATATTTTTTCGTATTTAGTAAACGAACAACTAGTTGGTAAATTAATCATGATATCTATCTGTTTTTTTTCGCCACAGACAAAAATGATATTGCGTATTTTTCGTAACTGCACATTCTGTGGATTTATTTCATTATTTTGTACATTAAACGTGTAAACGTATTACTTAAGTGACTAAAATTATAACTAATCTGAACCAGAATCGTAAAAACTGTATTATTCGTGCTAAATGAATCTAATAAAGATCTGTTATTTTTGTCTCCTGCCAAAAAAACAGACAATAGGAATCTATCGAATACCTACATGAACAAAATATCACCTATAAATAAAATATTACAAAGCGGAATAACTAATAAGAGTGGCAACGTCGCACCAAATGTACAAAGGAATTGCGTTAAGCAGGAGAATGAATTAAAAACTATGTATATTACGGGGATTCTGGATAATTTGTAATATGGAAGGGAGTCCTCATTGGTTTCGCTCCGTCTGGCAATATACGAATATTTGTATATCGACATATGGTAAATTTTCAAAAAAATGAGTTAAACACTATCTTTGAAATTGTTTAATGGACCAATATTCGCTGTCATAGTGTATAAAAATTGCCTACAAGTGGTGGACGCTACAATAATGCGAAATGAAAGGACGTTGAATCAATATTGTGATGTATATATATATATATATATATATATATATATATATATATATATATATATATATATATATATATGATTCGTGCCAATTTGTTGTTTTAAAAAAATGTTATTTTTTTAAAAACCCAATTGGTTCGACTGTGTAGTTGCATTTATTTTGTTTCGTTATATTAATTCTATTATTATTTCTACACAGAATTCTTGTTAGGTTCCTTTAAATTAATAAAGGAGTATTTATGATTTAAAATAAGATAATGGCAACACTAATTAAGAAAGGAGATAAAAAAACGGCTGTAAAAGCACAGCAAAACTAGCGAGTCTTGTAGGCGTTACTTTGTCTCAAAGATCATTGTGAGTTTAGTTTTAAAATATTAACTACTATTGAAATATTAACAGAGTAATCTTTGTTTTAATCCCGTATACAAAATTAGAAAAAAAAACAACATTAATATGCTGAGAAGGTAATGGGCCAGTCTTGTAGCTCGAAGAACCGATAACTGATGGAGAAGAAATATATCTGTCAACGGCAGCAGTCTCTCAGGGAGTGCAGGGTGTCCCTCTACTAGATAGAGCAAAGACAAAGACAGGCAGAATGTCAGTGAATGCACGCACATTACGTGGCGTTTTTGAGCAGAAGCCAATGTTTAAGTGTGGTCTTGTGAAAGGTATTAATGATGATGGTAAATATGTTCTATACTTAATCATCTAATCTTCTTTTTTATTATCGACCTTAAAACCCGCTAAAGCACCTAGGTATGGGACTGTCTCATTTCAGTAGAATTTGAACTAATCGCAAACCATTTCGTATTTCCAATCATCAGCACCACGTCCAGCGTCCTTGAAACTATTAGGGGATGGTTATACCATATATACCAGCCCTATTTTGGAAGCTACAAGATCTTTTGGCAATATATTTCCGAGACCATATGAACGAAATGTAGTGATATTCACCTGAAGGTTTATGACTGCCGCAGCCCATAGACTACTTAAATCAACTTCAAACAAAGGAAGTTAGAATGCGTTAACATCTCAAAGAACTAAGTGGAATGCCTCGTAGCTTGTTATTATACTGGCTCTCTTTACGCTTTAGACCGGAAAATAGCAGTGTACATACTGCTGCTTGGCGGCAAAATACGTGGGAGGACGGTAAATACTCCTAGACTCCTAGAAAGGAAACAAGTTCCAACATCTAGTAAACCTTCACCTGATGAAGTTTTCAAAAATATTTAAATGCTGTTTATTAAATTAAGATGTAAACGTATAAGTCCAACTCGATATAGCACTAAAATGTTCGATAATGCTACAACAGACCGAGGGGACTATAAAGCTTTATTAGCAAGCAAGTTCGTTCAGCGAAGTAAATTACTTTACGGTGCGCCATAAAATGAATCAATATTGATTCATTTTTATTGAAACGTTATATAGAAATTGCTTTTGGGCACAGGGCTGCAATTTTATATATAAAGGAAGTTACGGTTAACGTTACAGCCTGTTGAAGTCTACTGCTGAACATAGGAAAATATAATAAGGCAGAGGTAAATATTCCCCCATAGATTGTCTCACAGAGGATCCCCCCTATGAGAATATCTATGGAGGAGTATTACCATAGTTATCAAGCTTGGCAAGCGAGTTATCAATCGCAGTTTCTATTTTTATTTTATTTCATTATTATCCCATATCCTGATTGGTTAACCTTTGTTACGGCTTAGATTTTGCCCTGTTATAGGGAGATTCTTATGCAGGCAACGCAACTGTGATATGCCGGACACTGTCTTTTTGTTTAGCAAATTTCATACTTTTTTTGGTCACCTCTCCTTTTTTCCTTGGGTATTTTCTTTATTAATTGTTTTGGCTAAGTCCTTAAAGCGGCGGTTAATGAATAACAAAGCTTGCACAAAAAGCTTTATAGATTGGCATTATACTTTATCCGATACTCAATAAAAAAGAAGCAATGGAAAATTTACGATGTTTAGTTGTAATCTCTTTATATAATTTTATAAGTCTTGTACAAATTAGCTGCGACAAATTTATCTTTTGCTAAATTTATCCCTTTTTGAATAAATCAAGTTTCTGTTTCAAAAGCCATAAGGTCAATCGTTAAAGAGCCACAATTAAAACTCTTCTTATTATGTTCACACGATAACTGGAAATCGAGAAGCAATATATCCTTATCTGGATATCTAGTAACAATAACAAACATGTGTTGGTAAGCAGGAAAAAGTTTATTTACAAGTGAGATCACATACTAAAGTTATGTGACATAGGCGTCTTACCTTAAATGACTGTCATTCTGCAACGTTCACCCACTTTTTTGACTCTGAGTTTAATAACCCAACAGCTTCATACATTTTTAACACAGTGTTAGGCCGTTAAAGTGAGTTGAGAGTCGTATTCAGCCTAGCTCAGAATGACGTCTTCCTGGCATTTTATTACCCATTTATTTTCATACGCTCATCGCATACGCAAATAAATATGCAGGGAGGAAGATACGTATATATGTTACCTTAATAATATTTACGTTGATATGTAAATATTTAAGAAAGCGAAGTTATCTAGAACTAAATATATGGAACTTCAAGTAATAACAGAGTCTATTTTGTGATGGCTATTAACACGTTTACTGCGTAGCTAAGAAACATAATATTCCACTCTGGTGCGGTACGGGACAATATTGCCATGTACTGTTAATTTTTCTAGTGCGAAACAAGACAAATATGACCGGTACACAACTCTTTTTAAAACTTGTATTTCTCATATTGTTTTTTACTATCTAGCAATTCTTTATCTTTGATCAATATCTAAAAACCTTGAACTATATACATTTCTCTTGGTTCTAGAATTGGACAAGTATTTTTTTACTTATAGGTATAAAAGTCTAACCGGACTTATATGTCATGTGGCGCACAAGAAGTGGTGAAAATGTTCAAATAGTCGATAAACAGTAGTGATGTTAAATAAGAAAACAAATATTTATCGATAAAATTTTCATTTATTAAGAAATTAAGCATTATTTTCATGAGCTTTATTGAAACAAGGAAGACAAAAAACTTTCTTACATTCAATACACATCAATTTAACTTTTGGCACCTTTTTGTCAGCTTCCCGGCTATTCATTGTTTTTCGTAATTCTTGATAGCAAAGTATACATTGTTTTCTTTTTGTAGTTTTTTCTAAGGTATGGTACTTCTTCTTTTCTGAGGACTTTATATCGTCGCAAAATGTAAGACCAGTAAAGTTTTGTATAACAGATTCAACAAAATCTATCAATTTTCCTTTTTTGTTAGTGTAGCAGCCAGATTAATCAAACCTAAACGGGAATAAATAAGATATACTCCGCTGCTACCATAACGCGGAAGGCGAGAATAAATAAAAAAACATTTTATTTCCTAATTATTCTTGGCTACTGAGATACTGCGGACTGTATATAGATAATTTGACGTTCTTATAAAGAAACAAGAAGCAGCCGCAAATATCATTCAGCGCCACACCGACTTCACACGCCGCTATCGTCACGTATCCGTCGACCAATGGTGAGCCGTTTCTTCAACGCCGCAGTTCGTTTCCTCTTGCTGTTCCGGAGCTGTATTCCACACCGCCGCCGCCCGCCGACTACGCGTGCGCATTTTTTTTTTTTTTTTTGCGCCCGAAGCAATTAAAGGGCTACCCTGTACGTAGGGAGGCGGAAAATGCATTACGCATACCACGATAGCCGGTCTATCGTGGTTATGGGGGACTCACTGTCCTACCGGGGACCCTAAGTGATACCCCCTAAAAACCGCCTTTAGGGACAGGCAACCGGCTGATTAAGCTCTATTGTGCCTTATCATGAGCGACCCTCTTTTGGGAAAAGAGGGCGCAGGCGGCTAAGTGCCGCTGAGGGAGTGCCTACGAAGGCAAATTAATGTCAGATATTACAATAATTTTATTTAATTAGAGTTGGCCTGAGCTGCCAGGAGACAGTTCAGGTCGTTTGAAAGTTTATTAGGCGGGTCCGAGAGAGAGTTTCTCGGCCTGCGGACACGATAGCGAGAGGGGGGTGGGGCTGCATAAGAAGCTGCCTCACGAATTAAGTGGTTTGGGTGCGACTCCGAGGCTTTGAAGAAGTTCTCAGAGAGTTTTTTAAAAAATTGTTGAATTGTTGGGAGCTCTAAGTCCCGATGAAGGTCGGCATTGCGGACGTACCACGGTGCGTTCGCAGCTCGACGACAGAATAGGTTCTGAACTATTTGGAGTTCATTTAAAATGTTAGGGTTTGCGTGGGCAAAGACGGGGCCCGCGTAAGACATGACTGGTCGTATACATACCTTATAGAGTGTACGCTTGTTTCGAAGGGACATTTTACTGTGTCGGCCCAACATACTGTTGAGCCTACTCAGATAAAAACGTGCGTGACGGGTTACTCTTTTGACGTGGGGCTTGAAAGTGAGCCCTGTGTCTAGAGTGACACCTAAATATTTGGCGGACGTATGCCAGGGGACAGGGGTCCCTAGCATACGTATTGGTGGAGTGTTTTTGAGACGGCGTCGTTTATAATCGAAGTGAACGGCGGAGCTCTTCTCCGGGTTCACATCGATGCGCCATTTTTTGAACCAAGCTCCTAGGTCATCAACTGACTTTTGGATCTTGTTCCGTATGAAGGGTAGTGAGACACCTTTGCAGTAGATGGCAGTGTCGTCTGCAAAGAGGGAGAGTTGAACACCTTTCGACGGGATGGGAATGTCGTTGGTGAATATGATGTACAGCAGAGGAGCAAGTACTGAGCCCTGAGGGACACCAGCCTTGATAGTTCGCTGTGAAGAGAGCGTGCCTTCGTGTCTGAAACGAAAGGTACGATGTTTTAAATAGGAGGCCACGAGACGAACTAGACGATCGGGGAGACCTATTTTATAGAGCTTGTAGATAAGGCCTGTGTGCCAGACTCTATCGAAAGCTTTGGCTATATCGAAAAAGACCGCGATGGTCTTATGACGACGAGGATAGAAACCGCTGAGGATATATTCCACAATGCGGTGAACTTGTTGGGGACATGAGTGTTTGGCTCGGAAGCCGAATTGATGGGGAATGATAAGAGGGTCGCCGTCTGTGGGAAACAGGTAGCGCCTCATACGACTTTGGATGACTCTTTCGAAGAGCTTGCCCATTGCCTTGAGGAGGCTAATGGGGCGATGGCTGGAGGGGGAGGTTGAGAGGCTTGCCTGGCTTGGGAATTCCAATCACAGTAGCCTCTTTCCACGTAGTGGGAAAATAACTAAGGTTGAAGCAGGCGTTGAAGATAATAGATAAAAAGGTTAACACCTGCTCGGGAAAGTGTTTTAGGGCTTGGTTGGAGATGCCATCCGCGCCCGGAGCCTTTTTAGGCTTAAGTCCTTTGATGAGGGATGAGATCTCATCATTGGACACAGAGATAGGTTCAGAGGCCGTGGGGGGGTGAGCTCCGGCGGCGGACCTCATCCTCCACTGCCTGGACGTGTGAGGGGTCGACGGGTTGAGAACTGGGAGAGCATTGAGCGGCAATGCTATCTGCAAAGCACTCAGCCTTTTCCTCGTCCTCGAAGGCAACCGTGCCGTCGGGACGGGAGAGAGGGGGAGTGTGGGTGATAGCGTCTATGCGGAGGGCTCTAGCCATCTGATAGTACGCTGTGTGAGATGGAGAGATATTCTCCATGAGCTTACTCTTTTCGAGATCTTGAAATTCAGAGAGGCGGAAGCGGAGTTTTCGTTGAAGACGATTGGCCGCGCGCCTATATTCGGGGGTGGGATATTTTGCTGCTCTCCGGAAAGCAGCTTTTTTGGCTTTTATTAGGTTGCTAATATGTAGGGGAAGCCCACTATTGTTAGCAACCGGGACGACCTCTTTCGTTCTCCTTAAGGGAGGATTTAATAAGGGTGGAGAGTGAGTCGACCGCGGTGTCGATTTTTTCGGGACTATCTAAGTCCGACGATAGGGAGATGGTAGAGTCCTGTGAGTCCAGAGCTTTAGCTAGGGACTCTTTGAATCCCTTCCAGTTAGTGAAGGTTTTCGTGTGTGTTGGGGGAGGTGGCTGATGGCCAAGAATGAGGGAGACCGGTCGGTGATCTGATCCTAGATCGTCTAGTGTCTCGATTGCTCCGAGGTTGAGAGAAACTCCTTGGAGTAACGCAAAATCTAACACATCGGGGGGCGTGATCGGTGTTATCGGGGAAGTGAGTAACACCGAGAGGACTATGGACGGTAATATCAAGAGACTGCGTGATATCGAGCAGTATCTTGCCACTAGGGGACGTAGTGCGGCATGTCCATTCAGTATGCTTGGAGTTAAAATCTCCAAACATAATGACTGAGTTGCCTAAAGATAAAATGGCCTCAAAATCCTTTTTGAGGGGATAGGTTCCTGAAGGGATGTAACAGGAGGCTATGAGGATGGACTGATGTCCAGTCATAGCTAGCCTGCATACCGTGGCTTCCATGTTGGTAAGCTGCGGAGTAGAAATGGGCGAGCAATGAAGTGTCTTCTTGTAATAGATGGCCGTTCCGCCGCCTCGGCGGTCGGGTCTGTCGTTACGAAGAAGAGAGAAGTTTTTAATAGAAAGGCCTCTAGTGTCCTTAGCTTTGAGATTAGTTTCCTGTAGGAGGAGGAAATCGACTTCACGATTCCGAAGAAAGAGCTTGAGCTCTGGGAGGTTATTTCGCAAGCCGCGAATATTAAATGATACAAGCGATAAACCCTTAGGTTTGATACGACCGTGAGATCTAGGTAGGTTAATTCTCTCAGTCATTGAAGTTAAGTTAATTAAGTTAACCTAACTTACAACGCTAACAAAAGATTATTGTGCTCCGCAAGAACGAGGAGACGTTCTTGGGGGGACTTGGCCGCGCGCAGTTTGCGTGATACAACTGTTATTTCCCTAACGTCGATATTCCTAATAGCGGAATATAGCGTGTTGTAGTCGTCGATTGTGGGCTCTGCTTCATGAGCGTACGAGGTTGTCCTCGGTGGGTCTGCCTTTTTGGGCCCCCAGGGAAAGACTGGAGGCTGCATTGGCTTGGAGAAGCCCGGAGGGGGCCGAATTATGCCCTGAGGGGGCCTAGGGGGGACCCTGAGGGGGCCTAGGGGGGACCCTGAGAGGGTCGAGAGAAGCCCTGGATAGGCTGAGAGGGGCCCTGACGGGGCCGTTGATGGAGGGCTGGGAAAGTGCGGTCATTCACCGGCGGTGGAGCTTTCCTACTGGGGCGAGGTTGAGGTGCGCGTGGGCAACCCTTGTAGTTCGCCGGGTGTCCTGTCTGGTTGCACAGGACACAGGCGGGCGGGGATTCGGCGTCTTTGGGCCGGGGACACTCTTTAGTGTTGTGTGGCTCCAGGCACTTCACACACCTGGGTGGGGCGGAGCAGTTGGCCGCCGCGTGACCATAAAGTTGGCAGCGGTGGCACTGCGCCGGGAAACCGGGCCTATGTGGGGGCTCTACCTTCACCCTTGACAGGCCGCACACTGTGCGCACCTGCCGGAAGATGGCTTTAGCCTCCGGCACGTTGGACAAGATTACGAGGGCAAGGTTGTATCTCTTGCCCGTACGGTTGTGCATTTTGTGCACTGCTTCCACTGGGAAACCTTGGGACTTAAGGTCCTCGAGGATTTCCTCATTGGAGAACTCAAAGGGGACGCCTCGGATGACGGCCCTGACTTTACGCTCTTCAGGGAGAGCGTAAGTGTGGTATGAGATGCGCTCGGCTGTGAATAGCCGGGTGATTGCGCGGAAGTCCTCGATCGAGGTAGGGATTATTTTGATTGCCTCCCCGAGGTTGACTGCATGATCGTATTTGATGCCTGCGTCGTAGCAGGTCTTAGACAGTTGGGTGAACTTTGCCTTGTCTCTTAGGAAGACAGGGGGGCGGGACTTGCTTCTTCGCCAGCACTGGAGCACAACGAGAGGCTGGTTTAGATGGAGTGGGGATGTCTAGTGACATCAGTGGGACGGGTGCAGCGTCAAGGGCTGCGGAGGTTGAAGGAGCGGCAGGGGCCGCTGAAGTAGGGGGGTGCGTTTCAACGCGGCGCGCTTTCCGTTGCGCTTGGAGGTGACGGTGGTGAAGTTTGACTCACCGGTTCCGTCAGAGTCAGAGGACTCCGATGAACCGGAGCCTAGGGTAGTGGCGGGCCTCTTCCGGGAGGTAGACGCCGAGGATTCGGAGCATGCGTACTCCATTTCTAAGGGGGCAGATTCGAGTTGGGCAAAAGAGTTCCTCGTTTCGAGGTAAGATGCGATTACCGGCGGCGGGAGGTGTGCCTGAGGGGCAGGGGTGGGAGCCTGGGCGGCGATGGTGGCGATGGCGGCGAGGACCGTCTCATTGCCACTTAACCCATATTGGGTAATGAGGGCGGCTAGGGACTCAGTAAAACTGGAGTTGGCCATTTTAGGATAAGAAGCTAAAGGTGAGAAAGCAAAGATGAGGACGGGTCCCTGCTCTCGGTAGAACAGGGACTAGATCGCGAGACGTACTACGACACACTATACACGTAATACAAGAATAACAAGAACACAAGAAAATAAAGGAGACAGTAAAAAAAAAAAAAAAAAAAATGAAAAATGATAATGAAAATGAAATGAAATGACAAGTGAAAATGAAGAATGAAATGAAAAGCGGAAGTCAGTCAGACCTCCCTGCCCGAAGACAGGGGGGCAAGAGCTGTAGCAAAAAAGTGACTCACCGGCAGCCTCGACGCTGTTCCGCGTGAGCAGGACAGCGGAGGCGCGTGAGAGCGCGACAGCACTACCGTACTGTACGGGAGCGCGGACCACCAGGAGGCGACCGTCCGAGAGCGGTGCCGCCGGCGGACTGAGCACTGCGTCGGCGCTGTACAGCGCGAGCGGGACAGCGGGGGCGCGAGAGCGGGGAGCACTACCGTACAGGAACGAAAGCGCGGACTACCTGGATGCAACCGCTCGGAAGCGATGCCACAGGCGGAATGGACGCGTGCGCACCGATCTGCATGTCTTATATAGCCCGGTCCAGCGACGTAGCTTCGTGAACAACAAACAAGTCTCACGCCGGGAAACGAAACGTAGATAATTGTATATTTTAAATAGTTTTCATTGGTCATAAAATAAGCAATATAATTGGCTAGGCAAAATATTAATTGTTACCATTGGCAAATCAATAGTGAGCCAGCCATATAAATATAGGCAAGGTTGATGCAAAAAATATTCCATTCCGAATCCCATTCTACAGTACATTCATAGAACATAAACAGTAGTTTCATTTCTCCACCTTAAAGAAAACCACTCGGAGTCTGTTAATAGTGGACAGTTCGTCTCCACTATTACAGTGGTGACTCCGTACGAACACCGAGAAGGAAGACTTCAGTTTATATAAAATCAGTGTAATCAAGCCGTCATTATGGAGCAGGAGGCAAACACATATACATCAAACCCGGTAAAGGAACCAGAAATCGCCGGTATATCTCTATCGTTAAGAATACCACCGTTTTGGAGAGACAAACCACGACTTTGGTTCGTCAGTTTTGAAGCCGCAACGAATGGTTTAAAGAAGAGCCAAGCGCAATTAGCACAGATGGTGATAGCCCAACTTGAGAAACAAGACATCGAACAAATTGCGGACCTGTTGTACAACCCACCAGCAGTCGACCAGTATAATTCACTGAAGGATCGGCTGATCTCCGCATACGAAGAATCCGACAGTCGACAGCTACAAAAACTTCTATCAGAAATAGAACTTGGAGACCAGAAACCCACACAACTCCTACGCAAAATGCGTACTTTGGCGCGAGATAAAGTTCCGGATTCAACACTACGGCTAATGTGGGTAAACCACCTACCACCACATATTCGATCGGTAATAGCAGTCAGCGAAACATTCAGCACGCAGACGAAGCTCGACGAACTGGCACTCCTGGCGGACAAGATGATCGAAAACAGCAGTAGCTCACACATATCGATCATCGAAGGCACTTCAACAAAGGCCAATGATACCCAGTTTCTTCTCGAAGAAATTCGGAAGCTATCATTCGAAGTCGCCGCGCTCAAAGCTTCCCAGCATCATACCTTTTACCAGCAACAGTACAACCAGCGCAATCAGCAACACCGAAGATCACCTTTTCGTCGCAACCGCTCTGCAAGTAGAAGTCGAATAAGCTCAACATCAAGATCCCCTTACTGCTACTATCATCGACGTTTCGGGGTCGAGGCAAGAAAATGCACAGCACCGTGTACATTCAAAAATGAAAATACGAACACGGAAAACTAACTAGTACGCTCGATGCGACGGGATCCAGCGTAACAGCAAAGTCCTACCGTCTTTTCGTCACCGATAAAAAAAGCAAGCATACTTTCCTTATCGACACCGGAGCAAATATCTCAGTGTTACCGCCGAAGCAAGGACAGAAGTTGAAGCCACTAGATTTTCAACTCTATGCAGCAAACAATACGGTTATTCCTACATATGGAGAAAAAACAATGGAACTTGATTTTAATCTACACCGACCATTCAAATGGAGATTTATCGTCGCTAAAGTCAGCAAACCAATCATCGGTGCTGATTTTCTTCAACATCACCAGTTGGTCGTCGACATCAAAAATAGAAGAATCATCGACGGGAAAACCAATCTTGCATCTCAGTCTTTTGTACAAGCAACCAATCTGCCCACAATAAGAAGCATAGATGTGCAACAACCGTATCACAAGATCCTCGAAGAATACCCTGGTATCACAAGAATAACTTCAATGAAATTAACACCGAAGAACGACGTTGAGCATTTCATCGACACCAATGGACCACCACTTCATTGTCGTGCACGTCCAATCGCACCACACCTATACGAGCAAGTTCGAAAGGAATTCGAAAACATGATTGAGCAAGGAATATGCCGTCCAAGCAAAAGCCCTTGGTCATCACCACTTCACATTGTACCGAAGAAGAACGGAGAATTACGAGTTTGTGGAGATTACAGAAGACTGAATTCTATTACCACTCCTGACCGCTACCCAATACCGCGAGTCAGGGATTTCACTCATCAACTATCAGACAAGACTATATTCTCCACCATCGATCTCAACCGAGCTTACCAACAAATAAGAGTCCGCGATGAAGACATAGAGAAGACAGCAATAATTACCCCAATGGGATTATTCGAATTCCCAATAATGATCCCAGGATTAAAGAACGGAGGTCAAACTTTCCAAAGATTCATACACGAAGTACTTCATGGACTGGATTTCGTTTTCGCATTTATTGATGATCTCCTTGTTGCAAGCCCTGATAAAGAAACGCACGAAACCCATCTACGCACCGTGCTACAGCGATTAGAAGACAACGGAATCACAATCAACCCTTCGAAATGCATATTTGGACAGCAAGAAGTTCAATTTCTTGGTTTCACCGTCAGCAAGGAAGGAATAAAACCGCCTGCCGAAAAAGTCAGAGCAATCATCGATTATGCAAAACCTAAAACTATCGAAGAGCTAAGGCGTTTTCTCGGGATGATAAATTTTTACAGAGAACACATACCTAAAGCCGCTGAAATCCAAGCACCACTTCACGCCTACCTTCACAACACGAAGAAAAAAGATAAAACGTCAATCGAATGGAACGATGAAGCCACGAAGGCATTTGAAGCTTGTAAAATTGCGATCCAAAATGCAGCTTTACTCGCTCACCCATCACACGAAGCAACCCTTGCTATCTTCAGCGACGCATCCGATCTCTCAGCAGGAGCAGTTCTCCAACAATACAGCAATGGGAAATGGCAACCACTTGGATATTTTTCGAAGAAGTTCTCCGATACTCAACGTAACTACAGTACATTCGACCGAGAGCTACTCGCTATTTACATGGCTATCAAGCACTTCAGAAAAACGTTCGAGGGTCGAAACCTGATCGTTTTTACCGACCACAAGCCATTAACATATGTACTTCCAAAGAAACCATCACTATCGGAAACGCCACGAAGAGCAAGACAACTTATTTTCATAAGTGAATTCACGACCGACATACGTCACATCAGTGGAAAGGACAACATAGTTGCCGACGCACTCAATCGCGTACCAATCGACAGTGTAACGTGCCCTACATCAATCGACTATCATAAGATCGCCGCAGCACAAGACAGAGATAGTGACAACATAAAACATCTATCGAAGCAAGGTAACTTGTCCATCAAGCAAGTTACAATGCCAATGACGCATCTACCTATATACTGTGAAGCCTCAACGACAACCATGCGACCATACATACCAGAAGAATGTCGTCGCGAAGTCTTCAATACACTGCACAACATTAGTCATCCAGGTGTTAGAACAACAAGAAAACTCATCACTGAAAAATTCTTTTGGCCTGCAATGCAAGCGGATGTTGGCAACTGGGCGAAGCAATGCATTCAATGCCAAAAATGCAAAGTACAAAGGCATACATCAAGTAGTCTAGCTACATTTCCACCCACGGAGAGATTCGAACACTTGCACGTTGACATCGTTGGACCATTACCTACTTCACCGCAAGGACATCGTTATCTCGTAACAATGATCGACAGAACAACAAGATGGCCAGAAGCAATACCTACCAATGATACTTCAGCCGAATCCGTCGCGAAGATAATTTATGAAAATTGGATTACTCGTTTCGGATCACCTAAAACCATCACAACGGATCAAGGAAGGAATTTCGAAAGCAACCTATTCATCAAACTTCTTCAAACTATGGGAATACAGAAGACGCGTACAACAGCATACCATCCTCAGTCAAACGGAATAATCGAACGATGGCATCGTACATTAAAGACTGCACTCAAAACTCGTTTATCTCAACATACAAAGTGGATTGATGAGCTACCTACAGTGCTACTCGGACTACGAGCAACACCGCGTGCAGACACTAGTCTTAGCGCCGCTCAGCTAACCTACGGCTGCAGCATAAGGCTGCCGTGTGACTTCTTCAGTTCAGCAGCGTCAAACAAACAAGAAATGGATTACGATTTCGTAACTAAACTTCGAGAATCAATTAACAAAGCCTTATCGTTGAAATGCACCGAAATGCAATCACACAGAAATAATAAATCAGTATTCATTCACCAAGATTTGAAAACATGCAAACAAGTTTTTGTAAGAAACGACGCAATGAAAAAACAATTTCAACCTACCTACGATGGACCGTATAAAGTATTAGAGAGAAATAGCAAGACTTTTAAACTACAAATACCCGGAAGGAAATCTACGATTATATCGATCGACCGACTAAAGCCTGCCTATATTATTAACGAGGATACTGCAGAGGATTCATCATCATCATCAAAACCACCAGCGAGGAAGCTTGAAAATTCATCATCTACATCAACCCAGTTGAAACCTATTTTAAAAACTACGAAATACGGGCGAGTCGTCAAGCCTCCGGTACGCTTTCGCTGGGGGGAGAGTGATGTAGCAGCCAGATTAATCAAACCTAAACGGGAATAAATAAGATATACTCCGCTGCTACCATAACGCGGAAGGCGAGAATAAATAAAAAAACATTTTATTCCCTAATTATTCTTGGCTACTGAGATACTGCGGACTGTATATAGATAATTTGACGTTCTTATAAAGAAGTTCTTATAAACACACCGACTTCACACGCCGCTATCGTCACGTATCCGTCGACCAATGGTGAGCCGTTTCTTCAACGCCGCAGTTCGTTTCCTCTTGCTGTTCCGGAGCTGTATTCCACACCGCCGCCGCCCGCCGACTACGCGTGCGCACCGATCTGCATGTCTTATATAGCCCGGTCCAGCGACGTAGCTTCGTGAACAACAAACAAGTCTCACGCCGGGAAACGAAACGTAGATAATTGTATATTTTAAATAGTTTTCATTGGTCATAAAATAAGCAATATAATTGGCTAGGCAAAATATTAATTGTTACCATTGGCAAATCAATAGTGAGCCAGCCATATAAATATAGGCAAGGTTGATGCAAAAAATATTCCATTCCGAATCCCATTCGACAGTACATTCATAAACATAAACAGTAGTTTCATTTCTCCACCTTAAAGAAAACCACTCGGAGTCTGTTAATAGTGGACAGTTCGTCTCCACTATTACAGTTAGTTATATTATTATGAATGATCCACGCATTAACAACACAGGTACCAAAAAGAAAACTCATCATAAGTTTTTGATACCATTTGATCCCTCTTCTCAATGATGAATAATATGCCGTCATTTGGTCGCTATAATCAACGCCTTTCTTATTTAAATTATATAAAGATACACATTCTGGCTTGTAAATTATCTCACCATTTCGTGTTTTTTTGCCGATGTCTTTAACAGCTGCAACGTGATTTTTGCACGTTGTTATCATTGTGACAGCCCGTTTATCATGCCATTTAATTATTTTAACTCCGTTTTTATTCATTTTACCAATACACATTCCTCTTTTCAGCTTAGTAGATATAACATTTTTAGGTAGGCCTTTTCTATTTATTCTTATTGTTCCACACAGTTCAGTTTTTTTTCTTTTATAAATCTTCTGCTAAACCCACAGAGGTATAAAAATTATCAGCTATAACTGTTCTACCGCTTCCACCTAAGTCTTTTATTAGTTTTAGGACGATATCATGGCCATGTAGCTGGTTTCCCGGTCTGTCACTTTTACCTGTATAAACAATTGCGGACCATGTATACCCTTCAGGTGTACATAATTTATATAGTTTAATTCCGTATTTATGGCTTTTGTTTTTTATATATTGTCGAAATTTCAATCGTCCTCGCCATGGAATCATTGATTCGTCAATAACCAAATACTGACCGGGTATTAAAATTTCACTAAATTTGCTCAAAATCATACTCAGAACATCACGAACTTTGCCTAATTTGTCCGTTGGATCAATTGTATCATTACTGAAATGCCAACATTTTAATAGCAATAAGAATCTATCTCGCGTCATTAATGATTGAATATATATGTTTTTATAACATGTCTTTTTCGACCAATAGTGACTTAAGCTTGGTAGTTTGACAACTCCCATTGTCATCAAGATACCTATAAAAGTGCACATTTCCTCGAAATCGGTGTCCTGCCACTTTTTCAACCTAGACTTATTTTTTACACTTTCATTAAAACGGCAATTATTTGCGTAATTATTTGTCTCTGCTACCATTTTATGTATGATGTCATCAGTAACAAATAACTTATAGATATGAAATGGCGATGTTACATCGGGAGGAATGTTTATTACAGTATCATTTTTAAAATTACCAATATTAGGCATAGAAGAAGTGATATCTACCCATTCGCTATCTTGTTGAGTAATCAACGGAATATCTACAGTATTTTCATCATCAGCCGTGGATACCGTCTCCGTATCACTTGAAGAACTTTCTGAACTAGATGGTACATAATTGCTGTCATTGTCTGTACTTATATCGCTAAAATTCTGTGGTTCTTCGTTTACATGCTGATTGGGTTCTAGGTGATGAGATATTGCATCCGTTGCGCTAGTAGCTGGTAATGATAAGTCTATTGCTTGTGAAGTATTAACTGCATAACTATTTTCTTGAATCAAATCTTTGGAAGTTATTGTGCATATCTTAATCTTACTATCCTCCAGGGTTTGTTGTTTAGGGTCACTATTTTTATGATGGGTGTCTAAAGTTTGCTGTTTATTTGACTTTGGCGTAGACAATAATTCTTTTATAGATTCTGGTGTCAGGTTGCAATCAATTTTTAATAAATTATTATACGATAAGTCACTAAGTGAGCCAGCTTCACTCGAACTCCCAGGAAAAGAGACATTCTGTAATGTTGCATATTTGTTGCTAGTAGAAGGACTTTCATATGTATTCTTTCCTGGATTAATTATTTTGCTTGTAGTTGACTGGCAAATTAAAGTATGTGACCCAGGTGATGTAGTTTTAACTGAACGTGATGGAATCTTTATATCTTCTAAAACTTTGATTTTCTTACCAGGAGGGAAAATCTTTTGATTTTTGCTTGTGCCGTTGAATGCAATATCATAATTTTCTTCTTTTTCTTCGAAAATACGAGCTAATATTTTTCGGGAGCGCTTCATTGCAAATTTGAAGTCGTAACTATTACGTATATAAAGGGCGGGAAAATATAACAAATGTCGACAAACGTCTAAACGCTAATAAGATCAGTTTCTCACTAATGCATACGCCCTCGCCAACAGTGCGATACCGGACTTGCACATACAAGTCGTATTCGTCCGGTAACGCATGGAATGCAATGTTTTTTCGTTCTGTGCGTACAGGTCAAATATGCTATGTACCTTTTTCTATTGTAATAAGACCGTCTGTAAGTAAGAAGCAATGATATTTATTTGTCCCTTTTTAACTCACAGAATATCATACCTAAAATGACGCCGCACGAGCGAGAAAAACTAGTTTTTGGCGCTCGCACCGCGGGAGGGTACATTACCGGCTATATGCGTCCGGTAACGCACTTAACGTGTTAATTGGCCTAATGATATCGACGCAATGTAAATAAATATTTTGACATGAAGTGATAAGACTATTAAACTTTTAAAAAATGTAAAGATTATAACGTAAATTCACCTTTTCTAAAACTACATAAGAAAATATGCCCGTTACAACAAAATATGACAAGCAGTGTTGCCAAAAGTATGATTAACGCATGTTAATAAATGAAACATGAGTAGGAATGCTTCTTTTCTGCCTATGAGACCGTCTAGGTGGGTACCATCATCTTACCTTATTCTGTATATCTTACCTATTTCTGTCGCTAAATACCTGTTATTGCAATGCTGTGCTCTGATCTGAAGGATAAAAAGAGTCAGTTTAATTGCACACTGGAGGTATTCTGTCTTAGTCCTCAAAGGTGACTGCGCATTTGTAGCTTTCTTTTTTGAAGTTGGCTGCAAGTGTACATGCCACTTACCATCAGGAGAACTGCTCTTTGTTGTAAACGTTTCTGCTCACACATAACACAACTTTGCATATATAATATAAATCCGAAATACTTACTTTTTTATAGGAGAGGGGGCAAACAAGCATACAGCTCTTTTGATGGTAAATGATTACCGCCGCCCATGAACAAATGCAACACTAGCGGTAATGCAGATGCGTTGCCGGCCTTTTAAAACTCACTTCTATATACTTATTTAGGTAATTGCTTTTATTATAAATATGCTAAATGCTAAATTTCAATTAAGTACTTGAAATAGTCTCAAAGAAAAATCTGTGATAGACAGATAACGACAGACGACGAGTTGACTATAAGTGTTTCATTTTGCTAATTTTGTCATGAATTACAAATGATATTGCTAAACTGAAGCATATGTAAGCGACGCCACGGCAAAAACCTACCGTTACCGTTGCCTTTCAAAAATCTACTTCTGAACATAGGCCTTCCCATAGATTACCTCATAGGGAGGATATTTGTTATAGTTGAAATGCTTGATATGCGGGTTGCCAACTGCACTGCATTTTTGTTGTAATTAGGAAAACGATACTTGTTTGTTTCCCTCTGTCTTCCGAAACTCAGGTGACGATATATGGTATGTGGATATTTTTACATCGCAAACTATACGGTCATAAACTTCATAAAGCTAGTATTATATGAATATAAAATATCGCACTTGATCTCTATATTTACAATCCATAAACGTGATGAATATTTATGTTCCTACGTTTTGTAGTAACATTTTATAGTACAATTTTGTATCGTTGCAATATGCCGGTAATAAAAAATACTTAAAACATACTTAATGTTATACCCAGTATATAATATTTATGTGCTTATTGGGTATTGCAGTGGTAAAATGTAATATCGTGTTTTTTGGTATGAAAGAGACAAGCAAAAATAACTTAATTGCAGCATCGTAAGTCATTGATTTAACTACTAGTTAAGTATGTCTTTTTTGCTTGGCAAATTAACGTTTTTTTTTTTAGTTTTATAGGTAGCTAGTCCATATTTCATAGACATAAACACTCACGCCTGTCACCCAGAGGGGTAGGCAGAGACTACAGACTTCCATTTAGCACGATCCTGACATACCTCCCTCGCCTCTTCCACATCCATATACCTACGCATACATGCTTGTCGGTTAAGGGTACTCTTAATTTGGCCCACTTTTAGTATATCGCCAATTTGGTCGGCAAACTTCCGCCTAGGACGTCCCTTTCCGTCTCTTCCATTCACTTCTGCAACATATATTTGCTTTGTCAGTCTTTCCGCATTCATTCTTTCTACATGACCAAACCACCGAAGCATTCCTTTCTTAATCCTGGTCACTGCATCATCTTGCAAACCACACTCTTCTTTTATCACACAGTTTCTCACCCTTTTTTATATTTCACTCCTATTGAAAATTAAGGAAAAAGGTTCTTAGTAAAACTTCAATAGAGCCGTAATGAACTGATATTATTAGTTTTCATTCTTCAGGGTCAATTATTTTTATATGCAGGTTGAATGAAATTTCCAAACCTGTAAATTCAAGGATATTGATGAAAATGTATAAGTGTTATTCAACATAAATATAAACTTTTTATCGATAATATATAATTGAATACCAGCGTAAAGTAGCAGCTTAATGCTGCTGTGTTTCGTATGGTACGTATAGAGAACCGGAGACCCATTTTACTGGGAATCGAGTCATTCCATTTTTGTCCTCAGGGGTTGTCGCATCTGCATTTTGATACTAAATTGAGGTTAAATGTGGATGTCTATAGGTCACAGCATCCGCTTATCATCAGGTGGACTATGTGCTCATTTGTCACCCTTATACTTTAAAAAACTTCCTTTTCATTTATACTTGCGATTGCGTGTAGTCTCTTGGTGAAATTTCATCTTCATTTCTTTAAGTAGTAAATTTCTACTATTTTTCAGCCAGAAAAACTGATTTTATTTGTGATTATGGTAACACATTTCACCAGAGTAAATCAATGAAATTTTAAACTTAATTGAAACTCTTCACCTTAAAATAGTTGCTTCCATTTGAGGACGACTTTGGAAATTAAACCATTTTTTAATAACCTCGTATAATTTAGAGCAGCCACTGCCTCACTAATGGCTCTGCTGGAAGTAGGCTGGCTAACTTTGATGTCCACATCTTTTGTAATATTTTGGATAGGAGCCATGTACGAAACGGCCAAAGGAACTAAGTAAAAAAGGAAATTTAAATAAACAAGTAAGTAACAACTTAGGTACGGTACTGAGTTCAATAACTAGGTAACTATTCACCTTCAGATCTATAGGGAGTGAGCTTGAATAATAGTTTTGACGCCATACAGGCTTCTGTCACAACAGCCAAGACCAAGTACATATTGCGTCAATAAGTACTTTGAAACCTCGTACGGATTTGACAAATCGCGAAACCGTTTGATTCGGATCATTGTTTGCATCCTTAGCGTCTCTTTTTCTTAGTTGTGGATTTGCCAATGAATAATTGATTACACTATGCATGACAGCTTATAATTGTAAAATTAATGAAAGAAAACTTATAAAAATACACTTTTCTGCCAAATATTCACAAAAAATTCATGTTTATAAATTAAGTACATATATTTGTATGGATTAAGTATTTAAATGAAAATACGTTCTACAGATAATTGAAATTAATTTGTGTTACCTACTTTATACTCACAAAAGCTTATTTATCTCTTTTAATTATCACTATTTAAGTTTTCGCCAGTCTGAAAGCTTTCGTAAAGTTTCCAATGCAAATTGTCACAATTCCCGAAAACGAATATCAAATTTATCCGAACGGCGAATGCGAATATCAATTTATATATATATATATATATATATATATATATATATATATATATATATATATATATATATATATATATATATATATATATATATATATATATATAAAGACAGATAAATTGGAGTTACTACTGCCAATCCAATTCTCAGGGTTAATTGTCAATTGATGGACAATCGTCAAAATTCTATTTATACCTGGCTAATAGAAAGGACTACGCTTTAACGAAGTCCTTTAGACCTGATAAGACTATCCTTTCTTCTTAAGACATTGAAAAATATTAAAAATAGATATATTAGATTATAAGAGGCTGTCCACAATGAGGTGTTTTATTACCCTTTTTTTGACTATTATTTATACGTGGAAGAGCCATGCTGCAGTTATATTAATAGTATAGTTGTAGCACGAATGGGTCGGCTCAACCGCGGAAGGACCACGCTCTCCCAGAATACCAGAATGAAATAGTAGCTTAATGCTACCGTGTTTCGTATGGTGAGTGTAGAGAACCGGAGACCCTTTTTACTGGAAACGAGGCATTCTATCTTAGTCCTCACAGGTAACGCATCTGCATTTTGATTTGTAATCGAGGATAGGTGTAGATGTTCATGGGCCGCAGCAGCCACTTACCATCAGGTGGACCGTGTGCTCGTTTGTCACCCTATCCTATAAAAAATGCGGTTGATCAACTATTGTACAAGATGGCAAACCTTGGTATTGACACACTGGGTTATGCTGATGACCTTATTGTCATCGTGAGCGGTTTTTTCTAAAGTATTTTATCATTAGTCTTGCAAATAGCCCTAAAAACCTTAAATAACTGTTGTAAGGATTACAATTTACCAGTTAATGTTGATAAAACCGTTATAATATCCTTTACCAAAAAGAGACGGGTGGACAAATTAGTTACACCATAATTTTATGATAAATTAGTACCATTCTCCACTGAAGATTAAGCTGCTTTTAATCTAATGCCCTTTGATCTTTTTTTATAGATGAGGAGGTGAGGGTTAGTTTGTATAGGATTAATGCCCAAGGCGGTCTGATCTTGTTTTCCTGAAGATTGACGAATTTACTCGACTCAATTAAGGAAACACCAGTATTCTGCATGATCTCAGATATCATGCATCTACTATACACTTTTAACAAAACGTACATAGTAGAACTACCCTCCAAAGGAGACTGGCTGATTGGAGTAGTTATTTGTAAGACCTCGCTTTAGGCTTTGGAAATTGTGGGGAATGCCCCAAATTCAAACTTAGTACGCACTTGTGTGGATTCGCCTCTATATTCCAGGCAGAAATTTTCATAATACTTCAGAGCGCAGAAATTAATCTGCAAAAACACTTCGTCAACCAGATATTCTGTATAAATTCTGATTTCAAGCAGCACCGCTAGCGTTGAGATCAAGCTTAGTGATTTCGAGGCTAGTTGGAAGTTCGTGAATCATCTCAACGCCCTGTGATAACATCAGGGTCTTGTTAAGAAAAGTTCTGGTTCAAACGGGAACTTGAGGTAATGAATTTGAATCCCGCTCAACCCTTGAAACTTTTTATCATATGAATAAACCAAGCTTGAAACATTCTAAAACTTTAATCCGGTCTTTTGATCGTAAATTCGCTCTGGAAGTCCTGAGTTGTATAAAAATAATGATGAATTAGGTAGGAGTTGTATAAGTTAAAAAAATTACACATTCTAAATAGAACCCTGACTTGACATTGTTGTCTTAAAAAGCACATGTCCATTCTGAGACTAAGCAATTCAACAAAACGTGCTGGTTTTGTTCGCTAATGAAGGAAACACCTCTGCACATCTGATTGTGGACCCTAAATGCGCAAACGTAACGCTCGTCTGGGAAACTATGTACTCCGCCCATAAGAACGAAAATTGCTCACAGCTAAGCAACTCCTTCTATGTATTGAAGACGTAGGGCTTAGCAGTGAACTATAGCTATAGTTCACTGCTAAGCGATGATAATATATTTTTAAGTCGCTCTAATACCGGTTTCTCACTCTAGATCTGCGTGGCTGCTCGCACACAAAAAAACAGTCTGTGGTTGTGACTGTGTCGTAAATTTCTTTAATTTGCCTTCGTTTTTCGTCAATATATTTTTGTGTTTTCCTGGTTGTTGAATTCTTTTTGATGTTCGTAAGGATTTTCTGTAATTCAGACCCATCAATGCCTGGCTCTCGATAATTTCATTCACAATTGAAATGTCCATTATTTTCCTGCGTCTTTTTTCTTCAAGTGCCTAATTATCCCTAAATTTACTACAATTTCTAACGAACGTATATGTCAGTATATAATGTTCTTACATCTTCATCTACCTACGACATATAGAAGCCAGTGCCCGATCCGCTATCGTGGTTAAAATACAAGACACATACTTATCCCAATCTTTAAAATGTCATCAACTACTGCTTATTTTGGTTACAGTAGCCCATAGCTTTTGATTTTAAAGACTAAGATTGATATAACGTTCCCTAACCTATGGCTCACGGAAATTTGAAGTAATTTAATTTTTACATCCCGAAGGGTCAATTTTTTATTTAACTTTTGTTGAAGGATCGAAGAACCAAAATAAATATTTTTTTAATTTAAATCACTTTCGTTTATTTAATTTAGGTTCGGAGGACCAAAATGTTCGTTTTTTTGTCACTGATTTAGTCTTTTTTTTAGTCGCTCGAAGGACCATAATATACAGTAGAGTAGTTGTTTGTTTAAATGTAAACTTAGGTGCCTTTCAATAGCTTGACTACCTGGCCGCGTTTTGAATATAGTAGGATGGAGTACAGACCCTTATTAAGTTCCCTATACCTAGAAGTCCGTAGGTGTCCCTAATAGTCTAGCCCTACCATATAAATATATATACATAAATTAAATATGTAAGTCTGCACTATGAGACCTACGGTAACAGACAGACAGACGCAGGATGTAGGATTAGGTGACGGGATTCTCTCGCTGCCTGTCAAGCAGACCAGACAATACTGATTAGAGGTTCTGACGGTTAAAGGTGTCTTGGCCGAAGTGAGAAGGAGGTCTTACCAGGAGTGTCGGCGGTAGTAACGAAGACGTCGCCCACCGTTGAAAGAGGATTTTATTAACAAATCATTACAATTTATACAATGTCATTGTCAATATTAACGTCATTTCTAACATTATTCAGAAAAAATATTAGTTAACGTGAGTTCTGGTAACGCAGTCACAGTGTCGCTGTGTTGCAATGTTCGGAGCTGAACATCAAAAGAAATTGAAATTACAATCACAAATATAAAAAAACAATATTGAAAGTAAGGATTGAAATTAGTAGAATTTAATAGGAATTGCTGAGGACCGTATTTCGTGAAGTTCCTTGGATGTTCTATTATGATTACGATATGAATCTAATATATTACTACTACTCCTACTCTGTCTTCTTACTCTATTTTCCTCTACATTTAAGCTTTATATTAATTTTAAGTTATGATCGCCAGAAAAATGTTTAACTTTAGAGTACACGAAAATAGAAAAACGTAGCGAGCTTTGAAACATTCAATAGTGAAAGTCGAGATCTGAAATCGGAATGAACTCGCTGACGCTGAATAAACATAAAATACTGTTTTTCTGTTATACGTTACAAAGCTCATATTTATTTTACATACGTTTACTTTGTGTGAAATATAAACTTAAAGAAAATATTTTGATAATATCAATTGGATTTTATTTGCTTTGAATATATTTCACTTAATGTAAAAGAAATAATGTAAACAGCTAATTCGCGATGAATTCGTTTAATTAGAAAAGAATAGCTATCTATACTCTTTACTCAACATAACAGTTGAAGCACTAATAAACTGAAACTAACAGAAATAAATAGGACAGTGCGACTGTGCGTTGACTATCTAAACTATCAGTAGGATCAAAACTATGAATAATTATGTGATCACCATCTTATTAATCGTAGATGTCAAATACAGGCAAAGGGACGAAGCGTAGAATGGGCCATACTGCGATCACCGACCCGTCCTTAAAATGCGTAGCCTTATCGGTGGACTGTTGCCGGTTTATGATGAAAATAATTTTAATATTGTTTGCCCCAGCTAGGTATTCAAACCCAGGAATTTCTACGTAGTAGCCGGGTATTCTGACTTATAAGTTTTACTAGCTGAATACGGTTTAAGGAGTCTCAAAACGGCAACAGTAACTGGACTGGATTATATCGTTTATATCGTGACAGCAGTTGCATTCCATTAGTTATGGTGATTTAACGCTTAAGAATAATGAACATAGGACGTTTGAAAACACGACGGCAAATAAAACTGTTGGCAAAGGAGCTTTTCGGGGTTCTTACTTGAATAACTAATCTGCATAATACACAAAGAGATTTTAAAGAACAATCAAACTTTTACTGATTAAAGAATGAATATATGACAGAGATAGTACTGGAAGCTCGTTTTTACGTCTCAATTAATAAATATCGAAATGATATAACTATAAACGAAAACTACATTCAGCGTTTTAATAAAATAGTCTTATATGAGACATACGAATAAAATACCAGCAAAAGTGAAACTTTAAATGACTATTCTTATATTACTTACTTGACAACAGAAACTCTAAGTAACATTTATCCTATCTCCAAGTCATCAATTTCTTATTTGATACCAGATATATTATTGAAGCTTGATGGTTGAGTGAGTTCAGAAAACAACACTATCCTGAAAATAACGAGCGTGACATTTTAAAGGACAATGAATAAGAACCAAAAAAGTGTTATAAAACACATAAAAGTCATACCGTATACTTTGTAGTATTTTTATTTGCAAGTAAGGAATAACGAAAACATATTATTTTCATGAAATTTGAAAAAAGAAATTAACAAAATCTTCATTCACATAAAAGTTAGGAATTTTATCAGATCACATTAATGAGAAAAATGATATCGTTAATGTAACTCAGAATTTTTATTCTATTTCATTCTATTGCAATTTCAATGTCGTTAGGAATAAAACATCATTCTTTCAAACTTACATAGCTAAGGGTGGACACAATCAAACCTCGATTTAACATATCAGGGTTATACTATTTAACGAGTTTAGTCTTGACTTATATTTTTATAGCGTAAAGGTGACAAACGAGCACACAGTTCACTTGATGGTAAGTGGTTATTATGGCCCATAAATATCTACATCTATCCTCGATTACGAATTAAAATGCAGATGATTTGTCATTCGTGATTACAAAGACGGAATGCCTCGTTTCCATTAAGATGGGTCACCGGTTCCCTACACTCACCATACGAAACACAGCAACGTTAAGGTGCTATTTCACGCTGGTATTCTGTGAGAGCGCAGTCTTTCCCGACCGGTCGAGCCAACCCATTCCTGTTATAACTATATATTAATATGACTGCAGCATGGCTCCACCACGTAAAAATATTATATTTATAGATAAAATTTTATCGGAGTCTGTCACGTATTTGAAGGCAAAACGTGAGGATCATAATGTCGAGGTGTACTAATAGAAAAACTTTGGGAAGTTTCCCTAAAACGTACTTGCTAAATTTTATCCGTACATTGTTTAAGAACACGCCAAGGTGTAATTGATAAACATAATTAAATTTCCTTTTAATTAATTCGTCTTAAATCGGTCCCTGTGGTGCTGGCATTGTTTGTAATTAATTAGTACCAGCGTTCTACGTATTTTAGATAAAAAGCTTCTTTAGAAAACTTTACTAAATATTTTAACGTTTTGTCGATTTAAATTATTATTATCAATAATAGTTTATAATTATATTAAGTACTAGCAATCTGTCCTGGCTTCGCACGGGTGATTTCTAGATCTCGTCAACAACTCCAAACCATCCGGGAACTCATTCAAATACACACAAAAAATCATCAAAATTTTTCGAGCCGTTTTTGAGTTTTACCGAGACCAATGGACAGCGATTGTTTTTCATATATAAAGAAGATAGGTACAATATTTATTACATATGTTGTAAGTAAAAACTGAACACAAAAACTATACAAATTTTGACATGAAATTTCTAACATATCGGCTTATGGAACTCATAAAACATGAATCAATAAACCAAGCAAGTAGGTCGGAAAAAAATCCGTTTTTGCATTAGCAAATATTATCGAAGCAATTCAAAGCGAGGGAGCCCCAAGACGGCCGTGAACACAATATTTTATTGTATGTTTTGTATGTTTTAAATGTTTAACTTTTCGCTGGATATGGAACTGCTTATCACGATGTAAGATTTGCTATTTTCACCGCAGAATAGTGTTTGCTTATTCTAATAGAATAAACACAAAAACGGAATCAGAGCAAACTAAATAGCCAATAAAATAATTTTGACGGAATTAATCAACACGTCGCCTGCATATTCCTTCCACTGAGTTTTTCGAGATCACTGCTATTTATTTCTTTTTAAGATCCACCCCCACATCTCCAAAAAGATCATGTAGGAAATACGAATTTTTATTTTGTTTTCTAAAAACTTAAGCGCATCACGGAACATATATCATTTCAAAATACTTTCAGAATTTTCGAATAATATAAAAAATAATTTTAGAGACATACTATTGAAAGTCAATCTTAACGTCACGCAATACCTTTTCACACGTAATAGAGCCACGCTACAACTGTAGGTGTAAAGGCTGAACGAAATGGTTGTTTCAACCGGAAAAGGATCATACTTTCATAATACCGAACTGAAATAGCAACATAATTTTCTTATGTTTAGTATAAAATCGGTGACCCTAATAACTAGTTACAAGTTATTTCATCTTGGTCTTCAAGGGTTACAACGTGACTGTATTTTAAACTTTAATCAATGATAAATGTATAAGTCTATAAGCCACAGCTTTCATTCCCCATTAAGTGACCTATTAGTAAACTATCTTTGAATAATTGTACTAATTAGTGCACTTTTTAAAAGGTCTATATTGTATATTAGCACTTTAAATGGTGATTAAGAAGTCTTTCTTTTTTCTGATCACGTTTTTAGATGTACATTATGTATTCTTTAAAGGACGGTTTGTGTGTTAAAAAATATTTTTTTACTATTCTAAGCCATTGTTGAACTACTGTCACTTCTGAAGATAAGTTGTGATGCAGCCGAAGATGGTAAAGTGAACTAATTTAGCTTAACAAAAGCCTATGCACTCTTATCTTAAAATTGCTTAAATTAGAAATGAATGGAAACATGGATGCTGGTTAACTATTCCACTCCTGTGCTGTACTTATTATCGAACACGAAGCAACCCATTTGGTTCGAATGCGTGGTGTGCAACATCAGACAACAAAGGGGTGGAGACTAGCCAACCGACGAGTGATGCGATGATTGAATAGAAATAATTAAGTCATTCAAAACCGAAAGGCTTTCATAGCACTTATGATCAAGGCTTGTAAATTTGGTTTTATTTGTATTGATCATATTGATCACCAATAAGTATGTTAGCACGCCTTTTCATTAATTCTAGTCACTAGGTGATATTTGTCAGTACCAGCTCATATATAGCAGCATTCCTCGATACACGTCCGGATTTAAGCTTAATATAGTGTAAGCAACCCTACCAGCTTTAAAAAAATTCACTCCTTTGCAAAGCCACCTAACTTCCTTGCAGCTGCTTTCGCCATAAACTTAATGAGTCACCCAAAGTTGAGGTTCGAGGAAACCTCTGCCCCCATCAACTGAAATTCTTATGACACATTTCGTAAAGAAGAAGCAAAAATAACTGGGCTCGTTTTCGCGGTGGACATGTACGCTTGTGTTTTGAAGGCGTTAAATCTCACGACATTGACATCGTCCCATTCGGAGACTGCCTGCGGTATACGTACACGCATTAGTGGGGTCCAGATTTATGCTGTCATGCGATATTTTTATTTAGCACTTTTTGAGAGTTTAATTTATAGTTTAATATATCAAACAGCGCATCTACTACTCTAACACTGAATAATAGTGCAATATATTATAGTTATCTTCATTGACGCATCGAGCTAGTTGCTTCGTATGCCTGAGATGATTTAAATGAAAAGCTGCAAATTCATGACCGTTAGCTATTATAAACTGTTTTACGATGCGAAAGAAAGGCCTTCAATAACGCTTTCACGTGAGTTAATGAAATATTTATGATTTAAACGGGGTTATGTTATGTAAATTTTTCGACTTTAATGATATAAAAATATAAAAAAATAATATAAATAATTTAGTAATGAAATTGAAGCAATATAATTCATTACCGAAAACAAGAGCATCAATTTTTAGTGAATAGATCCGAAACCTATTAAAGAAACCTAAATATTTATATAGGTTATTGTGCGTTTACAATACACAACTCTTTAAGCACTCTATTCAACTGTTTTCTAAGTTCCTTAATTAACCCTTAGTAAAATTTATATTGCCATAAATTAAAACTTTCTTACAAAGAAAAAGTTAAATTCAAAGACGAGGAGCCACTAAATAAAACAAAATAGAGAAAGTTTGGTGTATTTCAATTGACCACAACGTGCGTTTAGAGCCCTAATGTAGTTTGTAGTGATTTGAGTCTCTAATGTAGTATAGAGAGTAGTATTTAGAATCCCTTATGGAGTATAGAGTATTGTAGTATTTACTCATCATCATTACATCCCTTCACAAATCCACTGCTGAACATAGCCCTCCCCCAAGGTATGCCACAAAGCATAGTCCTGAGCCACCTGCATGTCTTACCAGGTCATCACTCCATCTAGTGGGGGTCGCTCTACAGTATGCCTTTCTTACTTCGCCTACTAGTATGACGCTGCCACTCCAGAAACTTTTTCGCCAACGGTTGTCGGTTCTTCGAGCTATATAGCCGGCCCATTGCCACTTCAACTTACTAATTCGTTGGGCTATGTTGGTCATGTTTGGATATCCGCATTTTTAAGTTTATCGCCCATAGAAACCCCGAGCATAGCCCTCTTCACAGCTCGCTGAGCGACTTTGAGCGTCCTCATATGGCCAGCAGTGAAAGACTACGTCTCAGTTCCGTAGATCATCACTGATAACACCCACCGGTTGTATAGTCCCGTTTTCAGGCATACCTGACGAGAAGACGTGTCGTAATTTCCCAAACGCTGCCCAGCCAAGTTGAATCCGTCGATTGACCTCTCGGTCGAAATTGGACTTACCTAGTCGGACTCTTTGTCCCAGGTAAAAGTACTCTTCAACAACTTCGAGCTTAGCGATCCCTACGATTATCAGAATAGATATGACATGGACATTAAATATGATCTTCGTTTTGTCCATGTTAATCTTAAGACCTATCCGTTGGCATACACTATTGAGGCCATTGAGCATAGTGCTTAGGTCCTCCAGCAATTCCGCCATAAGAACTATATCGTCGGCAAATCCAAGGTGAGTGACGTACTCACCATTGATGTTAATACCGTATTCTTTCCAGTCTAGTAAAACGTCTTCCAAGGCAGCGGGAAAGAGTTTCGGGGATATAACATCACCCTGTCCTACATTTCTCTGTAGTTAGATAGGTTTCGTACTCTGGTTGTATTCGAATAGCCATCGTAGCCCTACTGTACAAACACTTCAGCACTTCGATATACCGACAGTCCACTTGGCACCGCTGAAGACTGTAGCACCGCCCAAATTTTGACGGAATCAAAGGCTTTCTCATAGTCCACATACGCCAGGCAATGTGGCAGATTGTACTCTTCCTAATTTTATACAATTGAAAATTGAAAATTGAAATTGAAAAGCTTTATTGCAACAAAAACGAATTTATGCATATCAATGTGATCCTAGCTTGTGTAAAAGGTTAATCTGAGTAACATAAGCTAGTTCCTTTCTAAATTTAACAAGCTTTTGTTGAATAAAAACACAAAAAAATATATATAGTTCTACGTGTTTCTAAACCTACGTACGTGCGCGCCGTGTACGTGTGTGTGTGTGTGTGTGTGTGTGTGTGTGTGTGTGTGTGTGTGTGTGTGTGTGTGCGTGTGCATGTGTGTGTGTGCTGTGTGTGTGTGTGCGTACATGAGTGGATGTGTGGTGAGAGTATGTTTTTACTATTTTACTGCGATGATTTTATATTTTGAAATTTGTATGATTGCCTGCATTGTGAATGATTTATACGTATAATAACAAATAATAGCAATAAAAAGTTACAATTACATTTACATATAAGAGGTTTAAAAGACATTCAGTAGCGTCATAGTCATAAATTTGAAGCCAACTAATAATTTTATTTTTGATTTTATGGTTTGTTGGAAAGCTACAACAGCTTTAAGTAATACAAATTTTATTAAATTTATTGTATAGTACTGGCGCATGGAAAAAATTGTCTTTTGGTAAAAGCACTATGGTTCTAGGGACTAAGTGTCTATCTACTTTATTTCTTCTATTTTTTTTACTGTCAAATTGATAGTGTGTAGAGTACCTACGAAATCGTCTAATACATTGGTATATAAATAATTTTCCTAAACTAAAAACCTGTTTTATCATACAGCAGTGTTGTGGAATGTCTATACGGAAGAAAAAGTAATACTTTGAGCACAAAACGTTGAGCTCTTTGAGCATCTATTAGGAACGTTATGCCTGCACCACCCTAGGAACGGATCCCATAAGTGATGACAGATTGAGAGAGCGCAATAAAAGTTTGTATCAGTAATTTAGAGTCTGTCACCTGACGCAATGATTTAAAAACGTATATGAGTTCCTTATTCTGTTCGATATCATTTTAATATGTGGAGCCCAATTCCAATTTTCATCGACAGTGATCCCTAAGTATTTCACAGTTTTGGACCTGTTGAGTTTTGGGCAATAGCAAATTTGCCGAAGGATATGCTATTCTTATTTGTTTGTGGTATACGGTGCTAAAGCCTTTTTGGAAACCGGCTTGTTCAGGAGGCTGAAAGTTGTCGAGTCTGCATGCGAGACGATTTGTAATGACTATCGAAAACAGCACGTAGACGCGCCTCACAAAAGATATAGGTCTGTAGTTCTTCAAGAGAGCGTTGTCACCTTTCTTGAAGAACAAGGCCACTTTTGCTCCACGCCTCGGGAGTAGTGCCACCATTGATAACGAAAATAAAGAGCTTCCGAAGGACTTCAAGCTGAAGGCTGTAGCATCTCCATCCATAGCTGTTCCATCCTCGTCCGGGGACTTGCCGTTTTCAAGGTGCTGGAAAGCCATTTTTATCTCGTTCAAACTTGACATCCAGGATATCATTGGAATATTGTCGGAAAAGACTTGCTCTTGGATCACAACTCACACTTGCGTGTGGCTCCAACGATGATGTGTACAGCTGCCCATAGAACCTCTCAATCTCACTCAAAATCTCAGGTGTCGCGGAAACGATGCTTCCACACTCGGTCTTCAGCTTCGATAGTTGGGTCTTTCTGACAGACATTTCCCTGGCAAAGGCTTTGGAGCCTTGGTTCCATTCGATCGCTTCTTTAATACGAATTGTACTGAAGTTGCGTAAGTACCGCCGCATGCATTTAGGGATCTCTCTGTTCAATTGCCTGTATACTGTCAAATCTGCTGAAGACTGTTACTTCATCTCCCTAATTCACTACCCATATAGTAATACACAGCCGAGAACGATCAAAAAAACCAGAAAAGAGTTTTTAGAGTGGAGAGAGACTGCGAGCCACGACACCTTTATAAAAGGACCCAAAAAAAATCTAACAGCCATGAAATTAAGAGTGTGATTGGAGAGTTTTTGTGTTATTCTGCGGCGGGTCTTGAAAAACTTAGCTCCGACCGCATGGACAGTTCCCACGAGCTGGTCATTCATATCGTCTACTGAATTGCAATCTTCCAGGCACTGAAAACGGTTTTGTAAGTATTTACTAGTAAGTCTCTAATCTAGTACAGTGTGAAAGTGTTTTAAGTCCGTAAAGTAGTATAGTGTGTAGGTAGTACTTTGAATCCCTTATGTAGTAAAATATGTAGTGGGTTGAGTCTCCAATCGTTAACATGGCAGGGGATGCAGTCCGCAAACCGTCATAAATTTTGAATATCCTGAAGTGATACTTGAGACAGGACCCTCTCTTAATAAACCTACCCATATGTAATCACATTTAATAGTAAAATACTCCTTGGGTATCTACTAGTATTATTGTAAAAAATTGCCTTATTACTATTGCAACAAGTATTTTTCAAACTTAATCATTTTACTATTGAGTATCTAACTACTATCGTACCTGACAAATTCGGGGTTGATGTTGCCTAAATCCGTGTAATGGTGGTATAAGAACTTCCGATATCACATCATCGTCCCCTGGTTATCGTAAGAATATATATATATATATATATATATATATATATATATATATATATATATATATATATATATATATATAAATATATATATATAGCATGCGGTGTTTACCTATTATTGAATGTGCACTTAGTTTATATTACTATTTTAGAATTAAAAATATGTGTAAGTATAACATTTTTTGGTGAACCAAATATATAAATAAATGTATAAAAAAGAACAGACAAAGAAACCAGGTGATGGGCAGCAGCGTCTTTATAATAACAAATAAAAAAATAAAACTACTATTATGTTCATACTGCCAATGTCTAGAGTTTATGTTATTACTCTAAGACCAATGTCAAAAACTTAATAATCTATGGTCAAACAGTCGCATAGAGTAGAAATTGTCGTTAAAGAATTTTAAAATGTTGATAATTACTGACAAACTGATTGATCGAGCTGTGAGTTTTGTGTGATTTAGAATTTTTCATATTTAAAATCCAGTGAAGTGTATGTCAAGGAAAAAAATAGTATTTTATATTTTGCATAGTACACAGCTGTATTTTATATATTAATCTTGAAATCGTTATAAAAAATAAATACGTAACACTATTTAGCTCGCTTCATATACAAATTTGAAAAAAATCAATATACTTTACAAGTAAACCATTATTATATTTCGTAACTATCACGATTTTAAATTATTTTAACGATTAAAACATTTTCGCGATATCCATCGATGCTTAAAATATCTTAAACACTACTCCCCCATCAGAACTAAACTTAGTCAATCAAATGAGTATTTTCTCGGCTAAGTTTCATATAACGTATTTCGATCGGTCTTTGATGTCATTCCGCACCAAAAACGACGTAATTTAGAACAGATAAGAGTTACTTTATGCCACGAACATGACATGACATAAAATGTATTTATTGCGTTTTCGTTGAGGTTTGCAGCTCATCTATCTTAATTCATATAAAAATCATATATTGCGTAACAAAACTTACTACCGCGTGCGTAACAATACTACTAACTAAGTTGTAGGACTCTTTCTTTGCCCAGGAGGTCGTCTGAAATTAAAAAATGTGCATTTATTATAGATTTTGTAAAATGTAAGCGAGAAATATTGATTTCTATTTATAAAGGTGCATTATAAATTTTATATTCCAATTTTAAATATTTTTTGTCAGTGCCTCAAATCTGCAAAATGCTGTCCGCCACATTAGACAATGGCGTGATGTCACTAATCGTGCGTAGGGGTATTGGTGGTATGTGTCACTGATTAAGAGAACTAGCTAATGAGCTGTGTTATTTTTAATTTTTCAAGTAATTATTAAAATTGTTGAGGTTTATTCCAAATTACATTAAAAAGTCATCATGAAAGACGAATTCGTAAAAGCGGAAAGTACTAATCTACTAAGGATGAATAAATTAATGGTGGCAATTTTTTTTTTGGGTACAATCCCAATATTTTTTCTGCTAAGTAAAGGAATGTTTAAACATCATTGTAAGTACCTGTTATTAACTTTTATTTATATGAGAACACAATTTTACCAAGTCAGAGTGTAGAACGTAGTTTAGTAACTATGATAGTTTAGATTACCCATAATTACTTTCATTAGCAACCAGTAGTTGTAATATCTAAGTTAACGTAGTTTATTACAAAATTTGACGATACCCTTCACCTTATGATGTTTTGTTAGTATAAACGATAGTTAAATATAAGTCGTACTTACATCAAATTGATTTTCACTGAAGTATAGTATAGTTTTTCTAAACAATGTATTCGGGTATCTTCTTGCCAGTTTAAACCAAGTATTTCTTATATTTAAATACTTGGCACTTGAATTCATAACTTTACCGGCGTTCTTATGCTCGTATTTTTATATTCAGGCACAACACAACACAAGATTGATTTATACGATATATCATTATTAAACATTAAAAAGTACCATATTGCTTTGCCAAATTGGCAAAATTCTAGGACAGTGATATTACGCGTTGAACAGCGTTTTAACGTGAAAATATAAAACAATAGCTGAAAAGTTACTTTTATGGCACTATTCAGTTTTAAAATAATTATATAGAAATTATTTTGGTTCATTATCACTCTACTAGGATTCACTTAAAATACCTTTTTTTAAATAGGTGTAATACTCGTACTCTATTCTATCCACGCCTGGGGCCTTCCTGTTTTTAAGGTGCTGAAGATCCATTCTAATCTCGCTCAGGCTGACGTCCGGGATATCACTGAAATAGTGTCAGATAAGACTTGCTCTTGGATTGTTACTCACATTTGCATGTGGCTCCAACGGTGATGTGCCCATAGAAACTCTCAATGTCACTCAAACTCAGTCTTCAGCTTTTACTACTTTTGAACCCTGATTCCGTTCGATCGCTTTTTCAATACGGGCAGTATTAAAGTTACGTAAGTCCCGCCGCAAGTATTTTGAGATCTGTCTGTTCAGTTGCCTGTATGTCGTCAAATCTGCTGAAGACTGCAACTTAAGTACCCGTCTAACAGCCATGAGATTAAGAGTGTGATCTGAGAGTTTTTGTGATTTTCTGCGTCAGGTCTTACAGAGCTTAGCTCCAACAGCATGGAGAGTTTCCACGAGCTTGTCATTCATATCGCCCATTGCATTGCAATCTTCTTGGCACTGAAAACGGTTTTGTAACTCGAGCTAAAAGGTCTTTGAACTTTGGACTAGAACAAGAGGGAATGGAGCGTTGACTTCATTAGACAAGACCTCTCCAACTTAACGTTTAGATTCAGTATACCTTTAACTATAGGGTGATCGCTGCCAGTTTTCACACTTGCGATCACTGAGACACCACTGAACAGTTGCCGTCTAATCGTTATAATGAAGTCAATCTCATTTCCTGTCTAACCGTCGGGGCTCGATCGGGTCCACATTCTGTGGGGCCTGGAAAAGGTAATCGATAGCAAGCAATTTTTAATTTGTTTTTAGTTTTTAATCGGGTAACATACATGACTGTAAGCTGTTATTTTTTAATGTCACGCTGGGCTCTTTTCTGATTCTTCCCAGGACGAAGGTTTTTTTTTTTCAAACCATCCGTAAAATAAAAGTGACTTTTAAATTGTATTATTTATAGCTGTTTTATTTGATTACAATGTAAGTAACGGCAACGAGGTTCGCCACCCATCACGTTCTGTCTCCCGGAGAGGCGAAAAGTGGATTGCAGAGGCCCGTCTTGCTACGTTGAATGTATGTGGGGCAATGAATGATAAAATGGATGAAGTATGCGATATATGATAGAGGAATAGATGTGTTATGTGTAAATGAGACGAAAAGGAAAGGGAAGGATGTCACTACACATGGCATGTATACCGCACACTGGTCTGGTGTAGACGAGATAGGTATCATCCTTTCAGAAAGAATGGGCCAATGTGTGAAAGACTATGAATGTGTAAGCCCAAGACTGCTATGTATACGAATGAAAGTGGGTTTAAAGAAGTTGTTTGTGTTAGGGGTCTACGCCCCAGACATGTCTAAGCCCACTTATATCCGATAGAAGTTTTGGGAAATGGTAAGGATGGTGTTAATGAAGTGTAAGGGAAAAGAAAATATTATTATGCTAGGAGATTTTAATGGAAGGATTGGGGTAAGGAGGCTTGGTTATGAATGGATATTGGGAACGTTTGGTGATAAAAGTATAAATGAGAATGGTGAAAGTCTCCTCACCGTATGTGTGGAAAAGATTCTTTTTGTGACGAACACTTGCTTTCGCCACAAGAGGATTCACATGTATACTTGGGAAAGAGGTGATGATAGAAGCATGATAGATTTCATAATTTTGGATGAAAGATTGAGGGGCGCAGTGGTAGATACAAGGGTTTACCGGGGTTCTAACGTAGAAACGGATCATTATAACGTTTTATGCCGAATTAATGGTCTATTTACGCGTTGGCGCCTATCGATCATCCGTGTCTACCACTGCGTTACAGCGTATTAGAACAGAAAGGTTACAAGATGAAGGTGAGAGAAACAAGTTCAAATGTAGACTGAAAGAAAATATAAGTGGTTTGGATGAATTATGTATGAAGGAGTTAGACTTGGAGAATGTATTGCAAAATGTAAAGAAAGGTTTAGTGGATGCGGCTTCCGAAGTATGCGGTGTTAGTAAGAGGAAGAATGAAAGGAAAAATAATACGTTATGGTGGGATGACGAGATACGTATGAAAGTTCAAGCAAAGAAGAGAGCATGGCTAGATTTACTAGCAACAAAGGCTGGTAATTCTAGCGGTACGAATGATGATATTGAAAGAAAAAATGCAGTCTTTAAACATCTTAATAAGAGAGTAAAAGAAGTAGTTGAAAGAAAAAAGCAAGAAAGAACGGATAAGAATGATAGAAGAATATCGGATAACTTCCAGGCAAATATTAAAATGTTCTGGAAACTTGTAAGAACTGCCAGGGGACATTCAAAACAGCCTATGATTAATGTTATAAGAGACGAGAATAGCTATATTCTGAAAGATGAAGTTTTGAGTTTAAAGAGACGGAAGGAATATTTTGAAAGCGTATTTATGATTGAGGAGAAGTGTGAACTAAATGAAATAGAAGCTACGAAAGAAGATGAAAGAGATAGGGAGATAAATATAGATGAAATAATGAAAGCAATGAAAAGCATGAAAGCAGGTAAGGCTGCCGGATATGATAGAGTTTCACTCGAAATGCTAAGGGCTGGAGAGGAAGTCGTGGCAGGCCTGCTGCACACCTTGTTTAATTTATGCTGGGAACTGAAGCGGGTACCGGTAGACTGGTGCAAAGCCGTGATAGTCCCAGTATATAAAGGAAAAGGGTCGCAGCAGGACTGTAAAAACTACCGTGGCATCAGCCTTCTTAGCATTGTGGGAAAAACTGTACGCTAAGGTACTGATTGAAAGGGTCATGAAAGAAACTGATGGAAAAATTTGGGATGTGCAAGCGGGATTTAGAAAGGGAATGGGATGTACAGATCAAGTCTTTTCCATGCGCATGATCGCGGAGAAGTTTCTGGCCAAAAACCAAAAGGTTTCTTGTGCGTTCATGGACTTGGAAAAGGCCTATGACAGAGTGGATAGGGATGTGCTATGGCAAACACTGAACTCATTTGGGTTGAGCGCTGGCTTGATACAGGCATTGGAGTCTCTTTATAGGGACTCTAGTGCTTGTGTTAGGATCAACGGGGTCTACTCGGACTGGTTTGACATCCATAAAGGTGTCAGACAGGGCTGTGTGGCTTCCCCGTGGCTGTTCAACCTATTTATGGACAGTTGTTTGCAAAATTTGAAAGTTGAAGAATGCGGATTAAGAATGGGTGAGTTAACCGTCAAATGCCTTTTGTACGCCGATGATCAAGTTATCCTTGCGTCGTCGGCGGCCGAGTTGCAAATGATGGTTACAATTAATGAACAGATCATTAAAAGAAAGGGGTATGAAAGTGAACGCAAGTAAGACGAAGGTTATGGTTTTTGAAAGAGAAGAAAGTAAAACGATTTGTGAAATAAGAATAGAAGGGGAGTTGATCGAGCAAGTAGGTGAGTTTGTATATTTGGGCTGCGTATTTAGTAGGGATGGGAGATATGATAAGGATATAGAACGACGAGTGAATGCGGGAAATGGAGTAAATGGGGCCCTGCACTCTATTTTGAAAAGTCAAAATGTGTCAAAAAAGGCACGTATGGCAATTCACAATGCTGTGTTGGTCCCTACTTTAACGTATGGTAGTGAAAGTTGGGTGTGGCAGAAGAAGCATGAGAGTAGAATTAACGCAGTGGAAATGCGGTCCTTAAGGAATATGTTAGGGCTGAATCTGAACGACAGGGTAGAAAAATTGTGTAATAAGAGAAGAGTGTGGTTTGCAAGATGATGTTGTGACCAGGATTAAGAAAGGAATGCTTTGGTGGTTTGGTCATGGAGAAAGAATGAATGAGGAAAGAGTGACAAAGAAAATTTATGTTGCAGAAGTGAATGGCAGAGTCGGAAAGGGACGTCCTAGGCGAAAATTTATCGACCAAATTGGCGATTTATTGAAAACGGGTCAAATTAGGAGTACCCTTAACCGACGAGCACGTATGCGTAGGTGTACGGATGTGAAGGAGGCGAGAGAGGTGTGTCAGGATCGTGCCAAATGGAAGTCTGTAGTCTCTGCCTACCCCTCTGGGGGACAGGCGTGAGTGGTTATGTTATGTTATGTTATGTTACAATGTAAGTGTTTTTATCAACTTCCCTACCCGCGAAAAAGTAAATATCTAAACTCATTTATCGTCACTTGCCCCCGCTTTGCATCTTTGGCTGCTTCATCACTTATCAATAGTTGGTTTAATAGTCTAGTACTGGGTTGAATATTAAAAAATAATGCTCGTACTTAGAAAAATTTCGAAAATATTGAAAAGTTAATAACGAGATAGATAATTTCAATAATAAATATAACTTCTTGTAACGATATAGGAATAATTAGTTAAGGCGGAAAAGTACTAAATACAGCTTAAATGTTATATATCCTGGCCAAAATTCTATGTACGCGAACATTGTCACCAAACGCTTAATCTTATAAGCGGCTTTGAGCTCACTTCTCATTTACGTAAGATCTTCTTAAGAACAAGCCTTTGAAGTACTGTGAAGGAAATTGTGTTTATTTATTTACTAATTTATTTTCTTAGGATCACCAATAGCACCAAAGCACACTATACTCTTATATACATTCATTGATATTTCAGAAGACATTTAGAGGCACGCAAAGAAATTGTGCATGAAACAAAATAGCATGGATATTAGTTAATTTATTTGGATATTGTTTGTTATTTGTTAATTAAAATGAAGAAGCCTAGAAGTATTTTTAAGCAAATTCACTCATTTCTAAATTACCGGCATCGCACCTGCAATTTCCCAGTGTTGCAGTTTGTAATAGATGACGGTAATCACCCATAAAAAAATCAAAGGCTGCAATGATGTGACTAAGTCAAAACTTGTGTCGTTTTATCGAAAATGTTGTGTTTTTATTTTACTTGAAGGACAAACAGCTATAATTACTAGATTAATAATACTTAATAGCTACTTTAAGTCAATTAGGGGCCCTCACAAATATACAAAGCCAAAATTACAACAGTGATAAAGTATCCAGATAATACGATAATATCGTAATAATAAAGTATCTAGATAATACGATATAATGAAGGGTTTTCTCATATACATAATATACCTACATAACTATGTGGTGGCGGTGTAAGAATATACACCAGCCTATATAATCTCATGGGTATCGTATGAGGCGAATAAAAATGAAACTGCGGTTCCCAGCCCGCTTGGTAAGCGTGGCGACTATTGCAAATGTCCTTCTTATTAGAAATCTATGGAAGGTATTTGTTCAAAAGCTGACTTTTGATGGACTATAATGATAAGATATGATATTATATACGTTAAAAAAATAAAAGCAAAAAGATAAATTATGCACACTTCAGTTTAGTAAGTTTACAGTAGTTTAGTATGAGAGTCCAAAAAAAAAAAATCCTTCCGTACAAACCAAGGAGTCGAGTACAATTGAGAGGGAGGTGCACCAATCCAAAGACACATCATTTTATATTTTAGCGGAAAGTTGCAAAGAAATTATATTTTATTTATAGTATTTAGTGTTATTGGGTTTAGATTAAATTTCATTAAATAAGTACAAAATACCTGCTAAATTAGTTTAAATTAAATTTTGCTTTTTCAAAGAAAATATTTAAAAACCTGTATATCCTGCAGTACTTCAATTATTAATACCAATTCTTATATTAATATGCCCAATATTTGTTTGAGATTGGGAAAGCAAATCAATACACTGTTTCCAAAATAATAAATAAATTAAACGAAGGTAAGAGTGCTGGCTTGGACAATATTAGTACAAAAGACATAGAACATATTTGAGGCAAAATACCAGCTTATATTACTTACTCATTTAATTAATCAGTCCATTGAAACATGTACTTATCCCGGCTTATTAAAAATAGGTGTTATTATGTCTATACATAAGAAAGGTAGCAACAACGAGCCAAATAATTACCGATCAATTAATATTTTTCCTTGTATTGACAATATAATTGGGAGATGGAAGATAACTTAAGTAAATATCTTGCTAATAATAGAATAATAGATTCTAAGCAATTCAGAATTCAAAAAATAAAAGTACCTCACATTTGCTTACAAAATTTACTAACGAAGTCAACTTGCAGCTGATGCGAGGAGATATGTTCCTGTCTTTTTTGCTGTTTTTATTGGTTATAGTAAGGCATTTGATGTTTTAAATTATAATATATCTTTTCAACTAGAATAAAATTTAATTCAAAGTTTAGCCCTTAATTGGTTTAAGAACTATCACACATACCGTCGTACAGTTTTCAAGGTAAATATAGTAATAAAATGTCTCCTACTTTGGGCTATTAATGGTCCGTCCGAATACTTGTTATATGTGAATAACAGGTGTAATATCTTTAAAGATGGCTACATTTATCAATTTGCAGATGACATGTCTAGTAGATACACATAGCAACCAATTTAAATCACAAAAACTGATGCTACATAACTAGGATCACCTTTGCAAATGGGCACATGATGTTGGACTGGTAATCAATGCTGATACATATAAACTCAAGCTACGTAAAATATTATATACTACCCTTTATCATAGCCGTCTGACCATATGTCAAATGACTACAGCTGTCTACATCAGCAGAACACCAAATGTAACTGTAACTCCCTATAAATGATTAATCAACATATTATGTATCTAGACATAATAACAGATAGTAAATTTAACTGGTAGCCACATGGTATTGACATTTGGTACAAAGTAAGAGCAATAATTTTGTAACTTAACAATACTTCAGGGTAAGATTTCTTATCAAAGATTGAGATTAAAGATAGTGTAGCTATGGCAGATTCCATAAAACATACATATATTCAAGATGTATATAAAATATAATTAAATGGTTAAACTAACTTAAGTGCAACCATAATCAAACGAAGCTCCTTGTCCGAGACATTCTTTACAACTTGTATTACGCCTTATACGTATTTCATGAGAGCATCACAATTTATCTAAGCTCCTTAAAAAATTTGAAAGAGCAGAATATTTGGTAACACTAAATCAACTCATCCATCAAATGCAATGTCACTATGTATAAAGTATGGAATTAGATGCCCGGGAGGGTTAGGCTGGGAGTACCGTCTCAGACAAGGAACTGCATATAATTATGATTGAATTTCACTCAAGATAAGTTCGTTTAACTATTTTATACTCTCTCCTTGTCCGAGATATTATTTACAACTTGGATTTCCCAATGGATGGAAAAATTTGCAATTTTCCTTATTTTATAAAAAATATTGAAGATAGTGTATGTGCATTATGCATTTGAGTTAATAACATAAAATAAATTATCTTTATTTTATGACATTTCCTTATACACATAAGACCAGCTTGATTGCAGCAAAAGTCGCCCCGCAGAAAAACTATGACGAAAAAAAAACAATTTGTAATATATACTTCAGTTTAATTTTAATAAATTCTAATTTCACATCTTATAACTCAATAATTGTTTTCCAAAGGGGTTCTTGTGAATTAATGTTAAACTTATCACTATCTTGTGTTATGTTTTCTATTAAAATTTTCACAGGAAAGGCTCAAGTGCAATTTAGTCTATATCTAAATCTAACTATATACATAATCAAAATATATCTTCACTATACATCTTAGCTCCACTTTTGAAGGACAATGATTAGTAAATTTTATAACCTGTTACTCATCACAGATAGGCTTGTTACTAATTTTGTAAATTTCTGTAATCTCAAATCTTTATTGCAATATTTGACGTTAAATAATTTAAAACTAAAAAACTAACTTATTACTTTACCTATTTTCATAACTCAACCTAAGTAAAAAACACAAAACCCAGTAAGATTCCATGTATTGCAAATTTGGTAGTATAAAAATATAATATTTTTTTACCTTATAATTTATAGTATTTGACAATGGAGAGTTCACTGTAATTTTAAGTGTTAATTTTGTTGTGTCATAATTTTACTAACAGAAGAAAATTACCCTACAGGATAATGACTTCAATGACTTTCTCTTTAAATGTTTTTAGTGTATAAATAACAATAATTCATTGTTTACTTTTTATTGAGTTTTTTAACTACATATCTGTTAATTCTTTAAAATTCACAATGAAACTAAAGTCATGAAAAATAAACAGGCTATCCGCTGTCTCTACTCTTTTATTATTCTTTTAAGAAATTATGGAATTTGTTGTAATTCATATTTGAGTTACAATAGTACTATTGTTTCGCAAATATGTCAAAGGTTTCAATATCACCGTATGGGTCTAAGTATATTCCAGAAGGATTTAATTAAAATAATAGCTTAGATTCAATCTTTTAGGTTTTAAAAATATATATTTGAAGCCTATTTAAACCTGTAACCCTTTGATATTAAATATCAAGGTAAAACAGTTCTTATATCACCTTTTTCTTCGTTTCATATCATATTATGCAACTTTTTTGTAAGTGTCTACATTAAACTAATTTGTAATAATATGCCGTCTCTAAATTTTAAAATTCATCTTTCAAATTTGTTTAAGAATTAACAATTTTAAGGACGAGTAAACTGACTCTCAACATAAAAACCGAGTAATTTTGTCCCATAATCCAGTTATGATTTCTTACTTGTTATATACTAGGTATTTTTTATTCAACCCTCTCCAGCGTATGGCACATGCAAGATGTGTTATTTGGAGAGTCACAATAGTGAGTAAAGATAGAGCCAGAAGAAGGAATTTAATGCTACTGTGTTTCGCATGGTGAGTGTAGACAACCTGATATCCTTCTTACTGGAAACCACGCATTTCATCCTACTCCTAGGGGGTAACAACGCATCTGTATTTTGAATATTATTCCGGTATATAAATGTAGATGTCTATGGAACAGCATTCAATTACCATAAGATGAACTGAGTTTTCCTTAGTTACCCTTATTCTATAAAAATAACACGTGGAAAATCAGAACATAAAATTAAAATTTACAATTTCATTGTTGTCAGCAGAGATTGAAACTGGGTTACTTTTGTACTTTGAAATTTACAGTAAGTGCTTAGTTTTTGAACTTCCATGGCATTAAGTGATCAAAAAAAATTGATTTCTTATATTTAGGCGAACACTACACATTGAAATAATACTAGTTTTTACGGAATTTATCGCGTATATTTAACTTTTTAATTACCCGACGTTTCGAACGCTTTACAGCACTCATGGTCACGGGCAGGACTGAGATGTTCAATGTCCATATGTCATAGTTAACCGCGGTTACCATAGATTAAAATTTAACTTTTGTTCCGATCTATGCAGTATGAACTTATGGTATCTTGAAGTCTTGCAGTTGTATGCTTGGGTTGGGATTTAATTTTATTTACAAAAAACTAAAATACAATTCACAATGGAGTTGGAGGCAAATAATTTTTTAGCTTTCCTAGATGATGTATATATATATATATATATATATATATATATATATATATATATAGGAAAAAGACCCATACCAACCGATATCTAAATGTTGTATCTCACCATCATCCTTCACAGTTAGCTACCGTGGGTAAATCTTTGTTTCAGAGAGCACGAGAGTTCTGTGACAGAAAACATCTAGCCGCAGAGCTTCAGCATGTCAAGCAAGTATTGCAAGATAACAAGCTTCGGGTCCAGCGCCTACGTCACAGTGACCGAGTAAAGCCGGCCACAGTAGAGCGTGTGCCTGCTGTACTACCATATGTCAGAGGAGTCACAGACAAGGTTGGCTACATCTTGAAGCGAGCTTCCATTTAAAAATACTACAAGCCGCCAAAGAAGATTAGTCAATTTTTACCATCCGTCTAGTGTAATATCCCTCTACAAGATGCAGGAGTGTACAAGTTAGAATGTGAATATGGTTACTCTTACATAGGTCAAACAAAAAGATCGATAAAAACCCGCGTGAAAGAACATATAGTTGACGTGAAGCACCGACGACGATCTTGAACATGTTCAAGATCATCCCCACCATTACATCAGATTTGATAAACCACAAATCCTTGTAAATTAACACCGATTCCTACCAAGGATGATACGCGAGGCTATTGAAATTAAAAACATTCTATAGAGAATCATTCAATAGAAAAGATGGATGGGTGCTGCCATCTACTTGGGATCCTATAATTAAGAAAATTAAACCCAAACCCAAGCATACCAACGCAAGACTTCAAGATAATGTAAGCTCGTTTTGCGTAAATCGAACCGAAAAATTAATATAAAAAAATTGAAGGTAGTCGGGTTAACTATGACATTGGGAAGTCAAACATCTCACTCCCCCCCCCCGTAACCATGGGTACTGTAAAGCACCCGAAACGTCGGGAATTAAAAATAAGTAAAATCAGTTAAATAAATGCGAAAAAATCCGTAAATTTAGTTTTATTCAATGGCTCGTTATTAGTTAAAAGGGTCTTCGTTTTTCTATACTCATCGTACGAAACACAGCATTATTCGGCTGTACCACGCTGGTATTTTGGAAGAACATGGTCCTTCCCTGGTCAAACCGACCCATTTGTGCTACTTTCTTAAGGTGAATCCTTGACCAAAATGTTGCGAAAGTGCGTTTTTCAGACTCTATTATCTCATTAGTTATGAAAAATAAACTACATCTAAAAGTACATTATTAATGTTCGATATCTTATCATCACAATCCACGTTCTAATTTATTTTTATGTGCTATAAATACATTTAAAATCAACTTTTAAAAAATGACTAAAATTCTTGTTTCATTTGAGGATAACACTAATGGATAGATAATTAAAAAATCTATATTCTCCACGTTTTATTTAAATTTTTAAGTTCGTTTTTTCTCTTTTAATTGAAATAATTCCGAAAATCGTGTGACTTCTATGATAAAGGGGCGTGCGCAGAGTGCGGGCGGCATTACGCTGTATGCGTTCATACGAGGTGGCCGCGTCGCTGGTCGCCGCACGTCCGTATTTCGCCGCAAACATAATATTAATTTGAGTACCTACCAACCGATGCGCTTACGTCACGGTATATTGTAACTCGGCCGTATCTTAGAAATAAATATTACAGCCGTGCGGTACGTAAATATGCGATAGGGCTGCCTGCCTCCAGTATTTTTACATTTTCCCCATTGATGTATGTGTTTTATAACTCAATGCATTTTCCTACTTTGTGTTTCCATTTAGTTTTATGATTGTACTTAAATATACTTTTTTATATAAACAAATATAATAGGTACTTTGTGAATTGAATAGGAAGTGTTCAATAAAAATGCGTGTCGTTTTATGATTGGTAGATTTAATTAAAAAACCATGTTTATGTTTGAATAACAAATCGGTCTTATAAATTTGCGGCCGAAAAATATTTGCGCCTCGGCTGAGACGTACGAAATGCTTTATTATTAAAATTTTAAATATAAAAAATCTGCATTATAATATAAAGCTTAATTAAAAATTGTTTCGGGAAACATGGACAAGTTGGAGTAAAGGAATATATTTTACTTGGTTATGGATACCTGCAGCTACTTTACAATTTATATGTTTGGTTTTAAATGAAGATTGGATTTATTATTTTTTTATTTCTATTCTATTTTCTGAAAGGGTCCTAGGAAAGGAATTACCCACCGCGCTGCCCCACTGCGTGTTGGCGAACTTTGCATGTCTTCGAAATATTTTTTTCTTATTTCTCAGACATGCAGGTTTCCTCACAATGTTTTCCTTCACCACTGAGCACGTGGTAAATCAACACTTAAAATTGCAATTACAATATTATTGGTGCCGGCGGGGATCGAACCCGGTTTGCTCGCACACTGTGAAAATTTTAGCAAGCGCTAACCATCTGAGCTACCACGGCTCCTCTCCTCTCGAGCTAGAGACTTTATTTTATTTATCGTCAGGCCTGTTGGTCTAGTGGTTAGTGACCCTGACTGCTATGCCGCAGGTCGTGGGTTCGATTCCCACCCAGGACAAATGTTTGTGTGATGAGCACGATCATTTGTACTGTGTCTGGGTGTAATTTATCTATAATATTTATGTATTTAGAAATATATAAGTATAGCAGATCGCGGTAGGTAACGCCCTTCTTTTCCGCGTTCGGCTGTAGTGTAATCACTACAGCTGCGGTCTTCGGGGCGCGGAGCCTAGCCGCGATCTTGCGCGCCCTGAACTGGCGCTGCAGCTCCTGCTCTTTGGCCTTCTTGGCTGCCTTCTTCCCCTTCTTTTTGTCCCCGACCACCTGCCGACCGGCTTCAGCCGCGGGGGGTGTAGGGAGCTGGGGGGCGGTGACGGCGGCGGCAGCTGGCTTGCCGCTGGCGCTGGCACATTCGCCGCAGGCACTGGGGCTGGTGCAGCCACCACCTGTGCTGCCGCCTTGCCCTTTTTGCCTTCGTCTTGCCTCTCTTTCCCGTCGCCGGCTTAGCCGGAGCCGGTTCAGCCGGTACCGGTTTTGCCGAAGCCGGCTTTTTAGGGGGAGGGGCAACTGCAGCCCCGCCCGAGGGCTGGCTGGACGGCCCCGGCCTGGATGCGGTAGCTGTGGCCGCCGCGTACGTTGCCGGCCTCGCCGCCGTCTTGTTTGCCCCTAGGGGGGGGGCGCAGGACGATGCCCTCCAGCACGGAGAACCGGTGCTGGAAGGCAGCCAGCTCCTGCCGGACCAGGTTCAGAACCTGGTTCTCCACCGGCACGGGCTGGCTTGGGCGCTGCGTCTGGGGCGCCGCGCGAGAGGCAGGCTCACGTAGACTGGCCAGGTCTGCGCGGAGCTGCTCGTTCTCCTTCTGGAGAGTCTCCATGGCAGACGTCAGGCGGGCTACCTCATCCGCATTAGGCCCGGCCCCAACAAAGTTGGCCTCCGCAGCCGCCATGATAGAGGCAGAGGCCCCGGGAATGGCCTTGAACTTCGAGGAGGGCTTTTGCTTGTAGGCCACGACCCTGATCGCGGCCTCCACCTCCTTTACGAATCTGGCCTTACGCTCCGCATCGGAGCCGCCAGTCGCACTCGTCTCTTCGCCTGATACCCGAGCCGTATCGCCCGGGTGGCGCCCATCCTCGGCAAGCTTTGCCGCTCGTTCGGCCATTTGATTGTCAGAGAGCCCCCTCCCCCTTGCCTCTCAGCCCGCCCCGCCTTTGGTGGGGATTTTCCGGGCCAAAACCTCCTCTTCACCGGATGACGGCCCCTGGTCGCCATCCCGCCTGGACCGCTTGCGGAAGAACTTACTGGTTTCCGCGGTCCCAGGCCCCACGCATCGGGAGCTCTCTGAGCCTCCCACGCTGCTCGATGCGGCGTCGGACTCTGTCCCCGCATCGTTTCTCCTCTCCTCTTCGTTGCCATTGCCGGTGGTTTTGTTTTTTTTTTTTGTTTTTGTTTGTTTTCCATTTTGGGAATTAAAGGTCCACCTTGGCAGAGACCCCTGTACCAAGGTAAGCAGATTTAGAGGATTTATTACTCGCCAGGGGGTCTGCAGGTACCCTGGCGAGGAGCGCACTTGCAGCTGATTTGTTCACAGAACTCCGTCAGCCATCCATCCCCTCGCGGTGCGTCGCCGCTTGGGATTCGGGGTAACTTTTTATAGAGGTTTTCTCCCTCGCGGTCCGGGCGATTAAGCCAAGACCCTCGGTCCTTATCAAAGCCGCGAGACATGATCCAAGACCCTTCGATACTGGGATTACGAGACCGGCGGTGACAGCAAAGGATGAATCCTTCACTGTCTGCTCGGAGGCAGGGTAAGTGCACACCGAGCCCGCCCTCGCTCCTCTGCTATGCCCTCTGCTGATCAGAGGGTCACGTAGAGGAACGCACTGTTGGTCCGGGACGGACCCCCCCATGTCAGAATAATTAGCCGCGGCAGCAACATTCCCCAAAGAATAAGAATTTCTTCTCATTTCTCGAGGAAGATTACCGCCGCGCCCAGAGTGCACCGGCCCAGTTGCTGCTCTTCCCTCCAGACGTATCGAGAGGGACCCGCAACTACCAGGCACACGTGGAGGACTTCTGACTTCGCACCCCAAACAGTAAATCTCCCTCAAACTCAATTTACTAATATTGTTCCTAAATAAGGAATAGCAGATAAAAGACTAGTAGGTAATAACTATTGCTCCTCAAAATTATATTTGACCTCAAGGTAAAACATATCCTAAAATTCAGTAGCTAAATAAAATACTAATACCTACTATTCAAGTAATTTTCAATATGTAAGTAAATGAAAATAACAAAAATGAAGCACCATTAGCATGTAAAGTTCGAATCCATAATTATTATTTCCACAAATATATAATTTACACTATAAAAAGCTTTTTCAATATTAGCAGTATAGTATCTAGTTAAAAATAATCAAAATAGTCATTTTTATTAATTAGATAATATATTAGAATACATAATTCTAATATAATGCAACTAATATACCGAATAAAAAAAATTAAAATAAATTTATCATTCTACGCCGTGTCTATTTCCATAGAATAGTTCATTGACATTGAAAAAATAATACTACGTTCGTAGCAGTAGGTGGCGTCTTTTGGCGATTTCTTATGCGATATATTGTAGCGAGCGTCGACAGACCAAACGCTCCAGGTCGTTCGCTGGAGGTATCGCCTTAATATATAGCTGCAAAGTGACTCTAAAACGTAAATGTAGGTACTATGGAACATACTACAATACTTGTTCTGTTATAGGGTTTCGTTCTAGATATGCCAGTACTTATATATTATTTTGATTAAAACTACTTTTACGGATTTTATCGCGTTTTATTTATATTAATTTTAATACCCGACGTTTCGGGTGTCACTTTGGTTTTGGACTGACGTCCCGATGTCAAAGTTAACCCGGAGTACCTTCAGCTTTTTAATTATTGTCTTTGGTCCGATCTACGCAGAATGAACTTAGTAGTATTGCTTAGTAGTATTGCATATTATAAAACATTGCCTTACATCTGGCTATCTATTGTGGAAGGAAGAGTTTTACAAGCAAGTAGATGGTGTTGCGATGGGCTCACCTGTATCTCCCATTGTCGCCGATATATTCATGGAAGACTTTGAGGAGAAAGCCCTCCTTACTGCACCTGTTACCGGAAGGTTCTACAGGCGGTACGTAGTCCATACTTTCACAATTTTACCATCAGACTAAGTAACTGCATTTTTAGAACATCTTAATTCCATAAACCCTAAAATTCAATTTACTATGGAGTTAGAGGCAAATAATTCCTTAGCTTTCCTAGATGTGTTAGTCATCCGAAATCCTAACAACACCTTAGGTCACACTGTGTATAGAAAAAAGACCCATACAAACCGATACTTAAATGGTGAATCTCACCATCATCCTTCACAGTTAGCTACCGTGGGCAAATCTTTGTTTCAGAGAGCACGAGGGATCTGTGACATCAAACACCTGGCCGCCGAGCTTCAGCACGTCAAGCAGGTTCTGCACGACAACAAGCTTCGGATCCCGCGCCTCCGTCACAGTGACCGAGTGAAGCCGGCCACAGTCGAGCTTGTGCCTGCTATACTACCATATGTCAGAGCTGTCACAGACAAGATTGGCTACATCTTGAAGCGAGCATCTTGAATTATCCATATTATCTTTTTGCAAAGGGTAGTTAAATGATAATTATACACTAAGGAAAGTAAATACGAACGCAATTCTTCTTTCGACAAAAGGGAATGATAAAGTTCCGTAAATTTATAAGCTCATGTGCGAGTATTTATTGCTACAACTTCGGCATATTTTTCGGCTCGGTAGGGAGGCCGCGTGCTCTTCAAAGAAGAAGTTGTGATCATTTTAATTTATCTCCGTAGCCTTTTTTGTTTCTAAAAAATTATGAAATTTTGATAGAATTTGAAAGCTGAGTAGTAGTATATTTTTAATAACAACACAAAATAAAAAAATCCTGTTACCAGCCCACCTGCCAAGCGTAGTAACTATGGCAAAACTCCCCTCTATGAGACAATATAAGGGGAAATCCCATTTTTGCAGTAGAATTTAATATGCTGTGAGTTTTCTACAATCGTTTATATACTGAGATTTTCAAAACAATGGTCAGCTGTCACACTACGTTCCTGTCTAATGGGCGTTGTGGTGTGCTAACTTTCTCGCTCTTACGCACTTTAATATTTAGCATACCCATTTTATGGGTTCTTGTACATAAACAAGTATATCCCATAGAATAAAAGATAAGGAAATAACTTATCTTTATAAATTTATAAAGATAATTTATAAACTAATACATCATCATAATTTCCACGCTTCACAAGTCCACTGCTGACAAAGGTCTCCCCAATGAAAGCCACAAAGTAAGATCCTGAGCAACATGCATATTTTGTCACCATTGGTTTTCCTTCTTTCGATTTACTTAGCCGGTCAATTGCCACAAAATCTTACTAATCTGCTGAACTATATCGATTACTCTGGTTCTACTGCAGATATCCTTATTTCCAAGTCTATCAAGCATCACGAATTCATTTTACGAAATTATACCTGAATGAATTACTTTAAAAAAAAAGATAACAAAGCAAAAAGAGGGTTTGTTTTGCTGTTCTGTTGTTTTAGATTAAATAAGTAAAAAGCAATTTTAAAATTCATGTACAAGCTAGGAAATTAGCCTTTAATATAACTTTGCCGACGGCTTCAAACCTCGGTCACGATGCAAAATGGGCCAATACGAAAATGTATCAATTACGAGTTTCTAACTTTGAAGCGCTCAGAATTGGTTCGGTATCTGTAATTTAAAGAATAAATGTATGATATTTATTTTATAAATTGTGTTAATTTGTTTATTTACTACATATAATATATGAAAAATATACGTGGTGAAGTCACGCTGCAGGTATATTATGATTGTAGCACGAATGGGTCGGCTCAACCTAGATAAGACCACACTCTCGCGGAATACCAGCGTAAAGCAACAGTTTAACACTGATTTTTTTGAATTTTGAATTGAAACGAGGCATTCCATTTTAGTCCTTAAGGGTCACAAAGTATACCCATATTGATTCTTAATCGAGGATAAATCTAGATGTCTATGACCACTTACCATGAGGTGGACTGTGTGCTCGTTTGTCACTTTTATTTTCTTAAAGAAATTTAAAAAAAATGATAGCTATAATATCCCATAGACATACCAGTTATGGACACACTCTTTTATTGTTGTTAGGGTTATAGATCAATTAGTAAGCAGTATTGGCAGATTAAGAGAATCCATTCAGCCATTTCACCCCGTGAATGCTCACATAGTAAGAAGTGGCTAAGGGGAACCCCAGAAATGCTTCATGACTTCTGATGGCAGCAAATACGCCCAATTAGAAAGGTTCATGTCCAACTGTAGACTCTTGCGGCTGATGAAGAAGAAGCTGGTCCAATGTTTATGGTCGGACTTCACATCTTCCAAATGTTTACACGGATACGTATTTTTGCGGCTTAGTAGCATTTACTTATGTACTAAAACATTACTTATTTACAATAACTTATATTTAATTTATATTATATACATTTTTATTTAAAGAGATATCTATTGTTTATCGTATTTTTATATGCTTTACAAATAGCTTTTGCTTCTATTATTCTATTGCAACACTTTGAAAAATTAAAAAAATAGATAGAAATTCTCGGAAACTTTCAGAGTTACTTTGCTCTATCGTACAAAACCTAATGCTTGTATTGGATTACACGCTGTTGTGTGCTTACTCTGCAGTAGTTCATGCTCGACGTGTTTTGTGAGTTACTCGTTTCGAATTTGCCTTGTTCTAAGTAATTTAGTTTCTGTTTCTTTACTTTTCTGTTATTTATTTTCATCAGCTGTAAAAACCCACGGCTTAACATGAGCCTTATATTTAGTCACTGAACTACCTAGCCTTAAGAACATAAGTCTCATCCATATATTGACTCATAAGGGAGAAATTTATCGTAGTCGCCGCGTTTGGATGATGGGTTATTAAACTCAATTTTATATTATTTACATCTCTGGAAGATGTTGCAGTCCGTTTCCTATTTCAGTTTCCCTCTGTAGACTCTAGAACACCAACAAGGTGATATGGGATAGTACCTTACGTCGCAACTAAAACTCAATGTTTATTTTAAATCCACTTATTATTATATAGAGTGAATGAGACTGAATGAAAAAAAGACTTATAACGGAAAAGGAAAATATTCATTCAACATAAAAACGTTACCTTTCTACCGCGAAATAAGTATAAAATGTATTAATATCTAAATTCCTTTGACTTTAATAATACAAATTTCTTAACTAAAACGTCATTTTATGAAACACATAATATTCACGTTATGATATTCGGGGCCACCAATTCAAGGAATTTCTAACTGATAGATATGAAAAAACATTGTACATTTACCTCCTATTCTCATTCTCAGCTTAAAATTTGATTTTTCGTCTCACGTCCATATTCACTATACCATATTTAAGCATTTGATTACTACGCCAAAATACATTCATCTGAATGAATTGCACTCGAAGATAAACAGAAACAAATAAACAGAAACAGAGTGGGTTCCATAAATTTTCCGTTTTGCTGAATTTCACTAGGGATACTAATAAGGTTTCTTTGACCACAGAAAAAGTATGAAAAAAAAACATAGTTTACACTAAACACTTCCTGTCATTTTAAAGGTAAATATCATTAGAACTGTGTAATTGTAGTTTGCTGGTAGAGAATTTCATAACCCCGGCTTCGCACGGGTGATGTTTGGTTTTCAACATCAGAGACTCACTCAAACGCACACCAAAATTTCATCAAAATCCGTTGTTAAAAGATCTAAGGGTACAGACGACGAGAAGTTACTTTGTTTTATACTATGTAGAGATGAGGCATTTAGTACAAATATTATATTAGGTATAATATAAAGCAGTGGGTAATAAAATTAGGACACCTATCAAACCGGTTGTCGTGACTGTGTTTCAAAATTAAAACTTTTTTAATATTTTTCTATTGGTTATGTGTTAACGCTTAAATTAAATAATATATTTTTAAATTAACCAACTTTATTTTTAGCAATAACCAAGAAAAATCAAAAATTACGAAAAATTCACACCAACTGATAGAAAAATATTTTCTATGATTTATACGATTTTATATTTATATGATTTTTTTTAGTCTGAGGAGCTGCCTCCCCTGGCTTTGATAACACATACATTCATTTTGTTCATGGATTGTATCAACTTTTTAACGGCAGATTTTGCTATGTTTTTCCATTCCTGCTATAAAACCCCTTATCAGCTGATACATATTCTCCTGAGCTGGATCACGTTGTTTTAGCTCGCCCCATAAATTTTCTATAGGATTAAGACTTAGAATTTGTGCTGACCAGTCCAAAATCTGTATCACCACTTCTCACAAGTTAGTTGTAACGAACATCGTAGTGTGGGAGCGCGCATTATCTTGCACTTTTTTTAAACTGAGTATGGCACTACATGCTCTTCAAGAATGTTAATAATGTACGATTCAGCAGTCAGTTTCTCCATCTACAATAACGAGCTCTGTAAGGGCTGCTAAGCTTATGCCTCCCTGAAATAAAACTGAACTACCTCCAAAGCTTACCCTTTCAGATATAGCACATTGACATATTATCCTCCCGGTCTACGATATACTCTTTTGCGACCATCAGCACCATATAGACACATACGAGACTCGTTAGAAAAGAATACTTGCCACCTTCGTCTATTATTGAGTGCATCCAAATGCGATTGAATAAAACTATTATTTACTAATTTTATCGCGTTTAATTCAACTTTAATTTATTTTTATTATCCCGACGTTTCGGGTGCTTTACAGAACCCGTGGTCACGGGGGGTCTGAGATGTTTGACGTTCCAATTTCATAGTTAGTCCGGCTACCTTCAGTTTTTGAATATTAATTCTTGGTCCGATTTACGCAAAATGAGCTTATAGTATTATGAAGTCTTGCAGTGGTATGCTTGAGTTTGGGTTTAATTTTGCAAATTATAAGATCCCAAGCAGCTGGCAGCACCCATCCATCTTCTCTATTCAAATTTGGATGTTTTTTAATTTCAATAGCCTCGCGTATCATCCTTGGTAGGAATCGGTGTTCTTTTGCAAGGATTTGTAGTTTATCAAATCTAATGTAATGATGGGGACGATCTTGAATATGTTCGCAGACTGCAGACTTCCCGGAGTGTCGGTGCTTCACGTCAGATATATGTTCCTTCACACGGGTCTTAAGATCTTTTTGTTTGACCTATGTAAGAGAGACCACATTCACAATCTAGCTTGTACACACCTGCATCTTGCAGAGGAATATTGCATTTTATGGATGGTAAAAATTGACTAATCTTCTTCGGCGGCTTGTAGTATGTTTTGATGGACGCTCGCTTTAAGATGTAGCCAATCTTGTCTGTGACTCCTCTAACATACGGTAGTACCGCAGGCACGCGCTCGACTGTGGCCGGCTTCACTCTTTCACTGTGATGTAGGCGCGGGACCCGAAGCTAGTTGTCCTGCAATACTTGCTTGATATGCTGAAGCTCGGCAGCCAGATGTTTTCTGTCACAGATCCCTCTTGCTCTCTGAAACAAAGATTTATCCACGGTAGCCAACTGTGAAGGATGATGGCGAGATTCAACATTTAGATATCGGTTGGTATGGGTCTTTTTTCTGTACACAGTGTGACCAATAGTATTCACAGGATTTCGGATGACTAAAACATCTAGGAAGGCTAAAGAATTATTTGCCTCTTACTCCATTGTGAATTTTATTTTAGAGTTTATGGAGTTAAGGTGGTCTAAAAATACAGTCACTTTGTCAGATGGTAAAGTTGTGAAAGTGTCGTCTACGTACCGCTTGTAGAAACTTGGATTTACAGGAGCAGTAAGAAGGGCTTTTTCTCCTCAAAGTCCTCCATGAATATGTCGGCGTCTACGGGAGACACAGGTGAGTCCATCGCCACACCACCTACTTGCTTGTAGAACTCCTCCTTCCACAATAGAATATCAGAAACGGTTCGATTTACATTTCATAAATAACACCATAGACAATTTGTCCAGTGAACTAAAGACAATTTTAACGACATTTGATTTCAATAATTGCATCGAAACTTTAAACAAACGAGAAACATCGAAATACAATGAATGCAAAAATAAACAAATAGAGAAATACCAAAAATTAACGATCAAATCCAATGCCAAACATAGAACTCCTCCTTCCACAATAGATAGCCAGATGTGAGGCAGTGTTCATGTAATATTGCATATTCTTGAGGCATGTTATTTTCTTCTAGCTTCCTAGTTACAATTGAGATGCAGTCAACAATAGGTAGGCATGTAAATAGTGAATGAACATCAAAACTGACCATAATTGTCAGCGAGATGTAGGTCTTTTATAACACTAACAAAATGGTATGAATCCTTTGTGTGTGCTCTGGTATGTCCTCTTAGTGGTAATAGTATTTTTGCTAAGTATTGTGCCAGCTTATAAGTTGGTGAATCGTTCTGGCTCACTATGGGACGTAGTGGAGCGTTTGGTTTGTGTATCTTCGGTAACCCATACAACCTCGGCGGTTTGGTAAATGGTGGTATTAACGAATTCACGTCGAGATTTAATTTTTCGGAGTATTTCTTTATTAAGTCGCTAGTTGTTTTAAGCGTGCTAGTTGTGTTGTCTGTTTTGACCTTTTTATATGTACTTTCATCCGATAAAAGTTGTTGTATTTTATTATATTATAATTATATTCCGACTTATCCATTATTACCGTAGCATTTCCTTTATCCGCGCAGAATCGTGAGCTCTGGTCTGTTCCGTAAGTTATTCAGCGCTGTGAATTCGTCTTTAGGAATGTTTGGTTTCGGCACTGAACTACGACGTAACAAAGACGAAATATCTTGACTACCTCCAAATCTTTCTTACCGATATTATTCTTAAACAGACAGTCCTTGATACTGCAGATAATTTCTTAGTACGGGATTTTTCGCGGTGTTAATGCGAAGTTCATTCCCTTCGCTAATACTTTCATTGTCGGTTCGTCCAGTGTATGTTTTGACAAATTATATGCTGCAGTCTGCGAACATGTTCAAGATCGTCCCCACCATTACATTAGATTTGATAAACCACAAATCCTCGCAAAAGAATACCGATTCCTACCAAGAATGATACGCGAGGCTATTGAAATTAAAAAACATCCAAATTTCAATAGAGAAGATGGATGGGAAGATGGACCCAAACCCAAGCATACCACTGCAAGACTTCATGATACTCTAAGCTCATTTTGCGTAAATCGAACCAAGAATTAATATTCAAAAACTGAAGGTAGCCGGACTAACTATGACATTGGGACGTCAAACATCTCAGTCTCCCCGTGACCACGGGTTCTGTAAAGCACCCGAAACGTCGGGATAGTTAAAATAAATTAAAGTTGAATTAAACGCGATAAAATTCGTAAATAATAGTTTTATTCGATGTGTAGTGTTCGCGTAAATTTAAGAAATCATCAGATGCGGTTGGTTAAACTTTGAATTTGGTAAAGTCTATATAATTTATAAAAAAATAAATATCTGCAGCTTTAGCGTACGCACTCCTGCCGCACATTATGTTACTGTCATAGTCACCTATATCTTAATACGTGAAGAGAAATTGCAAAGATTTCTTCTTGGCCCCCTTTTAGGTTTTTAGGCCTACAGCTCGCACAGATGAGTATGAATTTCAGAATAGTTAAAGTTTATATGTAGAGGGATTGCAGCACTTTGCTGGTTTGATTAAATTTCATATAAAAAGTCTTACAAAATTATATTAAGTTGATATATGCTTACAAAATAATTCCGCTTGATTTCTTACTGGTTCTTCCCAGTTCACACGGCTTTTAAGAACCAGTGATATATAAAAATTTACTTTTAACATCGACGAACACTGACGTTGCTGAGATGCTTGTTCCTGAGATGAAACTTTTGGAAGTAATTCTCGATGGGAAATTTAATTTCAATAAACATGTAAAACACGTAAAAAAGGCCGTGCGGATCTTCAACACGCGATGCATATATTCGAGACCCACTTGATTAAAGCATTCCGTACAGTCTCCACATCCACGGCACTAGCAGTAGCCCAATTTACACCTCCGGACCTGAAAGTACGGGAAGTTTGTGCTGTGAGAGGGCCCCGATTCCGGGGTTTCTTTGACCACATCCCCAGCGACATTCCGTTAGAAAAACCCACCCCCGTCTTCAAACTACTCCACCCCGCCCAACGTATCTCCCTAACGAACAAAACCTTAACAAATTACCTATCGACTCAACCTCTTCATGAACAGACCACACATTGTATATTTACGGATGGGAGTAAGCAGGAAGATGGTGCCGTGGGTGCAGCCTTTGTGGGCTATCTTCCAACAAATCCTGATGTAATAGCCTACACCGAAAAATTCAAACTGCATAACAGGTTCACAATGTTCCAAGCCAAGCTGTTTGCCATTATACAGGCATGCAGGTGGATCAGATAACACAAATATGTGCACATAATCATTTACACTGACTTACTCTCATCCTTACACGCCATACAGAACAGAATCAACACACACCTCACTATCACACAAATATACCTCATTATACATGAATACAGTAACATATTCACCATACAAATGGGATGGATCAAGGGTCATTCAGGCATAGCTGGCAATGAGGTAGGCGACATTATTGGCCCGTCTCTCCCGTGATTTGGATGTAACAGATATCAGAGGTTTGTCGTAAAGTCACAGGCATACTTCGTTCCATCATTGTTTTAAGTTCTTTCTGCCCTATTCAACTAAGCTTCTACTTATCCAACTTCTAATTTTTCCATTATTTGATAATGCCGATGTTTGTCTCGCTAATATTTCTCAGAAGCTGCTAAATAGGTTGGACAGATTACTTAACAACTACATACATAACATCTTTGGTCTGTGCAAAAAGAATCACGTATCAGAATTTTGCTGCCAGTAAAAGTAGTTGACTATACACCAGCGCAGAGATATTATAATCTTGTCTACTCTGTTTTAATTCTTAATGATTCTTCCTCACCCCTTTACTCAAAATATTTAATAACGAATATTTAAAGATTTTGTGTAAATTGTAGGTGAAATTCACGATTATTTTCCGGGGTATTTTCCAAAGGGCTTTAATTTCTTAGCCCTGTACAAAAATTAAAGGCATGAATTCACTTTTTATGATAACAATACGAAAACCTTAGGAGGAATCCTTAATAGGAATACTCCTCGTTTTTTAATCTCGTTTTGTTTTTAGTGCAACAACCAGTCGATTCTAATTTAAACTGAATGAGTTTTACTTTTAATTCTGATTTAGCTGATTTAGATATAATGATTATGTAAGAATATCCATTACCCTATTTCATCACATTGTTGTCGTAAGAATATTTATTTAAATTTATGTAAATATTATTTAATACAGTTATGATATGTTAATACTATTATACAACTAGTTTTTGCCCCTTCCGCAGTCGACTAAACTGAGATGCGGTTTGCGGCGTCCTAAAGATCTCAATGTAGAATAGATTTGATGATAATATGAACTGATTGAGACGAGTAGATTTTGAGAAATATCAAAAATAAAAAATTGAAAAACTATTTTTTTGAAATAACTTTTAAACGGCTTTACCCATCAATTTCAAAAACTAATCAGCTCTTAACCTCAAAAAATGGCGTCAAATGCCTTTTGGAAAATAAAAATTGGTTCATTATTTCATGAGATATCGAATAAGAAATAATTTTAAAAAAGTTTGTTTATCATAACTTTGAGATTTAACATAAAGCAAAGTGGGATATTCCAGTGATGGCCTGCAAGGTCAACTAGATTTTTTTAAACAATTATGGGTTCATTGTCAGTCGCATTACCCCTCCTCATTTAAGGGCACATTGGTATTCAAATGTTTAACATTAGGTATCGTAATGATTTCTTATATTTACGCGAACACTACACATTGAATAAAACTACTTTTACGGATTTTATCGCGTTTAATTTAAATTTTAATTATTTTTATTTTTATTTCTCGACGTTTTGGAATTACAAATAAAAATAATATGAATAACATTTGAATACCAATAATTTGCGCTTAAACGGCAATAAGACAAAATGTATTAAATTTACGATAACTAATTGATTAAAACTACTTTTACGGATTTTATCGCGTCAAATTTAAATTATATTTAATTTTATTAAATTTAAATTATTATTAGGAAAAATATATATATATATATATATATATATATATATATATATATATATATATATATACTTAAAATTTAAATAAAGCGCGATAAAATCCGTAAAAGTAGTTTTAATCAATTATTTGTGTTTAAAAAAATACAATTGATCCAAAATAAGTTTTTCAAAAATAATAGTATAACAAGTGTTCCTTATAAAAATAGCACTTGTAATAGATGAGAGCTTAGTCCTTAACCAGCTTGCCGACCCTTTCGTGCTTTATATAACGTACGTACTTTCGACGCTGATAACTTCTCTCCCTTCTGCCATAATATAACCTTGCATAATAATCTATACATAAAAATAAAATTGAAATACCTGTCTCTAATATTCAAATATCTGGCTTCTATTAGGATCGGGTGGGGGTACTTGCAGGCTATTACGACATAAATAACCATTTCTAAAAATTTGTCTGCTTTTCTGTCCCGGTTAATCTTTGGACCAAATACAATAAACCTTCACAAACCAATAGAAAGCAATTTCATTAGAAATCCAACCTAAGTAACGTATGAAAAAAATAAGATTTTTCTTGAAAAATTAAACATTGGTAAAACAAACGTTATTTGATTATCATAAACGAAATTTTTCATTTATGCATTCTATGCAGCCCTAAATAAGTCCACTGCTGAACATAGGCCTCCGCACAAAACGTCGTGTTTTGATGAGCCACCTTGAGCCACCTAATCCATCGGATTCCTGCATAACTTACCACGTTGTCACTTTATATAGCAGAGGGCTGCCCTACACTTCGCCCACCTGTACGACGCTGCCACTCGAGAACCCTTCTTCCCTATCATTTAAATTTAAATTATAACGCCACATTAATTGATCATATCCAGGCGAAAATGGATTAGTTGCTAGTCTTTACTAAAATTCCATAACTGTGTTAGTTTATTCTTATGCCCGAGCGATTATTTTCCGCTTTTCCTCTGCGATGAGCGATTCTGCATTTACTGAGCGCCGGCGGTTTCGCATTAGTGATATCATTAACGCTAAGATTTACGACATTCTGCGGATGGCTCAACGTGTATCACGCATATGGATTTATTTGTTAATTGTTATCCCATTCAAATTTCAATTACATTATTCACAATTAATTCTATATTAAACAGAAGGACAAACTGTATTATTCAATATAGATTTTTAAAAAAAAGTCTGTCCTCGATAGAACTAACAACAAACTTTCTTGAAATAAAAAACAGCTTACAATAATAAGGAGTCGTGGTAGCTCAGATGGTTAGCGCTCGCTGTAAATTTCACAGTACGCTAGCAAACCGGGTTCGATCCCCGCCGGCACCAATGAAATTGTTAATTGCAATTTTAAGTGTTGATTTACCAGTGCCCGTGAAGAACGTGAGGAAACCGGCATGTCTGAGAAATAAGAAAAAAAATATTTCGAAGACATGTGAAGTTCGCCAACACGCATTGGGGCAGCGCGGCGGACACTTCCTTGCCCTAAAACCCTCTCAGAAATGAGGGGAGGCCTGTGCCCAGCAGTGGGACGTATATAGGCTGTAACTTTAACTTTTAACTAACTTTTACAATAATAGAACTGATTCATAGTTAACAACACAAAACAAATTAGATATAACTTTGTAGCGATCACCTCATCCCCATGGGCTATTATCATCAATAAATCCAAAATACAAAGTTTGTTTAAAGTCAAAGTTACAGCCTATATATTTACGTCCCAATGCTGGGTACAGGCCTCTACGTATTTTGAAAGGCTTTTAGGTCAAGGAAATGTCTGCCGTGCTGCCTCAATGCTTGTTGTTGAACTCCACGCCTTCGAAAAATTTTTTTTCTTATATCTTAGACATACAGGTTTAGCACGTGATAAATCAGCACTTGAAATTTCAATTAAAAAGCTCGCGTACAGTAATATTTACAGGGAGTGCTTAAAAAAATTATACCTACTAATAAAAATTGATACCTACTGGCTTGTTGTCTTTGCAGCAGTTGTTCAGACATGAACTCGATAGTGGTAATACCTAATTTAGTCTGACTCCTAAATGACGAGGCTTAAGATTGTCAAAACTCCGCATCTTTTATAATAACAATATAATAAGTGAAGTTTTATAGAAATGTGTATAGATATCAAAATGCTGTATCACTGTGCGCAATTTTCATCCAAAATGCCTTATAGTGGGCAGAATTTTAAAACAAACGACGTGTGTCCAATTTCGAAGATAAGGCCATTGGACTAAATTAGTCAAATGGTCAAATGAGATTTATATGCAGTTTGGCCGCTCTAACTTGTTCTTATTAACTTATTTGTAACTTCTTAAAATGTAAGTATTACTTACATTTTAAGTATTACTTATATTTTAAGAAGTTCGATCCACCGTTACGAGTAAATCAATAAAATTAGTCAAGAATTCTAGCTAACATGATGATTCATAATGACTAATAAAAAACCTCGGCGGATTTTCCTCTTTTCTTTTAAATAAAAAACGCCAACATTTTTGTCAACAAAATCTTAATAAAAAATACCGGACTTCTGTTTAAATAACTTCTGATACGGAGTAAATTGCTTGTTTTCTACCCGATTTGAAAAACCCAAATTTTTAATGTGTCTCGTTTTTTTAATTAATAGTTCTTGTTTCTTCATTTTAAATACAATCAAGGTTACTAAAACCTAAAATTATTAAATTAAATTGCAAATAAAATTTGAATTAATTGTAATATTTTTTTTTGCTTTGATCCAAAAATAACGTTAAATTAGAAAATTATTACCTAGAATTTAGATGAATACGATTAATACAGTTAATCAGGTGGATTTGTTTTATTGTTACTGTAAAATTAAAGTCGATATTTCACGTAATAAGCGTGATAAACGAAATTTAATATAGGGCGGTCCGGACATTTTTTTCACAAAGGCAGTCTTCCTTAAGTTTAATTGCCATAATAAATTTGACTTAAGAAGCTTCTACAAAAGACTTGGGAAAAAAGTTAAAAATCTGCCAAGTGCTGAAACTTCGTTTATGGTTACCTATTTTAGGTATAATCTTTGTGTAAAATTAATCAGTACGCTTAAAAAGTTTAAGAATTTTCGGCATAATTTGGGTGATTTTTTATATATATATTACAGTGCTTGATAAGGACATTGACGAGTGAATGTAGGAAATAAAGTAAATGGGGCTCTACACTCTATTGTGAATAGTCAGAATGTGTCAAAAAAGGCACGTATGGCAATTCACAATGCTGTATTAGTCCCTACTTTAACATATGGTAGTGAAAGTTGGGTGTGGCAGAAGAAGCACGAGAGTAGAATAAATGCAGTAGAAATGCGGTCGCTAAGGGCTGAATCTGAGTGACAGGGTGAGAAACTGTGTAATGAAAGAAGAGTGTGGTTTGCAAGATGATGCAGTGAACAGGATTAAGAAAGGAATGCTTCGGTTTGGTCATGTAGAAAGAATGAATGCGGAAAGACTGACAAAGAAAATATATTGTTACGTGCCTAAGTCGACGACACAAGCGCCGTCTAGTGTCAGAGATGAGAGCGAGGGGAGATTTCCAGAAAATGACATCACTAATCTTTCAACCGACAGCGCCATCTAGTCTCGAACCGAAGAACTAAACTTCTAGAAGTTGAAACTCGAACTCTCGGTACCTTTCGCGTGTTTACTTGAATATTCTGGATATTCCGGTGCTAATTTATATTTATAGGTGCTGCAATACGCGATCGGGGAAGTATTGAATTTGGCGAGACAAGCGAAGCTTCGGAGCGAAATAAAGTGAATCAGTGTGATTAATTATTAGTGTTTTAAGTTTAAATTTGTGTAAAGATAATTAAAGTGTTAACTTAGGTAATTTTATCGGCAAGTTTTATTGCCACGAACCTCAAGTTCGTAACAATTGGTGTCAGAAGTGGGATAAAATCATGCCGATTTTACCTAAGGAGGAAACGGAGGGTATCCGTACCCGAAATCAACGCCAGCAGGAGACGGACCAAAGAAGATTTGGTGGTGCAACGCCGCAGACGTCGGAGGGCCAGCCGCCGGCTGCAGTCCCGTCAGTAGCTCCTACATCTGCAGCACCTGATTTAGGTGCTCTGGTGGTGATGCTGCAGGAACAGACTCGCCGACGGGAGGAACAGGCCCGTCGACAGGAGGAACAGGCCCGTTGGTTGAAAGAGCAGCAGGAGGAACAGGCCCGCCGACAGGAAGAGCAGATGCTCCTCGTGAAGGACATTCACGCTAACTTCCGGAAAGAGATTAGGGAGGTGAAGGATAGGGTTGCTCAACATGACAACCGCCTGTCGGAAGCTGAAACCCAAATCAAGGAAGCTAAAACCCAAATCGACCAAGTAAACAATCGGGTTGATTACGTGATGGCTGACGTGAAGAAAACGCTGGACGAACTCAAACTGGGGGATGAAACTACAGCTCCCGAAGAAGCTACTACACCTTCGCTACGTGGTTTCAAAGTGCCACCGTTCGACGGGACTTCTTCCTGGTCAGCCTACAAAATACAGTTCGAGGCTGTCATGGAGGCGAACGGCTGGAATAAAAGCCAAGCCATGACTGCACTCATAGCCTGCGCGACCAAGCCTTAACTGTGTTGGAAGCTCTCGGTAAAAAAGTGACCTACGAGCAGCTTCTTGAGGCGTTGGAGGCGAGATATGGCAACGCTCACCTGTAACACGTCTTTCGTGCGCAGCTTAAAGATCGCGTGCAGCGCATCAACGAAAACCTGCAGCAGTGGGCTCTAGAGGTGGAGAAGCTGGTGCAAAAAGTCTGTACCTGCGCTCATTGAAAGGAACCTGGTGCAGACATTCATCGACGGCATCCGCGACCTTGGAAGTCAGAGGTGCTGTGAGGCTCGGGCACCACGACACGCTTAAGGACGCCTTGGCCCATGCACTGGAGGTGGAAGCCGTGCGGCAGGATCATCGTCCCCATCGCGTCAGGGAGGTTGCAGCAGCTACAGTTCGCGACCGCAACAAAGTATACAGCCCTAGGTGCTATGGCTGTGGGGAAAGGGGCCATCTTCGCTCCAGCTGCCCTAAGCGAACTGTAGAAAGGGAAGTTGATCGGTCTCGAGTGGGTAGTGCAGCTAACGGCACCGCCTGGCGGTAGCAGGATCATCGTTCCCCTTACGCTAGGGAGGTTGCAGCAGATACGGTTCGCGACCACAATAAAGGATACAGCCCTAGGTGCTATGGCTGTGGGGAAAGGGGCCATCTTCGAACCAGCTGCCCTAAGCGAACCCTACAAAGGGAAGGTAAACGATCTCAGAGGGGAAGTGCGGCTAACATCACCGCCCAGCAGCAGCCGGGATTCGACTTTACTCTCAGACGTCGCAGCGAGAAATCAAATCAATGTCAAGAAGACCTTGTCCTGAAGATTGGAAACATTGTACTAGGCAAAAGAGTAAGGAAGTGATATCCGTGAGTAAGCTCAGGACGGACCACCTCAGCAACGAGTGGAAGGACAGCCTGCGACATACACAGCAGGAAGATCTGGACATCAAGCCGAATCTGGAATGGATGAAGGCCCGTGCTACCAAGCCTAAGTGGAGCGACGTCTCAGCGATGAGTTCGACCACTAGAGGCTATTGGGCCCAGTGGGACGGCTTGCTGATTCAGGATGGAGTCCTGTGCCGTAAATGGGACAATGGTCGAGGAGACAGCTGTCGTTTGCAAATGGTTGTCCCTAAGGCTAAAGTGCCGAATGTTCTACAGCTGTGCCATAATGGTCGTTCAAGAGTCCATCTGGGAGTTAAACGAACTCTACTGAAGATCCGAGAACGGTTTTACTGGGTCCACTGTCGAAACGATGTCGAGGACTGGTGTCGCAAATGTACAAGTTGTGCGGCTGTAAAGGGACCTCACACTCGTAGTAGAGGTGCATTGAAGTTGTACAATGTTGGTGCACCATGGGAGAGAATAGCCCTTGATATTGCGGAGCCGTTACAGAAAGGCGCAAGAGGGACTCCTAAGATCGTCCATGTGGATCGCCTGGCGCGTTATTATGGGGCCGATAATGCTCGGGACGAGCATGTCTTAGGAGGGGGCAGTGTTACGTGCCTAAGTCGACGGCACTAGCGCCCTCTAGTGTCAGAGACAAGAGCGAGGGGAGCTTTCCAGAAAATGACGTCACTAATCTTTCAACCGACAGCGCCATCTAGTCTCGAACCGAAGAACTAAACTTCTAGAAGTTGAAACTCAAACTCTCGGTACCTTGCGCGTGTTTACTTGAATATTCTGGATATTTCGGTGCAAATTTATATTTATAGGCGCTGCAATACGCGATCGGGGAAGTATTGAATTTGGCGAGACAAGCGAAGCTTCGGAGCGAAATAAAGTGAATCAGTGTGATTAATTATTAGTGTTTTAAGTTTAAATTTGTGTAAAGAAAATTAAAATGTTAATTTAGGTAATTTTATCGGCAATTTTTATTGTCACGAATCTCAAGCTCGTAACAATATGTAGAAGTGAATGGAAGAGTCGGAAAGGGACGTCCTAGGCGGAAGTTTGTCGACCAAATTGGCGATATACTAAAAATGGGCCATATTAAGAATACCCTTAACCGACGAGTATGTATGCGTAGGTATATGGATGTGGAAGAGGCGATAGAGGTATATCAGGATCGTTCTAAATGGAAGTCTGTAGTCTCTGCCTACCCCTCTGGGTGACAGGCATGAGTGTTTATGTATGTATGCTTGCACTACTGTTATCCGGTCTGAAGGGCATATACAGGGAAAAAATATAATTACAGGCTGTGAGGTATTCCGCGTCCTTGGATGTGACAACGCATTCTGTAGTCTTCTTTGTTTGAAATGGTCTGCAGGCATCCATTGACTGCATAGTCAATTACCTACAAATGTGGACTGTGAAAATGGAAAAAAGTTTTAGTTTAAAAAATAAACCATTTTTTACTACTATCCCACCGGATGGTAAGATGGTAAAGCGCACAGACTTATGGTCACCACATACGGTCAGTTAAAATGATCAGTTGAACTGACGTACACACAAAAACTGACCGTGAGTGTGAAAGCTTAAGTTGAAATTTTTAACTGATGGCAACCCACGGATTTTTCCTGGCGTATTGTCTGTTAAACTGCTCAGTTGAACTGATGTACATCCAAAAATTTATCGTGAGTGTGAAATCTTAAGTTGACATTTTGAACTGACGGCAATTCACGGAGTTTTCCGGGTGCACTGTAATCCGCTGGCTTCAGTTCGTTTTAATTACTGGTAAGTACTTACTTTCGTAGTAGCTACTTACATTATTTCTATGCTGCTTTAAATGTGATGATGTCACCTTACTTATGATTGACTCAAGATTTGGGTACAGGATCTCAGTGATGCTACGTAGAACCATCGTTTTAAATTTCATTTTCAAAAAGGTTCATGTAGATCTAGATGATTGTGATGATATCACCTATTCGTGAACTCCAAGGGTGGGTTTAGAATCTCAGTAACGTCACTCTATAAAACTATTGTATTTGGACTCATTTGAAAGGTACTCACAAAGGCCTAGATGACTGTGATGAATTTGTGAAGTCCGTAGCTAAGCTTAGGATCTCACTAATGGCACTACATAGAACCACTGTGTTTGGACTCCTTTGAAAGGGCTCATAAATACCTAGATAACTGTGATAATCTCAAATTCCTGATGGCGAACTCAATATCTGGGTAAAATATCTCAGTTATGCCACTACATAGAATCATCGTTTTTAGACTCATTTAAATACCAAGGTGCCTCTGATGATCTCACCTACCTGATTATGGTGGACTTCGAAGATGGGTATAGGATTTTAGTGACGGAACTACGCAGAAACATCGTGTTTGAACCCATTTGAAAGGGCTCATAAAGAACTAAGTAACTGTTATGATCTCACCTGTCTGATGGTGCAATCCTAATGTGAGTACAGGATAGGATCTCAGAGATAGAACGATTTTGTTTGAACTTATTTTAAGTGGCTCATAAAGACATAGATGACTAATATTACCTTCCTGATGGTGCAATCCGAGGTGGGTGCAGAATCTCAGTGACAGCATGTAGGACTTAAAAGCTGTGATAAAAGATCTCAGTGATGACACTACGAAATACCAGCGTATTTGGGCTCATTCAAAAGGGTTCAGGTAGACTAAGATGATAGACTTAATATGCCATGATTTTAAGAAGAAGTAACTATGAGTAATTAAAATACCCTTTTAGATTTATTGTGGTTTGTGGTTTATTACCAGTAAAACAGTATTATTACCCACGTTTATATTATTTTTTCAGGCAATTACGAAATAAGCATAACTCCCAAGTAGTTACAAAATCAAAAATCTGCCAAGTATTTAACTAAGAATAAAAAACAAGTCACATCGGAAAAAGCTGCATATCCAAATCCAAATAGAAAACGAAAATATCTGCGTACTTCAAGAAAGCCTACAAGCACCATCAACACCAATTCCTATTAATTATTGACTTACCTGTACTCGCTATTTATCATTCAATCGATTTGAATGGAAGTAAGATGTTTAGATTTTGTAAATAAAACTTTTTGCATTCAGTGACTAATTACACGAATACAAGACATTTAATAAAACAAATTTTTCAGATTTTGTTGTGTTTAATTTAACTTACTTTTACTTATTTAAATACCCGACGTTTGGGTGCTTCATTTTATTTTGTAATGTAGCATGTAGCGTGCTCAATTAGATGAACATAAAAAGCTAGGCCATCCTAACTATTTTCGTTACTAAAAACCGATAAGCACTTATTTGGTTATCAAAAGACCATCAGAATGTGCCCTTTCACACGGGCTTTTGCGGGCGCACCATAATCCGCTGGCTTCTGTTCATTTCCTTCACTCTAAAGCTAAACTGACTATGAGTTAGCGTGCTTATAGCAGGTCTCCGATACTCGTTTGAAGTCGTAGGAGTCACGCAATTGAATCTGTGACTTTCTAAACTAAAAATTTAAATTTTAATCCCCCCCCCTCACCAAGAAAGGGAGAAAATACAAGAAAAATAAAAAAATACACAAAATATAATGTCTATGTGCTATGTAGCCTAATACAATATGAACAATTTATTATATTATAAAATTCAACATATTTGATTATCAAACATATCAAATAATTATTTCAATAATTCTAGTTCTATGTTTGTTTTATCATTTTTGTACAACACTAGCGCCTACGCTCGATAACGCAGCCATACGATGATCGCGCGTTGTGCCAAGCGTTGAAATATGATATCGACAGTCAATATTTATTTAAATAAAATGTTTAATTTTTTTATTTATTCTCGTACACCATTTAAACTACTACTACCCAATCTACTGTGTTCTATTTATATACAATATATTGTACTTTTCATTTTTCCTCAGTTTATTTATTTGCTTATCTTAAAAGAAAATAAAAGGAACTTGACCGTCGACGGATTGTTACTCCTGTTTTATAGCTTAAATAATGGTTTGAAGTCGATTTTGATACGTAAAAGTGATGCAATTTTGTGTACGAAAACGACGAAACAAGTGCTTCGATGTGAATATAAACCTCCGGTTATTTTGATCGCTTAGATGTCTTATGAATTTGAGTTCCTGTCACCATCGACTGTCCGTAGACAGATATCAGATATTGATATATTTATAACTATCTATATATCGATAATCCAAATTTTAAAAAAGCCTATCTAAAACTTATCAGTTAGATCGTGTGTGTCGTCAATTAGATTAACAAAAGCCTATGAAGCCACGTCCAGCCCACAGAGCAACAAGTTAGATCGCTTGTTTTTCACAGAAATGAAAACTTCTGGCAAGCATTTGTTAGTTATACTATACAATATTATTGCTATTTCGATATTTATTTATTATATGAATTTATAGCATGTCAAAGTGTAAAATATTAGCGATCAAAAAATTGCCTGCTCTTCTCGATGTCCTCATTGGGTAGGAGTTGGTTTATTTAGAAAAAGTTGAAGGTACGTAACGTCACTTCGTATCTTAATGGTATTAATAAGTCCAAGATTCATCAACTACCCATAACAATGTTTTAAGAGGAAAGCTTACTACTAACAAAAAAATCTTCTATTAATTATTTCGCAACACTATTCTATACGTGGCCTGATTCTGCATCGTTGACATTGTGCGGTCCAAATTGAAACCAATAGCCCAACTATTTTACAATGCAAAGGTATTCGAGTTAAATTCAGTTTAATTTTACCAAATTCAAATTTTTACCAAGTTCACTTTAAAATCAAATTTAAACGACCGTGACAAAAATTTGTTAAACCAGTAGTAAATGGTTGTCTTAAAAGGCCCTTTATATAAAAAAATACCATTTGAATTCTATCAAACGATTTATCTGACGATATATATGACGTAAACAGAAAATGGAATAATGCTATTTAAAATTGGAATAATACGTTGAAGAAAAATCGACGACGAAATTTCGAAAAAGGTGTCACGTAATCATTTTTCACGTAACTTTTGAATTTATAGTCTAACCGTGTTTTTATAATAAATTTTACTATGGTTCTTAAAATACCTCGTCCATTGCAGCCAATCCCATCAAAGTCGGTTGATCCGTTCGAAAGTTATCGTTATCAAAAAATAAAAAGGTGTTTTTTTAATAACTTCAAAATTTCAGCCCCTATCCTTTTTGATGTAATGAGCTAACTGTTAATTTGTAAAAATATTTGTCGGGCGTTTTGAGATCGAACATAGCGGGAAGTTCAAGAAAACCCTGCAGGGTGAACATATTTGTTAGTCCATTTCCTTTTATTTTTGGCTTAGAATAATTGATCATTGACCAATATAAAAGTGACAAAAGAGAGAAGAGGGACTCATTTAAACGATAGTAGATTAAAAAAAACTTGTTGTTGTTTTATTAATCCCGTGATCGCTTCATACGATATTCAAAAGGCAACACGTGTAGTGGCGGTGTAAGAATATCCACTATCCCATATCATCTCATGCCTGCGATAAGAGGCAACAGAGGAATATTGAAACAGGTGATGGGCAGCAGCATATTCCTGAAAACAACTCAAAATGATAAATTTATATTACTAAATTTTATTATACATGGTAGAGCTTCGCTGCAGCTATATTATGGTTGTAGCACGAAATGGATCGGCTCGACCGTGAAAGGAGCACGCTCTCACTGCTGTGTTTCATATGGTCAGTGTAGAGATCCGGAGATCCTTCATTCCTGGAAAAAAGGGTATCCGAATCTTCCTTTTTTCATTAGTCCTCAGAGGTGACAACGCATCTATGTTTTGATTCTTAATCGAGGATAAATGTAAAAGTCTATGGACCACAGCATTCACTTACCATCAGGAGGTCTGTGTGCTCGTTTGTCAACCTCATTATATAAAAAATAACTGCGGTTGCTAACCTGCCTGCCAAGCGTAGCAATGATGACAATGTCCAACCTATGAGATAATCTGGCTGGTATGGATAATGGATGACTCACAGCTCATGAGTTAATACATTTTAAAAGAGGTATAAATGAACGAAAGGAAGATAATTCATTTTATAACCTTCATCCATACGTATGGGAAATGATATAAATGATAGTAAATATCATTTCAATAATATTTTATTGCAACAACGGAAAGCCACCGACTCAGCATCGCATTACATCACAATCTCGGCACGCTCCATTGACAAAATCAGCGACAATACATCAGAAGCGTACATTTATCATTTAATTTCAGATGAAATATTCGAATTGCTTTTATTTATATATACTTTGATAAATGAAACAGCTAGTTCGTATTTTAAAAATGCTAAGATAATATTTCAATTTATTATATAGTTTGGGATATCATTGTCGGTTTGTATTCGATTTTTGCACGAAAGGACCGAGTAGAAAGTCCTAGCGAGTTTTGTAATTAAATTAATTTCATGTAAATGGCTTCCAGCCTTCCGATGAATAGTAGTAAGTTATATGTATTAGTCGTAGTAAGTTTTTTTTTTTTTTTTGGAAAAGCACAAGCTCCGAAGTGTATTTTAACGAAGAACTTATAAGTCCACAAAAAATTTATTTTGTCGTATATAAAATAAAACTTATAAGCGGTCTTCGAGGATCTAATAATATTATTTTACCATAGTTGCTTCTGAAGTTGATGGTAGAGCAGTGAAGGGAAATGTTGGGGCAACGGAAGAAATTACTCCATTTTTTAAGCTTCCGTCGCGTGTGCAGCCTTAATGGTTAAAGCTCCACAGAAATCATGTATAACGGAAATGTTTTCCTTAAAATTATTTAAAAAATATACCACGACAGCATGATGTCTATCTTTTATGGTTGACTCACAATAACACGTGTAACTCCCGATAGCTTAGCAGTTCGGAGCTTTCTGATTATATTTGTTTACTCTTACGTTTATAACACTCTCACTCATACCTAATTAATAAAAGTTAACATTATTATCTATTCAATAACAAAGAATCATAGAAATCGGTATAGTAACACCAAAGTTATACATGAAATACGCTAATAAGCCTTCGCGCGTAAATACTGAATCATGCTATAAGGATTATTTTTGTGTAACGTTCGCCGCGCTCGACGCGGCTCTCGCGGGAGGTATAAAAAGGCGGGGGCTCCGAGTGCGAGTAGGTCTGTATACGACCTGTCATGTCCTACGCGAGCCCCATTTTTGCCCACGCCGACCCTAAAATTATTAATGAACTCCAAATATTTCAAAACCTTTTCCGTCGTCGAGCTGCGAACGCACCTTGGTACGTCCGTAATGCCGACCTTCATCGGGACCTAGAGCTCCCTAAAATTCAACAATATCTTAAAAAACTCTCTGAGAACTTCTTCAAAGCCTCAGAGTCGCACTCCAACCATTTTATTCGTGAGGCAGCTACTTATGCAGCGCCACCCCCTCGTTATCGAGTCCGCAGGCCGAGAAACTCTCACTCGGACCCGCCTAATAAACTGTCAAACGACCTGAACTGCCTCCTGGCGGCTCAGGCCAACTCTAATTAAATTAAATTATTCATAACTAATTTGCCTTCGTAGGCACTCCCTCAGCGGCTCGTAGCCGCCTACACCCTCTTTTCCTAAAAGAAGGTCGCTCCCGATACGGCATAAGAAAGCTTAAACAGCCAGTTGCCAGTCCCCAAAGGCGGTTTTTGGAGAGTAACACTTAGGTTCACCCGGTAGGCAGGAGTCTCTCATAACTACGATAGACCGGCTGTCGTGGTATGCGTAATGCATTTTCCGCCTCCCTACATAAAGGGTAGCAATTTAATTGCTTTGGGCGCAAAAAAAAGTGCGAGCTTCATAGCTTCATACAATATTTGGCTGTTGATGCGAATAGACGTTCAGAGTGTTCGACCTTATTGGACAATTGATTTAAAAACCGTGCTTATCAGCGCGACTTTTTAGTCTACTCTTACGTTTAATAATTTATTTTTAGATTTCTTTGGTTGTTATTTTATAAAATAGATATTAGTTATTTTGGTAGTGTTTAAATATTTCTTAGTATTAGCTTAATTATAAATTAAACTTTTTTATTTAGCTGTAGTTTTAAATACCTAGGTATCAAATTGGTTATTTCATTCTGTTAGACGTAGTTTAGGTACGTACTTATATATTTTTAAGAATTTAATTTTGGATTTAAGGATTTATTTAGGATCCGTTTTATTATTTAAGTAGGCACTTAGATTTTTTTAAGTGTATGGTAGCTACAGTTAGGACGTCTTACGTAGATTATTTTGTTAGGTAACTGAATGCCGTCGATTAAAAATAAAACGGTTTACGGTGACGTAACAATTATATTAAATGGCTAAAATTCTCGGCTATGCGAAAGATCCATTTTAACTCCTCGCAATGATCAGGCTTCTGAGATTACTAATAAAATACTGTCAAATATACAGGGGGAAAGCAAAGTTTATGGTTCAATAAATAGAATGGTCGATGAACAAGAAGCCACTAATTACCCGATAGAATTTTTTAAATTCTTTAAATATGCCCGGATTTCCTTCTCATTAAATTTTTTTAAAAATTGGCATTCCGATTATTCTGCTCCAAAATTTATGACCACCACAACTTTGCAATGGCACTCGGCTAAAAGTAACCCAGTTGCAACAAAATATAATCGCGGCTCAAATTTTTACAGGTTGCGGTACAGGAGAAACCGTCTTTATTCCCAGAATTCCCATAATACCAAATAATTTTCCATTCCAATTTAAAAGAACCACATCTGGCTATCTAGTGTGGAAGGAAGAGTTCTACAAGCAAGTAGATGGTGTGGCGATGGGCTCACCTGTATCTCCCATAGTCGCTGACATATTCATGGAGGACTTCGAGGAGAAAGCCCTTCTTACTGCTCCTGTAAATCCAAGATTCTACAAGCGGTACGTAGACGACACTTTCACAATTTTACCATCTGACAAAGTAATTGCATTTTTAAACCACCTTAACTCTATAAACTCTAAAATACAATTCACAATGGAGTTAGAGGCAAATAATTCTTTAGCTTTCTTAGATGTTTTAGTCATTCGAAATCCTAATAACACAATTGGTCACACTGTGTATAGAAAAAAGACCCATACCAACCGATATTTAAATGGTGAATCTCACCATCATCCGTCACAGTTAGCTACCGTGGGTAAATCTTTGTTTCAGAGAGCACGAGGGATCTGTGACAGAAAACATCTGGCCGCCGAACTTCAGCACGTCAAGCAAGTATTGCAAGACAACAAGCTTCGGGTCCCGCGCCTACGTCACAGTGAACGAGTGAAGCCGGCCACAGTCGAGCGTGTACCTGCTGTACTACCATATGTCAGAGGAGTCACAGACAAGGTTGGCTACATCTTGAAGCGAGCTTCTATTAAAACATACTACAAGCCGCCGAAGAAGATTAGTCAATTTTTACCATCCGTCAAGTGTAATATCCCTCTACAATATGCAGGAGTGTACAAGTTAGATTGTAAATGTGGTCTCTCTTACATAGGTCAAACAAAAAGATCCATAAAACCCGCTTGAAAGAACATATAGCTGACGTGAAGCACCGACGCTCCGGGAAGTCTGCAGTCTGCGAACATGTTCAAGATCGTCCCCATCATTACACTCGTTTTGATAAACCACAAATTCTCGCAAAAGAACACCGATTCCTACCAAGGATGATACGCGAGGCTATTGAAATTAAAAAACATCCAAATTTCAATAGAGAAGATGGATGGGTGCTGCCACCTGCTTGGGATCCTATAATTAACAAAATTAAACACAAACCTAAGCATACCACTGCAAGACTTCATGATACTATAAGCTCGTTTTGCGTAAACCGGACCAAAAATTAATATTCGAAAACTGAAGGTAGCCGGACTAACTATGACATTGGGACGTCAAACATCTCAGTCCCCCCCCCGTGACCATGGTTGCTGTAAAGCACCCGAAACGTCGGGAATTAAAAAGAAGTAAAAGTTGTGAAACAAACGCGATAAAATCCGTAAATATTAGTTTTATTCAGCCTTGTCCCGTTACATAACCGAGGAGCATCTAAATTTCGCATTAGCATGACTGGGACGTCTAATTTTAATTGAAGCTTATGTAAGAGCACACCTGACAACTCTGGAGAATTTAGAAACTCTACGGGATATGAAGTGCTCTGTTCTGTGTCCATAACTGTATCTACTGACAAATACTCTGTAATTTTTCCCGCTACTTCGCTTAATATATCTGAATTTATTTTGTTAACGCTCTCATTTTTTGGTACAAGAATCGCCCTTTCACATAACCATTTGTCTACATGCATGTTTTTCGTTAAATCTGAATAAACGCTCGCAATTAATTCGGAATGACTCTGTACTAAATTACAAAAACCTCTCGTCAATTTAAGGGAGCCCTCAGCATCCGTTTCCAACCACCCATCGCCAATTTTTAATAGTGTATCAGCATAGTTTCCAGCATTGATATCATTATACAAATGCACTCTCATATTCGTAGTTAAACTGAATTTGTTACGTTGTTCCATAAAATAGACGACTTGAGCCATGCTTTAATTTCATCTGCAAGTATGCCCTTTTGAATGACAGGTAAAATTCGGTGAAATTCACCAGCCAGTAAAACTACCATTCCTCCCACTACATCGGTATTGCTGCGCAAATCCTGGAGCGTTCAATTTAGTGCTTTTTATGCGACATTGTACTTTTGTCCCACACTAAAAGTTTGCATTGTCGTAGCATTATACCTCGTGTACTATTTTTGTTAAAGTTGCAGATTGGCGATTCTTCCGGGGCTAGATTTAGAGGGAATATTAGAACAGAATGTGCAGTGCGGCCCCCGCTTAGCAGCGTGGCGGCTATACCGGAGGAAGCTACGACCACAGCAATGTTTTTATCTTTCCGTACTTGCGCTAATAATTAATTTAACAAAAATGTCTTCCCGATTCCTCCAGGGGCATCTAAAAAGAAAAGTGCACCATTTCCAGATTCAATTTGTCCTAATACTTTGTCAAAAACTCATTTTTGTTCGGGAAGCAAGCGGGGTACAAATTCAGCTACTTGCTGCTGCAAAGCTGGTATATCGTAGTTTGTTTCACATATAATTTCATCACTTATTTCATTTTCGTTTGTTCGCTGAGGGCTTATCACTGCAAATTGCTTAATTTTTTGCCTACCATTGCCATTACTTTAACTTCAATTTATCCAAGTGCTTCATTATAAATGTGTTCATTGTATGTCATGTTCGCGTGTGTCTGCTGTAACCTTCGCAAAATATCATACGCCATGTACTATTTATATTTGTCCCACAATTCATGTGCATTAGATAGCCCGCAAGATGATATGAGAGTTGCATAAAGAACCCTAATTTTGGCTGGTGACTGGTACTGCACAGCTTTCTCCATGGTTTCATCTCAGTGATTATCGTTTTCTAAAAGGTGCAGAGCTTCACTTGCTTGTCTATAAGTTGCGCATTCCTGACCATTGACAGTTTTAAGTTCTTTATATCCTGTATCCAGGACCCCGAACATGGTGCAGCAGCAATCGTAAACAGAAATATTCGAAATTAGTTACATGGACGGTATACACACGACCAAGGGCATCTGATGACTTTACACCGGACCAATTTGCAACAGGCGCGCCTTGAAAACGGCGTTTCCTAGATGTGTTTCAAGTATAACAGCGGGGAACTTCAGAATATAACAACGTTTTTGCAAAGGGGTCGGTTTGACAAAGTTGAAAGAAGGCTGTTAGTGTAGTTTTTGGTGGTGATGCAATTTTTCCTTGGAAATTTCTTTCGGTGAAATATACACGCTCTCCATTTTCTAAGTGCACAGCAAGATGAGTAACTGATGGGTGCCTTTCGTGTAAAGAGAAGCCAAGGAGACGCCACGCTGCCTCGTTACTGCTGACATAACGCCCTGCTTTAAAGGTCTGTACTTCATTAACGGGATTTGCCTCACCTTCACTCCTGAGATTAAATATTGCTTGGTCGCTTCCTTTATTTATGTACTTACAGATATACTTGATTGCGCGGACAGAGCTACATGCTTCTACATTAATGTGGGCATTATACATTTTACATAAAATGGGCGAATAAGGGACAATCCAGCTGCTATTTAAGGTTTCAAACGCTCCAGAGCGAGATTTGATTGTAACTTTCATGCCACCAACTTCGGGAGCGCATGGCGATATTAAATTTCATGCTCCACATGGACCGTGAATCATATTTCGGACGATGGTATCATACAATTCTTTATCTTGCTCAGGATCCGGAATTCTCGGCGCTTATTATGTCGTCTATTTGGCTGGGCCGCAACTTCTCTTTAAGCCATATTAGAATGTGGGCATACGGTGAAAATGATTTTTAGATTAATATGTCTATGCCCTACTCGTTTGGTCATGTATCCGCTTATGTCGTTTAATAATACTGTACTACACTCTTTAACATTAATATACAAATTATTTGTAAGTGCTGTGACGCTGATGATTCATAATGCATATTATTTTGTATATACGTATATTATACATGTTATACGTTTCATATTTTCCGGTTTAAAATGCTCTCTTTATTTTTGCCCATATTTTATAATATTCTATATTATCATAATAACTTATGTCATAAACAACTATTTAATTTATTATACAACACCGATATTTAATTACACTAACTATATAAATTATGATATTCAACTTTTCAGAAAAATATTAGATAACACGAAATTTGATTTGTTATACGGTTATAGCTATAGCTACGGTGCTGCCCTGTTTATGTATATGTGTGTATGTGAGTGTGTTTGTATAAGTATGCGTATGTCAGATATATATTATACTCTCTGTGCAAAATGGCGCCTAAAAATCAAAAGCTGAAGGTTGGTTTTTTAAATCCGGGTTCTTTGGGTACAAGGCATGAAGACTTCATTGTGGCAATGGTGCAGCATGATGTAGATATCATGGCTATAAACGAGACCTGGCTACGTGATGGAGAACAAGGTCGCGCGCCATCTATCCCCGCGTTACCGCTTGCGTCATATTCCACGTTCAAGTACCACGCGCGCACGTGGTGGTGGGGTTGGATTCTATGTACGTCATGGACTCGCCGTAAAAACGTGTGTATTTCCTGCTGCAACATCAGTTGAACAAATGTGGCTTAACTTAACTGTTAACGGCATAAATCTGATAATAGGTACTGCTTATAGACCACCATGGCTTGACGTAGACATATTTTTTGACGCACTTACTGATTCAGTATCATCTTTTGCCCATCGCGATAATATTGTGCTCTTGGGTGACTTTAATATAAATTTACTGGTAACTGACAACAATACTCATAAATTTGACAATTTTACAAAATACCTAAATTTAACCCAATATATAAATGAACCTACACACTTTACTCCTTACAGTGCTACATTAATTGATTTAATATGCACCGACCTACCAATCTCTAACGTAACCGTCGATTACATACCAACTCTAAGTAATCATGCTTTCTTAACATGTAACTTTAAAATCAATAAGCCAAAATGTCAACCAATTCAGTTCATGTATCGCCCAGTGAAAGACATAAATTGTGATAGTTTTAATTTCGAAATAGAAAGGTTCGACTGGGATTCTATAGCCCAATTACCTCATGTAAATGATATGGTTTCTCAATTCAATTTAACATTGTTAAGCCTGTTTGACCAATTCGCGCCACTAAAGCTCAAGCAAGTAAAAGAGCGTACATATCCATGGATTACCTTTACTATTCGAGAAATGATAAAACTGCGGAATGAAGCACATAATCGTTTTCGCTTAACTAGATTAGAGAAGCATAAAAGTTATTACAAAGAACTTAAGCATGCTGTAAACTCAGCGTTATACCGCGAAAAACAGGCCTATTTTAATCAACATATAAACCGCAATTTAAATAATTCTAAAGCTCTTTGGATCAATCTTAAACGGACAATAAACATATCAGAAAAATCTAGAGACTATGAAATTCCTGACCAACTCAGCGATCCGGATTTGATTAATTCTCACTTTTGCAATATACCTGGAAATGATTCAGCACCCGATTCAGAACATGTTTTCTTTGGCTCCCATCGATTTTGCTCTTCAACATTCAAGTTAAGTGTTACAGACGAAAACACAATAGCCAAAATAATTAATTCACTTAAGTCAAACGCTTTGGGCGCTGACGGCATATGCCTGGATATGGTTGTTTTAACACTTCCTTACACGCTAAAATTAATCACCGCGATAGTTAACAGATCGATAACCACGTCTTATTTCCCTGACGTCTGGAAAACCGCTTTGGTTACACCAATTCCAAAAACCAATGGCATTATAAATTTCAAAGACCTGCGCCCTATCAGCATCCTACCCTGCTTGTCGAAAATACTGGAAAGAGTAGTATGTACACAGCTTGAAGCGTACTTGGAGAGTAATCACATACTACCAAAACTGCAGTCGGGTTTTAGAAAGCATCACAGCACGACAACAGCACTATTAGACGTAGTGGACAATATTTTAGCATCTCAAGATATAGGTGAAGGAACAATCATGACACTACTTGATTTCTCACGAGCTTTCGAGTCTCTTAACATCGAATTATTATTGTCCAAGCTTTCCTATTATGGATTCGATCCAACCGCAATCAAGTGGTTCTCCAGTTATCTAAATGATCGCATGCAGTTGGTTAAAATAATTAAAAAAAGATGGTACACATACTCTATAAAGTCCTTGTCCTGTAACGAGAGGAGTTCCACAAGGATCCATACTAGGCCCTCTTTTATTCATACTGTATATAGCAGATATTAGTACAGCCATTCAGAACTGTAAATATCATATGTATGCAGACGATTTGCAGGTATATCTTTCCTTTGTACCAAGTCAAACTAACTGGGCTGTTAATAACTTAAATAGAGATCTAACGAAAATCGCCCAGTGGTCAGAAGCCAACACTCTTGTACTCAATCCAGCAAAATCAAAATACATAGTATTGGGATCAAAGCGACAGATAAATCGAATAGTTGCAAATAATCCTGATCTGTGTGTCCTCGGGGAGAAGATAAATCGTGTGACTGAAGCTAAGAATCTGGGATTGCTTATGGATGACGCGCTTCGCTTTGAGAGACACGTGATCGAGATCGCACGTAATTGCTTTTACAGACTAAAAGTATTATACCGAATACGTGACTTTTTGAGTGAAGATCTGCGCATTAAGCTTTGCAACTCCCTTGTACTCTCCAGGCTAAACTATGCCGATATATATGACCAAGGCTACTTTCGAAAACTGACCGAATAATTCAGAGGATCCAAAATGCTTGTGCCAGGTATATACACCACATTCCCCCACGAACGCACGTCAGTCCCTATTTAAATAAATCAAAGTTATTAAGAATGTCCCAATTAAGAGCACTACATTTAGCAACACTAATGTTCGGTGTCTTTCAAAACAAAAAGCCCGGGTATCTATTAGAAAAACTAAAATGGCGCAAGGACGGTAATTTTAAGGACATTCGAACAAAATCAAATGTCCTTTCAATACCAAAACACACAATGGCAGCATTCCGTGGTAGTTTCCGATATGCAGCTACTAAATGCTGGAACCACTTGCCCCCACCTATCCGCCAACTAAATACCATCAGCCTTTTCAAGGTAAAAGTAAAAGAATATTTTTGTCACGTTAACATTTAGGGCGGATAAAATAGCTGCATTATATTTTCATAGTATAATATAAATATCTATATTGTTTTATTGTAAATTCTCATTACATTATTTATTAAATACATTTATATATACCTACTGCATAAATAAAGTTCCCATCCTTTTTCATTACCAATTTTATTTTATTATTTTGATAACATCTTTCTCGAAAATGGAAATAAAGCGAACATACTATCCTCGCAGGCGAGTCCAACCTCAATGGGCATTGCTGAAAACCAACGCTACCGCAATCCTGCGATAGCATTATGTTGAGTCAGTGCCCTTTTCAGCATCACATCACTCATGCAGTTGGATCATTTTATGACTGTTTTTGTTATTTACTTTTATCTTTGATGTTTTTATGTATTATTTTATTTTCTGTATCAAAACTGTATGAGTGTAAGTTGCTGAATAAATGCATGTCTATGTCTATGTCTATGTCTAATCCTCTTTTTTGCCATTCAATTGAATACATGAAGCACTGCACCTCTCAGAAAATTTTTCCTTTGTTAATTACATACATTAATTTTTGTACTTTTATTCTAAATACTATAGCAACTAAATCGTGTCTGTCAGTATTTTTTAGCCCGGCTCCTCGGTTATTTCTTTCCATGTGGGATTGCAAGTAAAAGTAACAAAAAGATCAGGTCTTCCGTAAGTTCGTACATAGGCGAATGCGTCTTGTATGTACTCATGTAGGTAGAGGTGACTGTTAACGAATGATGAGGGCAGAATTACCATTTTACCTAAATCTCTGGGGTTTAAATTGGCGTCGCTAGAAACTGCATCTTGTAAATGTATATAATTCTCAACGCGTAGCTTTTTTTGATTTAAAGATATATAACGGAGACGTTCACTTTCTACCTTCACACACATGTCTACCAAAATTTATGAAATAATTGTAAACACCGGGCTAAGAGGTTAAAATCATTTTCTCGCAACATCATATGATACGCATAAAAATCCATATATGATACTTTTTTATTCGGATTAGGCTCCTTTGTGACCGGGTTAATGAGTGGAATTTGAAAATAATAACCCTCTTTTCCTTTGCAATAAATCAATGGGTATTGCAGAGCGTCATAAAACTTGTGTGTATCAACTACCCGTTGCAACGTATCATCACGTGATCGCAAGACAATGTCTCGTGAAGAAAATTGATCACCACTAACTACGGCTGCTATTTCGTTTATTAAAGGTGCATTGTAGCGCTTTTCATGCTCTCCTCGAGGGGTCCGATCTGCGTGAATGACGACTTTATAATCCTCCTCAGGTAGGTTTTCTAAAGCAGTTTTAAATGTTTTGACTAAAATGTTACGTTCATGCAAGAATCTTTGAATTTTGAACACTGTGTCTCTCTCAACTCCCTGGATAAATTGACAGCGACGGTCTACCTCAATTTCTTCGTCACCCATACAATATACTTGTAAAAATTTATGCTCTTTTCGTTTTCAGCTGGAAAAAGTGAACCTATTCTATGATAAATTTGCCCTTGCACCGTAAATGTAGGTGAAAATCCCGGCATTATTATTTCCCAGTCAACTCCGAAGGACGTCATTTGAAAGCATGAGTTATATTTCCGGATCCTGTTTAAAAAGCGCCGTGACTCATTAGCATCATATAAAAAGAGTTTTCAAAGGTTCTTCTGGTTCCCCAAGTAACGGAAGAGACATTTTGCCATTGGAACAGCACATGCCTGCGGTCTCATCTTTCCATTTTAAAGCGCTGCAAAACCGACAAGCCTAGTCCATCAGTCCGATAACAACTAACCTGTGATTTTTATAATCAATCAATGGATCATAATTGAATGCTGCGTCATTAAAAACCGACCGATTGTTTCTTTGAAAATTTTGTCAACGTTCAACTTGGAACTGTGCATTTGCATCTCTTCGCGTCTGTGTCTGTTCCGGTGTTTCAGATGCCCTTATAGTATATTGACGTTCAGCTTGCTCAATGAGTCTGTGTTGAGTTTCATCAGGTGTTTCCGCGGCTCTTAAGGCGGCCTGACGTTCCGCTTGTTCGACGCCTTTTCTGACTTTGATCAGATGTATCAGTAGCTCTTAAAGTAGCTTGATGCTCTGCCTGTTCAAGACGCCTTTGCTGACTTTGAACAGGTGTTTCAGTCGCTATAAAGTAGCTTAACGCTCTGCCAGTTCAAAACGCCTTCGCCGACTTTGAGAAGGTGTTTCAGAAGCTTTTAAAGTAGCTTGACGCTCTGCCTGTTTAAGACGCCTTTCCTGACTTTGAGAAGGTGTTTCGGAAGCTCTTAAAGCAGCCTGATGCTTTGTCTGTTCAAGACGCCTCCGCTGACGTTGAGAAGGTGTCTCAGATGCTCTAAAAGCAGCCTGACGCTCTGCTTGTTCTTGCCTTCTCAGTTCAGCATCTTCTAAAGATTCTAGCGATCGATTTAATCTTTTTGCTTGTCTTTGAGAAGATACTCTTGAAAGGCTGGACTTACGTTTGCGAGACCTTATGAAGTAACAAAAAACCAATTTATAAAAAAAAGTTAAAATACCCAAAAGGAATTAAATTTCCTTTTAAATATATTTTTTAAAAGCAACCAAAATATCTAAAAGGATAAATATTTCTTTTAAATATTTTTAAAATCATAACAACAAAACCAATTTAAGACACAACACGAATCCAAAAATTATAGCCAAAAAAGTCAAATAATCTTAAACCAAATCACAAAACAAAATCGCAGACCAAAAGAAGAAATATACTTACACATCTATTCTATTAATATTCCTTGGAAATATTTAAACAACCTAAAACAACGACCTATTCAATTCAACCAATCCAAAATCAAACCTGTCTAAATATGTATAAATAAATACCAACCAAATCAACAAAACCGATCCAAGAAAATACACAAATCCGAAAATGAAAGCCAATATAAATCCATTCAACCTTAACCAAATCACAAAGCAAATAACAAACAACCGAAATCAAAAGCAGGTAGTCGAATAAGCTACGAAATAGAAACAATTTAAGCGTATAGTATAGTACCGTATGCACTATACGTAAGTTGATACGCGGCTCAACGGCGGAAGTTAAGTACATGTCAGGAAACATTTCGTTACCGCGTTTCAAAAACCTAGTAACGACATCCAGCGGATGCGGATCAATTTAAACCAGGTATACGTTAGTTAATAAGAACTCTCAAAAATATTTTTCTTCTAATTTTGCACAATTTTTCTTATTGTAATACCGATTCATTCGTAACCACATGTAAGAACTGTATTCATTTCCGTTCAATAAATATTACTAAGGCTTATTAACAAGGCTTACTAAGAACTGTTTCTACCACAGTTAAGTAACAGTTAAGGGTGAAAGCGTGACAGGTAGTGATAGTATTTCTGATCCATACTTCTAATCACGCCTGTAATCCTTGCGGGGTAGGCAGAGCATCAACGGATTACTTAATATCGTCTGCGAGGTTATCGCCTATTCTGTGAATTACAATGCACCAAAACGTTTGAAGAAAATCAGCTAGTGAATTTTATGTTTTTTATCGCTCTCTTCCCGGTCCTGCGTGCAAAAATACAGATCCATACATTTTTATCTTAATTTTGGTAAAAAGACATAATAATCCAGATATTCTGACCTTCTGTGTTCGTCCATCGTACCGTCGTCCGTCTTGTAGAATCACGGTGGCGCCACCTAGCTGAATTTAATTTTGCAACATATTTGATTTTTCCACGGGAATGAAATGTTTTTCTGTGGAAAAATCACCGAACTATCCCCATACCAAAATTCATGCCATGCCGACGCTCTGTTGCGACGTGAAAGAAGGACAAACTTTTTCAACATATTCTATTTTCCCACGGGAATGAGGCTGTAGAGTGACATAGGTTACTTTTTTCCACGAAAAAGGAGACTACGTCACTCTACAGCCACCAAACTAACCCCATACAAAAAAGCATGCAATGCCGACTCTCTGTTGCGACGTAAAAGAAGGACAAACAAACAAACACACTTTCACATTTATAATATTAAAAAAGTATGGATATATATGTATATATATATATATATATATATATATATATATATATATATATATATATATATATATATATACTCATTCATAGACTCGGGTATGCTCGTGTCGCCTGCTCTATTAATGGCCTCTTCGTGAGCAACATCAGTTACGCAGACGACATTGTGCTTCTGAGCCCGTCCGTCGTACACTCAGACGACTTTTGTTCATATTTGAGGTGTATGCAAAAGCCCACGGTCTAAAATATAATGTTGCGAAGAGTAAGCTCAGGGTGTTTAAAGTGGTATGAAGAAACCTAATTTCGCACCACCTGTAACTTTATGGGGTGTTGCACTTAAACCAGTAACTGAATTTAAGTTAGGTACGGGAAAATTTGCAAATTAGCAAATTTTTTGCTATATTGCAAATTTTGCTATATTTTCACTTTGAGACAATATTTATGGATAAAACTTACAGGATTTCTTGTTGAATGTATAAACTATCGAATAAAATTATTTTTGGTTGCTAGAAATTTTAATATAATTACCCTGTATAGCATAGTAGTACCATATACTTCAATTTTAGTGACAAAATTACTACTAATTTGAATTCTACACTTTTGTTTTTGGAGAAATTTATATGAAAATGTTTGGAAATATGTATATTTTTATGTTTTATATGTTTCCATTTGTTACTAATACCAAAATATTGAAATATAAAAAAACAATAATAATATTTTATCTGTGTGACATTTAGAACAATATTTCAAAAATAATTATGTGTGAATTTGAAATAAATACAACGTCAAGTTATTTGAAATATGTAAGAAAACTATTTTTACTTACATTTTACACTAAAAATAAATGAGAATTTGAAAAATAACACATTTATGACCCAGCCGCCATAATGGGCCTTCCAGATTTTGAAGCACTTTTGGCAATTTACTTTTCACTTTTTATACCACAAATTATATATCTACGTGTTCACTATATTACAAGGAATATAAAAAAAGTATAATACTTTCGTTTTTAGTCCAGACACAATTATAAAATTCTATAAAAAAAGACGGAGCACCTTCATCAAAACGACACGTGGAACGCCGAAAGTTCAGAGTGATTTCTTTTTTTTTTCTAAGAAACATTGCCAGGTTATGGTTTAAAATAAAAGAGCATATCTTTGTCTTTGATACTATTATCTATTGCATATTGTCTTTGGTTTTGTTTTAAAGGAAAAAGTAGTTTTTTCATAAGGCAGTACTTCTGATATTATCTGATCTAATTAGCCCCGTACTAGAGCGGGCGTAAGGTAGGTATTGTATGATCTGATTAGATTGGTAGCCGAGTGAAAGGGTTAATATATATTAGGTCGGGTATGGTGTATGTAACGGTTACATTGGTTCATGTTGTTTTATTATTATTAAATTATTATTATTATATTTTCAATGTTATTATAAATACATTTGATATAATTAATTTTAGTAATAATTTATAATTTTAATATTAGAATTCAATTGAATGAATGTAATTTTACCCTATAATCTATGTCGATGGAAATAAATAAATAAATAAAAATATATAAAGAGTTGGGCTGTAATAAGTACGAAATAGCATTTATTAGGCATATTTAAATAATACTAAAATAATAACTGCCTTGTAAAAGTCCACTGCTGAACATAATATTATACCTTTTCTGTGAATAACCTCAGCAATTTTGCCATATAGCAGTCAGGTTTATTACTCACGTTGGCAACCGCAGATTTTGTGTTAAGAATATTATTACATTTAACTAAAAGGGAAAAAACATAATCGGTTTATATTTGAGATTTATTCGCAGAGATTTATTGAAAGAGAGTATCTTAAATGTAATATAAGATTGGTTTTCTTTTGTCGTTGATATCTAGAGAATTACAAGGGCATTTGTTCGCGATCCCATATCACAAAATATTAAGAACTGGATTTTTCTCTTTTGGATCTTTTTTATTTTGTAGGTATAATTACATACCTAGAGTGCTTTAATACGCAGAATATATGAAAAAAAAACCTAAAACTTTTTTTCTAAATGCAATATGTTATGTAATGTTTTTTTTAAGCTAAAAAATTTATTTTTACTATCTAGGGCTTCAATACCATTTACCAGGTGACATTGTAATCCAGCACTGGCTTGCATATTTTTTAAACTTGTGTCATCTGTTATATTCTATTTTGACGTATATTTTGATGAGTAAGAAGGTAGGCAGGTGTTCGATAAATAAATAGTACAGTAGGTAGGTAGGTTGGCGTAGGTAGGGTATCTTATAAATAAAACAGACTATTTGGTCAAGTCTTTAAACTGAATTTGTATTAAGTAATTATAAACAACATTATTTTGTACTACATAGATAAAAAATACTATAATGTTGAAGCTATTTGGACCTGGTTACTTCCTTTTTGGTAAATTATTAATCTAAAACTTAAACACTAAACATTTCTTAGCAAAGTTATATTATCTATTTTCACAATCATTTTTATAAGTAGATGGGGTAGTAAAACATTAATTAAGTGAATAAATCCTTAAAAATCACAATTTCAGAGATCAAAACAGTAAAAAATTAAGTAACTAGAATTATTAAACACAATTCTATAGCACAATTATTCAATCAGATTCATTGTTATTATCAAAAACATTACGCCCATGAGGTAAACTTCTGAAATAGTTATGATATTTGGTAGGTATTATTAAAGAATCGCAAAGGCTAATAAGATCCTTATATTTACTGTTTGTTCACTGTGACGTAGGCGCGGGACTCGAAGCCTGTTGTCATGCAAAACTTGCTTGACATGGTGGAGCTCGGCAGCCAGGTGTATACTGTCACAGATCCCTCGTGCTCTCTGAAACAAAGATTTACCCACGGTAGCTAACTGTGAAGGATGATGGTGAGAATCACCGTTTAAATATCTATCTCTATGGGCCTTTTTTCTATACACAGTATGGCTCAAGAATTACGGTACATAGACGACACTTTCACAATTCTACCTTTAGATAAAGTAACTGCATTTTTAGACCATCTTAACTCTATAAATTCTAAAATTCAGTTCACAATGGAGTTAGAGGCAAACAATTCCTTAGCTTTTCTAGATGTGTTAGTAATTCGGAATCCTGATAACACCTTGAGTAAAAACTAGTATTATTTCAATGGTTTGCATACTGTTCTTTAAGTTCATCAGGCAGATTTTGTGTTAGTTTAAAACTATGGCACTGATCACAAGTATCCTTTTTGGGTAGATGAAACCTCAAATTAAAATGTCTGTTAACTATATCTCTGTACAGTTTAAGACTAGAAGCTGTATTTGAATAATGGTTCAGGCCATTCTTTGTATAAATTGAACATCCTAGCGATGCTCAAGTCACCATCTAAATACATTCTTTTGGACGCTGATCTGTTATAATGAGATTCTACAGGTACAAATAAATTAACGTGGGCACAAACCGACTTTACCATTTCATCGTCAACAACCCGCTTATGATTTTAATGTTTTCCTCTCATATCTTTTTCTATTAATGTGCTTCCGTCATATTTATTTCAAGCTGTCCGAACTAACCTTTCGCTAATCGAATACGTACTTAGAACATGGTTTTACAAACCACTATTTTTATGAGCCCTTTGGCATTAAATACTTGTAATAGACGGTTATGCTTTAAATATCTTTGAAAGTCCCTTTTCTTCTTCCGTTTTGTAGTATAATTCGCAACATGCAACAGTTGCTTCTCACGATCACCTAACTTCCAAAACTTTTCAAATGCATCCTGTCTTTTTCTTCGAGAGTCAACATAGTGTAACATTTACATCTACACGTGCAAGGCCTTCCGATAGTTTTTGCTTGAACAATAACGCCCTTTTTGGAGATGTATTCTTTTCCTGCGTTTGCTAAGCGTTTTCTTTTATTTTTTTCCCAATCGTCATAATTTCAGATAGGTTTTTTACCTCTAGATCGAATAAGCAACTATAAGCACAGCTGGCGTTTGATTGACAGTTGCTATATCTGCACCATCGTGAGTGGAACAAACAAAGTCGGTACATACCTCACCATGAGTTTTTGCTGGTGATGGCATAGGTGTTTGTCCATTGTTGTCAACAGTCGGAGTAATTGGTTGCGGGAAAGGTGGCAGGTCTGATATTAGGGTAGACGTATTTAAAGAGGTTAAAGCTGAGGTGATATTTAAGAGGAGCACGACACCATGCTGATTTTCTGACGCGAGTAAATTGGTGAGGATGCATTTTCATAAACGGCCATAAAAGGATCTTCTTCAAGAACACAAGTAGATGATGGTATGATCGGGTTCATATTTTCTTTCGTTGATTTTATGATTTTGCTTGTTCCGTGTACGTCATATGAAAAGACAGCCTCATAAATGTCGTTCATCTCTTCCATTATGTTGCGTGATTCTGGAGGTAATGGCGAATTGCATTCTGAAAAGATATCACTATATGTAAAAATAAATAGATTATTTACATCACAGGTCAACATTTACTAAAAGCAATAAAACTATTCATAATAAAAAGATTCGAAAGTATAAAAAAGTACTTCTTTTTATTTATATACGTAAATTATTACTCAAATCTGAATATTTTTTAAAGAAAAATATATTAAATAAATACAAATAAGCATAGTTTTTATAGAAAAATGGCGGAAGTGAATTTAGTTCAAAGAACAAAGTGGGATGATCAGATACGACCGTTAGACAAAAAAGCGTGTCCACAAAATACTGTCGTTTGTAATCACGCGTCACTATCAGGTCCAAAGAAAAATTTAATATAATTACATACAACTGAAAAAAAAACAAAATAATAATTGTAATAATATCAGCGAACAAATATTATTTTAATAAAAATTACACTTTATATTGATTTATAATTTCCGTAGAAAACCGACGGATAGTCAGAACCGACGCTTTACTTATTTACTTTGCAAAATATGTGCAAATACAAGAATCAAGTAATACTATAATATTAATAAATAATTTAATAACTTACCTGGAGTCCCAGGTATGCACTCCTCCTCATCCATGCGCTCTTTATGAGTAAAACCCGTACTTTTTGCATTTTGCTTGTTTTTTCCACAAGTTTTAACATAAGCTTTGATCATCCTGTTTTCATTGTGGCTCACCTTTTAATATAATTTGTAAAAAAAACTGGGCACGCAATAGCTAAAAAACAGGAAAATAAAGTAAAAGTAGTGCAATTATTTAAGAAAAATCTAATCCACTGCAACGCGTGAGCGAGTTCGACGGAAAGTGACGATTGCGCAGATTAGTCGGGAGGAGAACACGGCGGGAGATCCCGGCGCGTCGTACAATGACGAGGTAATACAAACGTCATTTTACTATGAGTGCCTATCAAATCCATCTAATTACCGACTGATTATTTTGAAATCCGAAATACATATAATTTTTTCTTTAATGTAGTGATAATATTTAGGCAATATAGTTTCCAAATATGGTAAAAAGTGAATTTCGTGTTTTTTTGGAACCGTCATTATTCTACGACCATGACGAAATTTTCATACTTTTCATTATATTTCAGCAAATAGTAATTAAGTAAATATTGTGTACATATACACACATCAATAAATTGGCGATCAGTTCAAAAAGTCGAAATCTTTCTTCTTACGGTAGACTATATTATAATTTCTTCTTCTTTTTAGATTATTTACTTTAAAATGTAGCACCAGAATATAAAACGATAAAACAAATTCAATCATACTTCAATACTCGTATAAAAAGAAATTCAATCCAAACTTAGGCTTATATAGAAATCTGTGTTCCTGACGTAACAGCCCATTACTCTCCCGGCTGGTATCACTGGGCAGCGAACATCAAACCGGATCTGCGAATGCAGTCCCACCTGGAACACGGACAAAGTGCAGCGCAATAACGTACGCCACTTGCTCGGAACTACCCGGTCGCGAACGCATGCAAAACGGTTACTCTTTTATCAGTAACTATTAAATTATCTTTATAATCATGTCCTCCAGACCGAATTACGGCCATGACGGCCTGCCTCACCTGATGCTAACCATCGGCGCAGGACAGAATTACAGTGCCCAAGTGTATGCGCAAGCACAGGTGCACTTTCTATTCCCTCACTCTCATAATCCGATGGGACGGTAAACTGACACGACCGGAGAGAGATCAGGCGCAGGACCAACGGCTTAACGTGCTTTCCGAGGCACTGGGGTGAGACACCGCCAATTTCCTGACTCTGGGCAACTACTGAGAATTTCTTGACGAAAAAAGTCAATAATTAAATATTGGCCCGACCCGGGATTCGAACCCAGCACCACACGATCAAAAGTCGCACTACTACAACCACTAGACCAACGAGGCAGTCAAAAATTAATATTATAATTAATATAAATAAATTATCTTTATAGTCTACATATAGAATTATTTATTTAAGTCAAGAATTCCACCAGCACAATTGGAGCTTTGATCTTCATCAATCTGACTTGGTCAATTTTAACGAATCAAAGATATTTTTCGAGACAAGTTGTGATTAAAAAAATACCAAGAGGGATTATCAGAAGTTTTACAAGCAAGACTTGTAACTTTAATGGAAGATAGATGCTCCACGAAATAAATAGTACCTAGAGTTGCTCTATCCTAATCCTGTGTTGCGGCCACGTTGCAGAGGTACCACGGCATGGACAATACAGTTCAACAACCCGCAGTTGTCACCCAACTGTTGTGACTGCTACTCAAAAGCGCTCTATGCCGCCTCTGTACTTAAATTTATTATTCAGTGCATATTGAATCATTAACACCAGGCTGATCTACGAGCAATGATATCTAGGCGAGCATCCCTGAATCCAGAGCAACTATTGGCTAGGCTCTGGCAAAATGAAGAAAAATTTGAGGAAAATATTTGGCAAAACTGTCTCGTCGTTGACGAATCGCAAATTAGTTTTCATCCAAACAACCGACGTGACCGTGGCTGGAAAAGACGTGGAGACATAATGATTTCTTAAATTTACGCGAACACTACACATTGAATAAAACTAAAGTTACGGATTCTATCGCGTTTTATTAACTACTTCTACTTATTTTTACTTTTTTTTAATTCCCGACATTTCAATCCCCCCCCGTTACCACCAGTGCTGTAAAGCACCCGAAACGTCGGGAATTAAAAATAAATAAAAGTAGTTAATTAAACGCGATAGAATCCGTACATTTAGTTTTATTTTATTTTTATTTAATTTTATGAGTACAGAAACTGTTGTTTAATTTGTGGCGGCGCTGTCGTCGCACCGCAAGCGAAACACACCGAAAGCAGAATTAAAAATTCCGAATCATAAAACAGTATATATAGGACATCTCCGAACTATCACACGGAGTGTTGGCCGCTCCCCGGGCAGAACACCTTGCCCGGCGGGATATCTCCCCTTTTCCTTCCACCGCCAAAAATTTTAAGATAATTCTAATAAAAATAAAAATTATTCAAGACCTGGAGACTAAAAGGCGAAGAACTGCGACTTAAACGGTTCAGAAAGTTGGGAAATCGGTGTCCTTTTGGGGTAGAATTATGACTGGAGCTACCATACTTTGGAATCCGTATCGAAGCTCCATGACGGAAGATAGGTACAAAACCGTCACTATTGATGGAATTATTAGACCACTCCGAGTAAATCAAGGACAATAATTCGTACTGATCTTATGTCAAAATGATCATCCTCATCACTACATTAGATTTGATAGACCGCTAATCTTCGCTAAAGAACACCGATTCCTTCCAAGTGTGATTCGGGAGGCTATTGAAATCAAAACACATCCTATCAGGTGACGACAACGATGAGAATGACGGTGAAGATGACGATGACGATGACGATGATGATGACGATGACGATAACAATGACAATGATGATGAGATAAACCCCTAGAGGTTTATATGCTAGTATTGTACTGGACAATGTAACAATATTATGGATAATAAATTTAAAAAAAATGTCAAGATGACGATGACGATGATGAAAATAATGATGCTCTGGCCTGCAAATAGTCCGGATCTCAATCCCATTGAACACATGTGGGATTTACTGAAACGCAGCGTTCGAAGCACAAACCAACCCTTGCACAATGAAAGACAGCTAATAAACATTCTGAAATCAAGCTGGGAACAAATTCCTCAAGAAAAAGTGGTACATCTGGTGGAAAGTGTACCTTCCAGGCTTCAAGAGTGCATTAGAAAACGAGTAGGGAACGCCAGATATTGATATAGGAAAGCCACAAATCAACCAACACTATTTGTTTTTTTTTCACTTAATTTTTTATCTCGCTGTTTCCTTTTCAACAAAATAAATTTTCAGAAAAAGTGGTGTAATTTTTTTTTATTCCGTCATTTTTTATGCTGTTTACAATAAAAATCAATTAATTTATGCAATCTAATCATTAATCAACCCTTCAACCTCAAGAATTCTTACTGTAAAAACGTGGTGGCCCTTATTTTGTTTATATATATATATATATATATATATATATATATATATATATATATATATATATATATATATAGTGGTCAAAGTTCTAAAATACTTGACGGCTCCTTGGCGCAGTGGATTAGCATAAAGATGAAGAGAAGATAAATTAAAAAATTTAAAGATTTTTGGTAAGACGAAATAGTATGCATATATTTAAAACTTCATTCAATTAAAATTCTTCAGTGTCGACTATATCTATTTGAAGCCAAAAAGAGTCAATTTGGCATGTTTAAATATAGCCGCCTTGACTCTACCCCAATTGGCCAATTACAAATATTTAATTTTAATCTAAAAGCTCTAACCACATCACGTAGCAGGACAACATTATATATTATTTTACGACTCCGGCACGGAAAATATGTCTTTTAGTGTTTGAACAATTTCCAAAACACACACACACACACACACACACACACACACACACACACATACACACACACACACATACACACACACACACACACACACACACACACACACACACACACACACACACACACACACACACACACACACACACACACACACACACACACACACACACACACACACACACACACACACACACACACACACTTGGGAAAAAAATAATTAAATTATTATACCAACAGTCACGAGAATAAAAATGCATGAAGTGTCCATATTTATCATAACATTACAGTAACCATAAACACTATTATCTTTACACATCCTATCAGAAATATACTGTTGAACGTAGACCTTCCTCAAGTAATGCTACAAAACCAGAACGTTTCTTCTCTTCGAGCTATGTGACCGCAACCACAAATAAATGAAAATTTTAAAAGAAAATTATCTAATGTTATTATTATTTCAGTTGTGCTTTATTTCACCTTGTTGCACTCTGTCAGAGCAGCCGGTTTAGTCATTAACTTTCGACGCGAACAAAATTTCATGGACGTTTAACTGCCTTTAAAACACAGGCTTTGTCCGAAAGTGTAATAATTTTTTTCGTATATTTCAAAGATATTAACACACAAGGATTTTTTCCGTGTCGTGGGGGCAGTTTATATTATATGTACACAATATACATACACGTTTCTCATTACAAATACTTTTCCGTACGGAATTAAACCCGCGGCCATTGGCGCTTTGAAACTACGGAAACATCATATAATATATTGTATATAACGCAGCTATATTACTGTAACATGAATGGCTTGACTGCGAAAAAATCACGTTCTTATAGAATATCAGCGTAAAATAGCAGCTTAATGCTACTGTGTTTCGTATGGTAAGTGTGGAGAACCGGATATCTATTTCACTGGAAATGAGGAATTCAATGAAATTAAAATCGGCAGAAAGAAAGCACATCTGCATTTTAATTTTTAAACGACAATAGATTTAGAAATCGATTTGTCATAATATCTTATCATCTTCAACTTATCATCAGGTGGTCTGTGTAGTTGTTTTTCACCCTTACTCTATAAGAAATGGGTTTAATCGTATTGAGTCTGCCAGTATATTTGATTTAGTTTTGTAGCATTACATTGTATAGACGTCTCTTATAATCATATATATATATATTAATTAAGTTTTAGTTTAAGAGACAATAACTGTGACACATTTTACGACGTGAAATATAAAGCGCGTTCTGGTTATAATAGTAAGTCCGAACTAAAGTTTGGTTATTGGTTAATAAAATAAAGATCTTAGACACTATCTCTATGTACTATTGAATATCCACTGCCCTATAACATCGCAAAGGATGTTGCCATAGGGAAATTGAAACCGAAAAAAAACTAGAATCCCAATAATAGCTTAAAATAATAAAAATATGTGGCTGCCAACACACCTACCAAAAAACGTAGCAACTATGGTAAAAACTATGTTACTGTCTTAATCAATCCCATGGATATGAAACAGTCTATGCAGAATGCATAATATGTTCAGCGAGACTCTTATTTGGCAAGTAATTAATTAATGTATGAACATATTTTCTGAGTCTTCCGACGACTTCTGATTTAAATAAGTCATCCAATACGGAAAAGCGAACTTTTTTTTAAGAAGAGCATGCCCTTTTTTATTTCAATTTCATATGTATGTACGGTAAAATAAATTATCTTGCCATATATTAATTTTATAATTATAAAACGACAACAATTAGTTCCTAACAAGTATAAAAACTTCTCCTAATGCTTTCTCTGCAAACACTTATAATGTATTCAATTCATTAATTATGATAGTGCGCATCACTAGATAAACACTAATCTTATATGAGACAAGATTAGACTAGACCAGAATAATACCTATAATGGGGAATGTTACTAAAGAGGTTATTACAAAACTAAACAACTAACACCTCATTTATATAAAATATGTTTATTTCGCATATTCTTTTAAAGAATAAAGGTAACAAACGAGCACACAATCTACCGGATGATAAGCGAATGCTCTGACCCAGAAACACCTGCATTTATCACCGATTAGGAATCAAAATTCAGATTGCTTTTTCACTCCTAAGGACTAAGACGGAATGACTCGTTTTCGGTAAAATGGGTCTCATGTTCTCTATACTCACCATACGAAACACATCTATATTTAGCTGCTATTTTACGCTGGCATTCCGTGAGAGTGTAGTACTTCCTTGATCAAGCTGACCCATTCGTGCTACAACCATAATATAGTTTTTTTTTTTTTTTTTATAGAAGAAGGGGCAAACGAGCATGCGGCTCACCTGATGTTAAGTGACTACCGCCGCCCATGATCAACCGCAACACCAGGAGAATTGCAGGTGCGTTGCCGGCCCTTTAGAAAGGAGTAAGCTCTTTTCTTGAAGGTCCCCAGGTCGTATCGGTCCGGAAAAATCGCCGGTGGTAAACTATTCCACAGAGAGGTTGTACGTGGAAGAAAACTCCTTGTAAAACGTACAGTGGTGGACCGCCAAGCATACAGATGGTGTGGATGGTATCGGGACGTTTGACGTGTAGTGCGTTCACGAAATTTGGCGGCTGGGATTAATCCGAACAATTCCTCAGAGCACTCCCCGTGATAGATGCGATAAAATACGCAAAGAGATGCAACATCTCTTCGCAGCGCCAGTGAATCGAGCCGATCGGAAAGCACTCGGTCGTCGACGATTCGAGCCGCTCTGCGCTGGATGCGGTCAAGTGGAAGAAGCTGGTACTGGGGAGCCCCAGCCCGAGATGGGAACAGTATTCCATTTGCGAACACCTACAGCCGAACCTGGGCCTTATAAAGTTGCAGGCGGTGAGCCGGAATTAAATACTGTCCCGCTCTGCTGAGCACGCCAAGCTTTTTAGAGGCCAATTTGGCGTTCCCTTCCAAGTGACCACGAAACTGCACGTCACTCGATATGTCGACGCCGAGGATTCCGATACTGGCTGAGGCAACAAGGGGAGTGCCTTGAAACTGAGGAGATACGACAAAGGGGTTCTTTTTAGCGGTTAACGCGCAAACTTGTGTCTTCTGGGGATTAAACTGGACTAGATTTAGTCGCCCCCAATCCGAGACTCTGTCCAGCAGAGACTCGACTTCAGACACAAGTTTGTCCCGGCACTCGGAGACGTTTTCCCGAGAAATATTGGCTCGGCCGGTGTAAAGAGCATCACTAGTGCTGTCATCTGCATAGCAATGAATGTTACGGGTATGCAACATGTCGTTGATATGCAGAAGAAACAGCGTTGGCGATAGCACGCAGCCCTGTGGAACACCAGCATTAATAGGCATGCAATCGGAGCTTGCACCGTCTACAACGACCTTGATGCTCCGATCTGCAAGAAAGCTGGTGATCCAATCGCACAATTTCTCGGGAAGCCCATAGGAAGGGAGCTTCGAAAGAAGCGATTTGTGCCAAACCCGATCGAAGGCCTTCGCAATGTCCAAACTAACGGCCAATGCCTCCCCCTTGAACTCTACTGCCTCCGCCCATCTGTGAGTTAGGTAGACCAGAAGATCACCAGCTGACCGACCACGGCGAAAACCGTATTGGCGGTCACTAATCAGCTGGTGATCTTCAAGGTACCTCATGAGCTGGCAGTTTACAATGGACTCCATTGTTTTGGAGAACAAGGAGGTGATGGCGATTGGCCGGTAGTTGGACGGGTCAGAGCGGTCGCCTTTTTTAGGGATCGGGTGGACGTAAGCCGTCTTCCATGATTTTGGGACTACGCCTAGGGAGTAGGAGTACCGGAAAAGATGCGTTAAAACCGGTGCCAACTCTGGAGCACACGTCCTCAGCACAATTGGGGGGATTCCGTCAGGCCCACTCGACTTGTGGATGTCCAGGGAGAGGAGTGCTTTGCGAACCGAGCGCTGTGTGAAGTGCACTTCCGGCATGGAGCACTCACACCGCGGGATGGTCGGCGGAGTACTCCCCCCGTCATCGAGAGTCGAGTTAGACGCAAAGAAAGAGCCTAGAAGATCGGCTTTCTCCTTTGCGGTATGGGCCAGTGAGTCGTCCTCCCTGTGCAGAGATGGAAGAGATGGCTGACAGAAATTCCCCTGGACAGCCTTGGCGAGAGACCAGAATGCACGGGTTCCAGAAGGAAGGCGAACTAGTTTCTCGCCAATTCTGCCTATGTGCTCTGACTTTGCCTTGGCAATGACTCTTTTGAAGGACCTAGAGGCGGAATTATACTTCTTTTTTAGAGCGCTGGTGTTTACATCCCGGGACGCTGATGCATCAGCCCAGGCTTGGTAACACTCCTGCTTATAGCATGATGCTATTTTACAGGAGCGACCAAACCATGGCTGAGACTTGCCTCCAAAAAAGTTGTTTTGCTTAACCACGAACAAACATACACGATATATATGATACACAATCCATCACTTCAAGTTTTTGTTTACCCTATGCTTTACTTGAGTATTTCATTTAAGTTATTTCTATAGTTCTCAAAAGTGTGAGTGAATAAATGTATTTCTTTCTTGATTTCTTTTATAAAATTACCACAATATTCGATGCACAGGATAAATTTTACCAAGTTTTGAAGTAAGGAAATGAAAATGTGGAAACGACGTAAACTTCGACAATGATCGATTTCTGTTCTTTCGTCTCCTATCGGTTTTTGTTCCATTGGAGAAAAGTTTAATTTACATTGCAAATGAAATAGATAAGTTCATCCTTGTATTCGGCCCTTCGGAAGCGAATCTCTTTCATGAGCACGGTGCGTTAGATTCATAAAATGAAGCATGTTTACTCTAAAATAAATCTTTAATTAATTACAAATTAAAATTATTTAATTATTGGCAGGTGGGCTACCAATTGAAGTGTATTTTTGATATACTTCAATTGGTAGATATTTTATTTTATTCTAATTAGATAAATTATTTTGCCTTCATCTACGTTACTATTAAACTTAGGTGATGGGTTTATTCGTAGAGAACGCCTCATGGCATGTTAAAGGTCTAATATCAACACAATATGTTACTAGTGCTGCCATCTGTCGTGCATTGTCGGTAGACATGTTTGTTCTATGGTTTTTAAATAAAAGTTAGTCTGTGCCATTCGTCAATGCGAATATGTTGTTTTATTTTATGGCATTAAGCCCTTTGTATTCTTTTGTTAAATGGAATGCAAGAAATAATTAAATGTATAAAAAATGTTACCAGGCAAATGTTACCGCCCTTCTTCTGTATCCTTTATCTCTATCACCTCTTAGGACAACCACGAGATCATATAGATTAGTGGATTCGTTTGTTTAGTGTAGATTCCTCTTCAATACGATTTTAGGGAATGTAGCTTTATAAATTCCCAATATCATTAAATATATTTGTATGACGGCAGATTTTCAGAACATTTAATTCGCATCTGTATATATTGTTAATATTAAATTAACACAGGACCAAAGGTCCTAAGGTAAAATGATTGCTGCACACAATAAAGACTAACAATCAGAAAAAACGACTACTATTTTATTATGAGTATTTATTATGCGTATATGAATCACTTCTTTTTATTATATCGGCCCCCTTTTCTTTCAAACTAGACGACAGCAGTTGCTGTACCACTGCTTAACGGCAATAATAGGTGATACGGTACTACATACGCTACTTGACTAGACAGAAAAAGAGGTCTTTAAGTAAACTATGAATTAAAAACACGTTGCAAATATGTCTGGTTGACTATTTAAAAAAAGGCGTTAACTTTTTTACCAGTTTTATTTTTTTATTAAATTGAAGTAATCGCAACAAATGACCTAACAATCTAGCTAATAGAAAGTGGATAATGACACCTGCAGTAAACTTTAAAGAAAGCCACGGATACGTTGTCATTACTGAGGACGGGATGAAATGTTTCTCTTGATGAGGATACCGAATTTAATTTACTTTGGGCTCTGCTTTTGTCATTGAGGTATAGACGAATGGTTTTGGGATTTCTCTTTCACATACCTCTATACGTACGTACGTACTCGGCACTGCTTTTGGACACAGTATAAATATGAAACAGTACGGAAATTACCTATAAATGCTCAAAGCGGCACACTCATACAAACATGCACAACTTTGAGACTCCTAAGCGGACGTCGCGGTGCTCTCACTCTCAGTAGCGAGTGCCGCTTCAAGACGAGTGGTCACGTTTAACGTTAAGAAAAAATTTCTATCGTGTAATAATCGTTTTTTTGAAAAATATTCTGCATTGTGTAAATCCTTAACTTTCGTACTTACGTACGTACGTACGTAACTAACTTAACTAAAAACAAATGATTAAACACTGTAGATACAATCGAGTCTTTAGTGCTAACATCATCTACTAATACAGTTTAACTGCTGTTACCTCTTAATTATTTGAATCCGGGCTGCTACTCAGAATTTCTTGACAGAAAAACTCAATAACTGATTTTTTTAGCCGACAAGGGATTCGAACCTTGGTAAAGTGATCGTTAACGCGACTACTGATCATGAGCTCCCTGAGGACTAATATAAGCCGATATACGCTACATGTAATTATAAAGAATTATTATCATGACACTAAAAATCATAACTTAACGCCCCCTTGCAAACACGTACCCTTTAATTCAGAAAATCGATATTTTTTAAACTACATAACGGCCACTTTGATGGTATTCATGGCCCTATAATGCCGCTGCTAGAAAGATTTAGGCAACTAAACTTATAAAATGGAACATTTTTCCTATTCAGTAGCATAGTTTGCGGAAACGAATCTTTCACGCCCTTCGAGAATCCTATGAGAATTACAATGTAGTTCTACTAAATATAAATATATTGAATTATTTTCAAAAAGAGATGTTTCTTATTATATTTCTTATATGTATGCAAATATAAATTGAGTAAAATATATTTTTCGTGATTGATTGCGTTTTCTTACCAATTTTTTAACACCTGGCGATTCGAATACTTTAAAACCAAGAGTCACGTAAAGAAAAGTAGGTTAAAATTATATGACATTAAATCCGTAAAATTAAGTTTCATTCTAATAAAGATACCGAATTTTAATTTTTTTTTACTTATAACAATCCGATACTTAACTACAAAGTTAACTTTCACAAGGAGTTTTCTTCCGCGTACGACCTCTCTGTGGAATAGTTTACTACCGGCGATTTTTCCGGACCGATACGACCTGGGGACCTTCAAGAAAAGAGCTTACTCCTTTCTAAAGAGCCGGCAACGCACCTGCAATTCCCCTTGTGTTGCGATTGATTATGGGCGGCCGTAGTCACTTAACATCAGGTGAGCCCCATGCTCGTTTGCCCCCTCTTCAATAAAAAAAAATATCAGCTGATAAGTTGTTATGCAGGCCTAGATAGTAAATCGCAATGTATTAGCGTAACAAAAGTCTATTTATTCTTGCCTTGAAGATGCCCAGATTATAAGATTGTTAATGAAAGACAGACGCCACCAAATAATTTAACTCCTTCCAGTATGCATTACGAAAGACAAAGCCGTTTGGTTCGAAAGCGTGAAATATATACCGCAAAGGGGTGAAGACCTGCCGATCGCCTGGTAATCCGATGGTGGAAAGGTGAAGGATGAATTTTGATTCTGTTTTTGTATATAGCGTAAATAAAACTCTTTTTCTTTATTACCACCTAAGAGTTCATAGCTAGAAATGAGCTTCTCCTGCTGTAGAGCCCTTCTTTAATTTTCACTACGAGTCCGTTTGGGACGGATTGATGATCTCAGTACATTAAACCTAAAAATATCACGCTGGGTTTCTTGCTGTGTCTTTCCAGGATAGAGGTATTTTCAGAACCAGTCGTAAATTATACATAAGAATGACTTTCAAGAAGTGTTATTCAGAATCTTCATCTTTATGGAATAAAAAAGTTTGTTTTTCTGTTTCTAGCATCTTTGTCGCTGCTCTCTGTAAAAGGTCTTAATGAACTCTACTGTCCACCACTTAATTATTTCTGACATTTTATATTCTAGTTTTCTACAACACCCACGGGTACGATATTTTGAAGATTTTTTACGGCACAACCACCATGAAATAATATTACATAATGAAATAAGAGAACGGACTTGGTAGAATAAATAAATAACATCCTAAATGTGAGGCTAAAATATGTATAGTTTTCAAAGCACTTACAAATTGAATATTTGTAAGAAATTTCTGGGTTGAAGATCACAAAAAACAAACGTAATTTAGCACTAAAACTAATGAAATATCTTAAATTTCCGACTGAAGAATATTTTAATATACTGCATTTTATTGGCATTGGTTCTATCAAATAATATCAAGGAAGATGGCTTGGAACCGCAGTAGCCAAACAAACGACTACGCTGAGGGGAGCGGGCTAAATCTCCATATTATTTTGTCAATTAACGTGTAGGTAGTAGCGGCGCGCCATGTAGTGGGGGCGTAAAATAATACAATACCGCATAGCATCCCGTGATAATCGTAAGAGGTAGTAGAGAGTAGAGAGATAGTAAATTTAAGGCAAGATATTGTCTCTCAAAATAAATAAATTTATTAAAAAACTTGTAAAATTATTCAAAATGTGATAAATATTAGAAATACCAGTCAAAATTATTACAAAAATAAAGATAATAAATATGTGTGGCACTCGGTGACTGCCGCGGTAAAGCTATTGCATAGCATTTTTTATCAAATTATGCAATTATAATTATTTATTTATTTTATTTATGCAGTAAGGGGAAATTTAACCTCAAACTTAGAAACCTCCGTTCCGAAGTGCATAAAAATATATAAAGTTGAGGATTAATGTTAAGGTTTATGTTAACAAAACACACGTTTCTCGAGAAAAAAATCCAAAGCCTCCAAACGAACAATAAATCCTTTATTCATAAAATGAACTCATAAAATGAACTAAAAATATACTCATAAAATGAACTCCGCAGGAAAATGAGCTCCGCAGGAACCAAGCTTACGCGCCGATAGTTTAGGTAATTTCTTTTTACAGTGAAAATAATGATATTTTAAAAAAAGTAAATAACATAAGCACTGCTTTATGGTTAGTTCAGTTAGTAGCAAAGTTTCAGATTTCATTTAAAGTTCATTTTATGAATAACAGCGGTTTATTGTTCAGTTTGGAGGTATCTTTGGATTTTTTTTTCTATCGAGAAAATTTTACGGAATCGTGTTTTCGTCTAACATAAACCTTAACATTAATCCTCAACTTTACCATATATTTATTTCAAAATTAATGCTGCAATACTTTCGGCATAACGGAGGATCTTGCTAAGCCATTTGAGGTCATATTTCCCCTTAAGTCTTTGATATTAAATCAAGTTACACTTTTTGAGCGTGGTGACCGATAAGAAAACAATTTTTTTTTTCTTATTGAATAAATGAGAAGTTAATATTGTTTAAAATATTCTTAGTATCTTACAATACATGTAGGTTATTCAGGAATTTTTGTCATTGAGTTAGCAGCTAGTGTACACGCACACAAACACCGTGCCGAAGTCTGCCGAGTGCCGAATCCGAACTAAAACGACGTTAGACGATGCACGGCTTTCAAAGCCACAACTCCGTGCCCGCCGGAGTGGGGAGCGTGAGGTTTTTTTTCGTTACGGAATTTCTGGATTCGGTCCCCGCGCTCAAGGCCCGCAATAGAAGCTATGCAATAGATTAAAATAACATTTATAAGACAATTGGAAAATTGATAAAAAATTGTCAAAGTCGTGAAGGGAGTTCGTGTATAAGAGAAAATTTTCCTAAGTTATGGAGGGTGTTCATGTATAAATGGCTTGTTTGGAGGAGCTGCCGGAGACGCATAATATATGGGGTGGTCAGATCCCCGAATGCTTGAAGTACTGTAGCACAACGACTAGTCCTATATTCGGGACATAACATACATAAACACACGCCTGTCACCCAGAGGGGTAGGCAGAGACTACAGACTTCCATTTGGCACGATCCTGACACATCTCTCTCGCCTCCTTCACATCCATACACCTACGCATACATGCTCGTCGGTTAAGGGTAAACTCCCAATTTGGCCCGTTTTCAATAAATCGCCAATTTGGTCGATAAATTTTCGCCTAGGACGTCCCTTTCCGACTCTGCCATTCACTTCTGCAACATAAATTTTCTTTGTCACTCTTTCCTCATTCATTCTTTCCACGTGACCAAACCACCGAAGCATTCCTTTCTTAATCCTGGTCACAACATCATCTTGAAAACCACACTCTTCTCTTATTACGCAATTTCTTATCCTGTCATTCAGATTCAGCCCTAACATACTCCTTAACGACCGCATTTCTACTGCGTTCATTCTACTCTCGTGCTTCTTCTGCCACACCCAACTTTCACTATCACTACGTTAAAGTAGGGATCAACACAGCATTGTGAATTGCCATACGTGCCTTATTTGACACATTTTGACTCTTCACTATAAAGTGCAGGGCCCCATTTACTCTATTTCCCGCATTCACTCGTCGTTATATATCCTTATCATATCTCCCATCCCTGCTAAATAGGCAGCCCAAATATAAAAACTCATCGTTTCGATCAACTCCCTTCTATTCTTATTTCACAAATCGTTTTACTTTCTTCTCTTTCAAAAACCATAACCTTCGTCTTACTTGCGTTTACTTTCATACCCCTTTCTTTTAGTGATCTGTTCATTAATGTAACCATCATTTGCAACGCGGCCGCCGACGATGCAAGAATAACTTGATCATCGGTGTACAAAGGGCATTTGACGGTTAACTCACCCATTTTTAATCCGCATTCTTCAACTTTCAAATTTTGCAAACAACTGTCCATAAATAGGTTGAACAGCCACGGGGAAGCCACACAGCCCTGTCTGACACTTTATGGATGTCAAACCAGTCCGAGTAGACCCCGTTGATCCTAACACAAGCACTAGAGTCCCTATAAAGAGACTCCAATGCCTGTATCAAGCCAGCGCTCAACCCAAATGAGTTCAGTGTTTGCCATAGCACATCCCTATCCACTCTGTCATAGGCCCTTTCCAAGTCCATGAACGCACAAAAAACCTTTTGGTTTTTGGGCAAAAACTTCTCCGCGATCATGCGCATGGAAAAGACTTGATCTTTACATCCCATTTCCTTTCTAAATCTCGCTTGCACATCCCAAATTTTTCATCAGTTTCTTTCATGACCCTTTCAATCAGTACCTTAGCATACAGTTTTACCACAATGCTAAGAAGGCTGATGCCACGGTAGTTTTTACAGTCCTACTGCGACCCTTTTCCTTTATATACTGGGATTATCACGGCTTTGCAGCAGTCTACCGGTACCCGCTTCAGTTCCCAGCATACATTAAACAAGGTGTGCAGCAGGCCTGCCACGACTTCCTCTCCAGCCCTTAGCATTTCGAGTGAAACTCTATCATATCCGGCAGCCTTACCTGCTTTCATGCTTTTCATTGCTTTCATTATTTTATCTATACTTATCTCGCTACCTCTTTCCTCTTCTTTCGGAGTTTCTTTTTCATTTAATTCACACGTTTCACATATTCACACTCATAAACACGCATTCAAAATATTCCTTCCATCTCTTTTTAAACTCAAAACTTCACCATTCACAATACAGATATTTTCTTCTCGTATAGCATTCATTCTATACGAGACGAGAATGGCTGATTTTATTTTACTTCACTTAGTACACACATTGTCTCCTCACTCATAAACACGCTTTCAAAATATTCCTTCCATCTCTTTTAACTCAAAACTTCATCATTCAGAATATAGCCATTCTCGGCTCTTATAGCATTCATCATAGGCTGTTTTGAATGTCCCCTGGCAGTTCTTACAAGTTTCCAGAACATTTTAATATTTGCTGGAAGTTATCCGATATTCTTCTATCATTCTTATCCGTTCTTTCTTGCGTTTTTCTTTCAACTACTTCTTTCACTCTCTTATTTAGATGTCTAAAGGCTGCCTTTTTTCTTTCGTTATCTCTTGAAATGGATTATTATAGTGGCGTATATGCTGCTTTACGAGCAATTGGTTCGAGGTAAACTTGAACTCGCTAACCGATGTGTCCTAGACATATCATCTTAGTGCCGGTGGTAAGCGGGTTTGTTGCTCCCCGTTTGTTCAACGTTTGTGGGCTGCGTCGCAGCGCATAGCGATGCGTCGTCGATCTTTCGGATCGGGATGAGTGTGTTTGGTAGCACTTTTAAGTGTAACAAGCATACTCAACTTCATGTTTTAGTGCATTAGCGCTATGATTCGTGAAGTTTTGTTCACTAGCGTCTTATTAGCGTGCTACTATAATACGTTGGTGTTAGTTTTTAGTTAACAACAATACAAATTTTGTTACCATAGTCGATAGGGATCATGTGGGTGTGTTGTGAGGGAGCGCCACCCGTATGATAGTTGCATTGATGCTTGTTATGATTGCTAAAAAGTCGTATGCTATGATTGTTAAATTTGTATAATGTCGTATGTTAGAAATTGCTGAATGAATTTCGACAGCTAAAATATCTTTATATTCGTCTTAAAACTCAAGTGACCTTAGGTAGCTGTGTGAAAAAAAACACCAATGTAGCGGATTGTTGGCGTTAACTACTTTACCATTTTTGACGTATAAATATATTAAATATATGTTAATAAAAAAATTAACCATACCTATAAAGTAGGGTATCAAAATAAAGCAAATTGGAACCTACGCTATTACAATACGAGTATTTATATTTGTCACGAAGTGAAGTACTACCGAACTTTAACAAGAAATTTCAGTTAATTGGAAGATACTTATACTTAGACCGAACGAATCACCTATGACTAAAGACGATAGATGTATTCTAAAAATACAATATGCTGAAAAGTAGGAGTCAAAGTAAAAGGACTCACTTGAGCTTGCTAAATACTTCACTGTAAGGCTTACTGCGTGTCTTAATACATATTGAGGGCATTCTTAAATAAATTAATAGGTGGTACTCAAACTCGATTTTTAGTAACAAAATACTCTGACTTCTAGATTTATTTATATTTTGAATCTCTAAGGATTTAAACACTATTTTCTGTCATTGTTCAATATTAGTAGTAGTTAGTGTTTTTAAGTATGAAATAAGTCAGTATCAAAATTATCAATTATGTAAGTCTTTTTTTTATAGAAGAAGGGGAAACGAGCATGCGGCTCACCTGATGTTAAGTGACTACCGCCGCCCATGATCAACCGCAACACTAGGAGAATTGCGGGTGCGTTACCGGCCCTTTAGAAAGGAGTAAGCTTTTTTCTTGAAGGTTCCCCAGCTCGTATCGGTCCGGAAAAATCGCCGGTGGTAAACTATTCCACAGAGAGGTTGTACGTGAAAGAAAACTCCTTGTGAAACATACAGTGGTGGATCGCCAAGCATCCAGATGGTGTGGATGGTATCGGGACGTTTGCCATGTAGTGCGTTCACGAAATTTGGCGACTGGGATTAATCCGAACAATTCCTCAGAGCACTCCGCGTGATAGATGTGATAAAATACGCAAAGAGATGCAACATCTCTTCGCAGCGCCAGTGAATCGAGCCGATTGGAAAGCACTCGGTCGTCGACGATTCGAGCCGCTCTGCGCTGGATGCGGTCAAGCGGAAGGAGCTGGTACTGGGAGTCAATGTTTTTTCGAATTTCATACCTAAGTTAACAAAACAGCAGTACTATGCTGTAAATTTTTGCTTATATTATCTGTGATGTTGGTCTATCACTGTTTAAACCTACCATTAGCGCTGTAATTTAATAAGGCTGTGTCACGTACAAGTTTTACACGTATTAAACGTCTTACACGAACATCTCCAACGCTCCGCAATTACTTTGTGTATATTTCATAAAATTTAATGTATATTATTATAAAACAATAGACTCGGATGGTTTCTATTAATTATACAAAGAGAACCACGTAACGAGAGCTTTAATTCCTTCCGACATTTTGTAGTACCATTATGGCTTTCAGTATCGTAGTTTTGGGGCCCAATGTCTTATAATAGGAAGCAATATTGCCCGTTTATAATAGCAGTTTGAAAATTAAAGTTCTTTAGCAAAAGTTAGCACCAACTTCATCAGATTTGCTATGTGATTATCTATTATTATAGTAAGGGCTCAACACACAATCCATCTGATGGTAAATGGATACAGTATCAATAATCAAATTCTGGATGCGTTCTTGAAGGCTAAAATAGAAGCCTCGGCACCAGTCAGAAGGGCATCCGATTCTCATCATTTCTTAATCAAGACATTCTCTCAGTTTCAAGATTAAGTTTCAGATGAGAAATTAAGCAATTTTACTTTACAGGCTTTATATTCCTTAGATTCTCACTTCCACAGAGTCGGCTTAATTTGAATGTCAACAAAGAGAAATCTTTAAAATTATTCCGTGAAAAAAATTTCCCTTGCTTGTTATTTGTGACTAGTCAGCCCTAATTTCGCTTCAGAAAAATCAACATAATTAAAGGAGACGAGCGAAAGTTCATATAAATCTGGGCTTGATGTTACAGTAACGATTCCTGCATTATTTTATTTATATACCGATACCATTTAAAAAAAACTAAAATTTTAACGACTGCTTCATGGTAGAAAAAAAATAGGATGTTATTGGTTTGTATAAAAACAATGTTATTGCTAACGTTATGCTTACAATGTAATTCTTACGCCAATCTTTCACATTACGCTTTAAGAAAATATTTATTAGACTTAATTGTAAACTAGACTTTACCATAATTTTGTGTATTTTAAGGGATTCGGACGCCGCCATCCCACTAAATTCTAGAGGTTTGAAATAATTATAAAAAAGCAGAGGGAGTATGAATTAAAACACTTTCTCTTTTAATTCTTTATTAATCGTCCACTTCATTATAAATAAATAAAATATCGTCTAAAAATGGTGCAAGCGGTATTAAATTCTCTTGATGCCTTACCCAGCTTAGGTGCCATATTATGGACATGACATGACAACCGCAACCTACAGTAGCTTTTCCTACCAAGTAATTAAAATAATACTGTTTGATGGCCTCTCTACCATTTATAGAACTGTCAACAAAAATATATGTAAAATATGTTTTGAGCTTAAGTATATCTCGATTTTATTTGACCTCTTAATAGCTAGCTAGAATGGTTGGGTATTGACAGTTCTCTTATTAGGTTTGCACGTAGTACGACACAAGTCAAGTTAACTTACGTAAACAAAGAATTGGCAATACGCCTGGGCGTATTGCCAATTCTTTTACACGTGCAGTCTGTGGACTAACTATACGCAGCGAGCCTACAGTGCTCTGCGTGTTCAGTACAACAATGTGCTGAGGGTGATATTGAGAAGGCCTCGACACTGCAGTGCGTCGGCAATGTTTGCGGATGCTCGTGTGGACGATTTCTACGCGATTATGCGCAACCGTGCTAAGTTCATGATGAGCAGGCTATTGAGGAGCTCCAACACCCTTTTCAGCACATTGGCTGTGAAACTGGATAGCCCTCTCTGGAGAACTTGGAATGGTGCACACACCAGCACCAGGTGAACCCCACCTGGATTTCGCTGTGTGAGGCTGGGTTTAGGTTAAGTTACGGTATTATAATAATAAAAATGGTAATATAGGATAAGTACCATTATATACAATACAAAATATACAAGTTACCAACATTTTAATATTAATTTCTATTTTATTTTATACTAACATTACGTTAAGGTTTGTTTTACTAACAATCTATGACTATTGTTTGTCGAAATAAAGGATTTTATTACTATTATTATTGTTATAGCAGCCCGGTGAGTCTTTAAAAAGGCTAATTAATGCCGCCAGAAGTATAAATATTTTATTAAGCATTTATTTACTACTTAAAAATACAATTTTAATTTCAAATGCACTATAAAACAGCTCAAAGCTGTACAGCTCTGTTGTAGTTTGCTGCACTTAAAAATTAAAGAGTTTTTGATATGCCATTATTAAACTGTTATACACTGCAAAGCATCATGCAATGGTTTTTAAATGCAAAAGCCCGGTGAACTTACATAAGATTTTATATGGACCTTAAGTTATACATACATTTACTATTCGTTTGTTAAAATTCTTTTTGTGATACTTGGTACTATCCTAAGTCATCGCTTAACTACAACCCCAATACGACACGTGTTTTGCCTCTTCGGGTGAAATTGACTTTGCCGGTAAGTGCTAAATTACGCCTTTAATAATTCTTAAATATTAAAATGTTTCACTCGGCTTAAACGAGATGGTTATACCGTCATCATTTAGTAGCCACAAAATCATTCTGGCATATCCCTTGGCCGAACTTTACTATACCCATTGGACGAAATGGGCTGATAAATTCTATTAAGCCGCCCACTACACGGAATATCTGTTATTATATTAATGAATATGTCTTAATATATTATATTTATATAATATTTTATATTAGCCTGATACTTTGCCACAATTCTCCACTCACTGCTGCGTTAATCAAAATGTAAATTTTTTAATAACTTACAAGAAATGGGAAGTCGAATTTGTGTACATTTATTTGATAAAATTCAACAAGCTATCGATTTAAATTACGCATTTACATTTATTAGTGTTTATAAGTATCACAGACATTATTTTTCGGAATAATGGATAGTGTGCTCTACGTTTAGGATATGTTTAAGCGATAAATTGTAGACTATAATTAATTTTCTCTCTCCGCAAGTAATAAACGCGATACCAGTAAAATTACATGTTGGTGACGTCAGTTAAATATAATAGAACTTGTGTATGACTTCGGTAAAATTTGTCCTGAAATATGAAAAATAAGGCCAGTTTCTAAAAATATGTTTAGAGGAATTGTACTGTTGATTCAGCAAAATTCATTCAGGAGCAAAATAACACACGTCTGTTCAGCTTAAATCCGTGTAAAGGTAAAATCCGAGTGAGCGGACAACATAGCAATCATGTAGGTATTTGACAATAGCAGTAATGCGATACTTAAATCTAACTACACTAAAATATACATATATTTTTATTATCAATTTAAGGACCATGCTCTATGTTCAGCCGTGTACTTATGACTGGCTGTAATGATTGTGATGATAATGATTAATTCATCGCAGTCTCATATTAAAGAGGATCAACAATTTAGATTAGATGATGACACTATGCCGTCTAGTGTCGCTAAATATTAGAATAAGAATAAGACAGTGTTATATTAGTAACGCATATACTGGTGACTTCTGCCATCAGTATATGTCATATGTTTTGAGACATGACATGGGAGAGGTGACTCAAGTAGAAAAAATCTATTAATTTAGGTGAAATATATTAGTTTTTAAATAAACTTGCAGAGCCACACTCAGAGTTCATTAAATATCATCATTGAGCTATACAAAACGTAAAAAGTGTAATATATACATCGATGTATAACACTAATTCCTCATCTTTGAATACTCATGATATTTGTGTAACAGGAAAGTATTTCTCAATGATGGATGGATTGAAAATCATCTAATGACGCCTTTCGCTCTGGGTGGAGCGTAAGGGAGTGTCAGACTTTTACTGACTAAAAACCATCCGTGTTCCTTCAGTGCCCTTACGTTCCGGAGCCGCGGTATCTCTTTCGAACAGCCCGCAGCCCCGGCAGGCGTCGGCCCTTGCGGGCCCCTTCACGCTGCTAACAGCTCTTTGAGGCGCGCGTGGAACAAAACGCGCCGTTGACACGGCCTGTAGTCGTTGGACGGACGGACGGCGAGCTACCTATTGCTCGCTGTCCACAGTCCCGCGCCTACGGTGGCCGGGGGCCACGACGTAGCCCCCGACGCCCGGGGCGTCACCCGCGGCGGCCGGGGAGGAAAGCTGCTGCTCTCTCCTTCTCCCGCTCCGCCACCTCCTTCGCTAGCATCACTGCTTCGCAGAAGGTGGTGACGGCATCCCATTCCGTCTCGCTCCGGACCATGGCTTCGACCAGGGCCGGACGCGAGAGGTCGCCGCCGCCTATCACCACTACGAGGACACGGCGTTGCTCCGCCCAAGCAGGGCACAACTCCACGGTGTGTTCCACCGTGTCCTCCGGTCCATCCTCGCAGTGGGAGCACCCGGGCGTTTCCTCCTGCCCGATTCGGTGCAGGAACCTCCCGAACACACCGTGTCCGGTGAGGTCCTGCGTCAGGCGGAAGGTGAGGATGCCGTGGCGTCTCTTAAGCCACTCCTCAAAGAGGGGTCTTATCGCCGCTATAGTGGCATGCCCAGCACGGGGTTGCGACAGTCGCTCTCTCCATGTCGCCATGAGATCGTGCCGGAAGTCTGTCCGCTGCGCGACAATTTGCCGCGGCAGCGGGGTTTCCCCCCGGCATAGTGCCTCCGCACGCCATTCGTGCAGGCGCGCGAGGACTATTGCCTCCAGATCCCATGGCGGCAATCCGGCAAGGAGGCTCGCCGCCTCGCGGGATATCGTGCGGTAGCCGCGAACCATTTTCACGGCAACCACCCTTTGGGACGCGTTCAGGTGGTGGACGGCAAGCCGCGCCAAACCACGCGCCCACACCGGGGCCCCGTAAAGGGCCATGGACCGCACGATCCCCGTGTAGAGCCTCCGGCAGGAGGCGTTTGGCCCCCCCAGGTTCGGCAGGAGCCGCCTGAAGGCAGCCCCGGTCCGTTCCAGTTTGGGAGCCAAACGTCGGAAGTGCTCAACGAAGTTCCCATCGGCCGTCGAGGACGAGTCCTAGGTACTTCAGCGTCGACTCTACGCCGATGGATACCCCTCCTACCATCACTGAGGATCCCGGTGGTGGCCTGTTCCGAGGACCATGGAAGTGCATGGCCTCGGACTTGTGCAGAGCCACCTCGAGACCCAGTTGCCGAATCCTCTCAACGACTATCGCAACCCCGCGTGTCATAGTTTCCGCCGCCGCCTCGTACGACCCCCCTTGTGCCAGTACCAGCATGTCGTCAGCGTAGCAAACTACGCTGACGCCGGTAGGGAAGGTCGGCGCGCAGCACCCAGTCGTAACCGATGTTCTACAGAGGTGGCACCAGAACCGAACCCTGTGGGACACCGCACGACATCTCTCGCCGGTTCCACTCACCGTTGCGACCGGGGTAGATGACGGCCCTGTCCGTCAGATAGTCCCCGACTATACGACGGAGATAGGTCGGCACCCGATGATACCGGAGTGCTTCCCTAATGCAGCTCCAGGGCATGGAGTTGAAGGCGGTGGCGATGTCGAGAGGCACCGCCAAGATAACCCCCCCTCTGGCCACTGCATCCCCCGTCGTGAGGGCTCTCACGCGCATGATGGCGTCCACCGTAGAGCGCCTCTTGCGGAAACCAAACTGGTGTTCCGCAAGATCCGGCCCCGTCCCCGCAAGGTGCTCGGCGAAGGCGGTTTGCAATGACTCTTTCAAAGAGCTTGCCCACCTCGTCGAGCAGCACCACGGACCGGTATGCGGACGGAGAGTCCGCAGGGCGCCCCGGCTTCCGAATGAGGACCAGCTTCCCCGTCTTCCAACGAAGCGGGAATTGGCCTCTCTCCAAGCATGCGCTTAGGAGCCCCTCCAGTCGGGGCCCGAGAGCCTCCGAGGCCAGGACCCAGGCTTTGCCAGGCAAGCCATCGGGTCCTGGGGCGGTATTCCTGGCCTTGAGCCTACGTACCGCCACTCTCAGGTAGGCTGATATATACTTGTGGGACAAAAACCTATTAAAATAAAATAAGATAATAGAAAATACTTAACTGTGAGGTAGCGGCGTGGAAGTGCAAGTAAGCGGTGACAGAGCGAAATAAGTCCCGGCAATTTGCAGTAGCATCTTCCTGAAAACAGCTGAAAAAAAAATCAAACTGCAGTTGCCAATCCGCTAGCTAAGCGTGGTAACCATGGCAATTATCCACTCTATGGGGGCAGTCTATGTTTAGCAGAGGACTTTTGGTGGTCCGTAAGTCTCATGGTAATGCCGTCTGTTATCGTTAGATAAAATACACAAAATACTGATATTGAATTTTGTTAGCTGGTCTATCCAAAACGCTTTATAATAAATATAACTAAGAATTATATATTGATTTAGGAGTAAACGCCGGCTTCACAAACCTGACTCACACAGAACAGGTCTTACCTAGTACGGGGTCAACATTTAATTTAAGTAATAAAGTGAGCCGTAATAATATTGTAAAAACTATAAAGTTAACGGACAACCAACACACCCCAAAATAAAAAACCCCAAGAACCCGATGCCCACCGCCCACAAAAAAACAAAAAAAAAGAACGGGTTTATTTATTGCATACATACAAATATCATACATATTTACACCATTTAGCAGACTTTGTGTTTTATAGAATGTCCAATTTCTACATCAACACGTAAAAGTTGGACGTAGATCGTAGCGTCTCCTACTAAAGGGCAATTTACCTTGATGGCCAAGTTTAGTGGATATGCGTTTGCAGTACCAGATGTCATGAATCTTTTCAATGGACTGGAAATTTTCATTTAGGCGTAAATAAAATTATTTTACCGCCATCTGTCGGAAGCCATAAGAGATATCTGTCAACTTACATTGTCGCCTGTTATAGCATAAATGGAATGAATGGGTGTTATTGATTCTCTTATTTTAACACGATAGTTTAATTTTAAAATAAAATACTTAAAAACTCATTCATTTGTAAGCAGTGTGCTATAATGATAACCTATTAAAGTCAGATTGCCTAATAATTTTTACATTGTTTCCACACGGCGGGTTTCCAACCGCAATTGTTTGTAATTTTCATTTTTTATCAGTAAAATGCTGCCGTTACAGTTTTCCTCTGTCGCCTCTTACTACACCCACGGGATTATATAAGGTATAGATATTTATAAAACAATACTGAAAAACTAAATATTTTCCTAGGGTCGCTGACATCAAATCTTTCTACAACTACTTAAATATTAATTTGCAAATCATTAATTTGCAACCTACCCACACTCAGTCTAATCTAGCCCCGTTACATACCCTTAACTTAGTTTTAAAGGTAACGTATTCATGTACAATAGCGACGAGGTGGGGCGTTTGACGCGTTTAAAAGACATTCTCTCTTTTATTTATAGTGTGTTATATATCCTTAGTGGCAGGCGATTGAAATGTATGACATATTCATGAAATCAAAATTCAAATCAAAATTGAAAAAATCAATTATAATAAAGGTTTTAAAAATTAATTAGGTAATATCCGCTTAATAAAATAAAACTAAGTATCTTAACTTATTTGAAGAGCTCTTCCCGTCAACTCGTGCACTATCCCCATCACCCCTAACCCCAGCATCACTATTCACAACACCACTACACCAGGAAAGACATACCACCGTCGATAATATGACCCTTATTTCGCCTCTATGCGAAGAACCTTTAGGTAAAATAAGCTTTTCGATGGCTGAGCACTTAATGGCTCTGCAAACTAGATAATACACATCATTTTATGTCATTACGCTGATATTAGCTAATTCATCAAAACATCTTTTATATGAAAATTCGCCGTTACTTGCTTGGCAATTGGCATACTCGATGAACACAATATATTACCATATTTTTATGATGAACCTCAAAACGATTGCCAAACCGGCTATTATGACCCACTTAATACTCTTCACTGACGTTTTCGGCTTACACTTAGTGTACTTGGCGTTCGGATTGCTTGATATTTATATATTACAGTATCCTAGGTAGTGCATAATGTGTTAAGTGTGTTGTTAATGACTGAATTGAAACGTATAAAATGAACTTCACTGCTGGCCGTCAAGACACACAGCGTGTGATGGAAAAGGCTATGGTCAGAGTTTCCGCAGGAGAGTGAGAGTTCATACGTGATAGCCACGCTGCAACTATATTATGTTTGTATCACGAATGTGTCGTCTCAAACGGGAAGGACCACGATCTCACAAAACTCCAGCGTAAAATAACTGCTTCTTCATCATTGAGTGAAGCTACTTTTGCTAAGTTCTCATCCACTTGTAGTGAGGTTTCTAAATTTTAAGTAAAATCTTATGGCATGTACTGTTTCGTCCACTCATTCAATGGAAGGTCATATTCACTTTCAAACTCAGTTTCGTCACCTTCAGAACTAGTACAAAGGCCTGCATAGCGTTACGATTGCCGTTTCTGTCACCTTTTCCCACGCTTTGGATAAGAAATTTATATTTATTGGCACTACTTGTTCTTTTTTAGTTACGTGTAAGTGTAAAATGTAAACTATATATTAAAAAATATGAATTTTTGTTGCCAAAATAAATGAAAAAAAGAAGAAATTAATTGCATGCAGCATATTAATGGAAGTTTTATATTTAGATTCGATTACCTCCATTAACAGACTTAATGTTGTTTTATTTTGGAAGTTACGTGTATAGAACCGGGAACCCTCTTTACTGGATATGAGGCATTCCATCTCAATCCTTGGTGGTGTCAACGCGTTCTGAATTTTCTATTTGAATCGAGGACGGATGTAGGCGTCTATTGGCCCCAACATCCACTTAGAGTCAGGTTGACTTTATGTTCGTTTTTAACATTTATTCTATAAAATAGGAGAAGAAAAGTAAATAATTTAGCCCAGCATATAAATGAATGAGGCGACAATGAGCTGGCCGTATGGCTCAAAGAACTGAAAACCGATGAAAAAAAAGATTCTCGAGTGATAGCCTTGAAGTGCCAAGCGTGTGGTTATGCGACCCCCCACTATATGGAGTGATGACCTGATGAAACACGCTAGTAGTCAGTGGATGCAGGTACCTTGTGATGAACTGTAGTGATTGTGACAGATTTTTTTTTACAGAATAAGGGTAGCAAACGAACACACAATTCCATCTGATGGTAAGTAGATACTGCGGCTAATAGATATCTAAATCTATCCTCAGTTAATAATTGAAGTGCAAATGCGACGTCACTAAAATGCGTCTCCATATCTCTACACTCACCAAACATGACACAGCAGCTATAACCTGATATTTTACGCTAGTATTCTGTAAGACTGTGGTCCTTCTCCGGCTGAACCAACGCATTATACATTTATTATATGCAGCATGCCTCTACTACGTAATAATAGTGAGTAGTGGCCATTTAAAACGCTTTACGCATGCCCCGCTATATGATTTCTACTGAAGGCTTAGCTTTAGGGGTTACTGAAATTATATTATAAGCCAATTATACAAAGTAACAAAGGATTTTTAACAAAAGTGATCAAATTCTCCCTTTGTTTACGTCGAGCCATTGTTTTAATTTACGTATGTGATTGGTTAACAGAGAACATATTGAGATATTGATTAAAAGTTAAAGAGTACATGATTGATAATAATCTCTGGGAACGAGGAACGATTTACTAAATGTGCTGTGAATTTATGCGATTTCCTTTTTCAAAATTGTGCGGAGTATACGTGAAGCCAAAAAAGTATTTAGTATACTTATATATTGCATATTTGATATTTGTGTTATAAGTATTAATGTGCAGTTGAAAGTAAAATACTGCTAGCTTAAGTTACAAACCCAAAGAATTTACGAATTACGGTCGAAATTCAACCACAAGTTATTATAATTTTGGGTAACAGCGGCGTTTTACGTTTCGAATACGCACATATGTGTGTCTAAAAACGGAAATGGAATTTTGCGTTCAATACAATCATCAGATTGCTTTGATGAGATTGTATCGTCGATATCGAGCAAATTAATTGGTTGGAAAATAGGAATGGCACTGAATTTTGTAATTCATGTTAGCTTATGACGTGGTAAATTTTTTCTTTTTTCTTTCTGTTTGTTTTTGCTTTCTGTTTTCTAGCGTAACGAAAGAATTAGTAGTCCACTTTTTCGTTTATCGATTGCCCTTTAGCTTGTAAAACAATGTAATGTCCTCCATACTGCAATTCGGTTACAACGGTCTATGTCAATAAGGACTAATCAGCGCAGGACAGTATTGTAGTACACTCACGCAGGTGTACTCTTCAATCTCCAACTCTCGTAGTGCGATAAGTTGACTACTATTGATTTATTTATTTTATCTTCAAGGGAAACATACATAATTTTACACATATTAATCATGAATTTAACAATAAAGTTTCCACAGTTTTACTTGCTAGCTACTACATGGCTATAATACTGTTACGAGCTTGAGGTTCGTGACAATAAAAAACTGCCGATTGAATTACCAAAATTAACTCTTTAATTCACTTTACACTAATTAAAACTTAGAACACTAATAATTAACCACACTGGTTCACTTTATTTCAACTTTATCGCAACAATACCATATAATTGTTTTACTATATAGTGCTTTTAAAGGCACGGGGATGAAGCAACGACAACTCTCTGACTGTTACTGAGAATTTCTTAACATATACCTCCAGTTGTTGACTTCAGCCGGACCCGGGAATCGAACCCGGATCACAACTATCATCAATCGGCCTCATCTATCTACCACCAATGAGGCTACACCAATGAAAACATAAAGTGCCTCCTTCATTATTTTATCCAATGTAAATAGCAGATAATTTCAAGGCAGCATCGTCAAAGGTGTGATACGTCCGGTGCTGCAATCGGATTGATCTATCAAGAGAGGTGATTACAGCAGGTCCTTTTAAGAATTGAACAATGTTACTGCCACTGACTAATGAAGAAACAAGAATTAATTAACATAATTTTTTTCTTCTGTATAATTTTTAATTCGTACGAAATATTTTGAACACATTTTGACCGTATGCATTAACTTGAATGTCCGCAAATGATCCTAGATCCTATGACTAAATGATCCAAATTAGTAAGTTTCAGGGAAACTTCACATAGCATATCTCTGAGGACGTACCGACACGAGGATCAAAATTGTTCAAACCAAACATACGAAACCAACTTAGTTATCTATTTAAACTAACTTAGTTATGCAATGTTAATAAAACTTATCTGCATTTTCATTAATAATTTCTTTCAAAAATAAGTTAAAACTACTTAAATATATATGGTAACATCTCAATAAATAAACGTTTATTCGATTGTGTAAATAACAATGGCGAAATATTTGTTAATATTATTTACAAGCATCTACAAATTAAATCTTTATGGATACCAATAAAATAATTTTATGTTATTTATTTTCAACTATGTTAAAACCTGTCTTAGACTTAAAATGAAACCATTTTTATTGAAAACATACAACACATTTTCGTTTGAATTACTTGGAACCAAGCAAAGAATTCAAAGTATTTTATTAATTTATTATTTGTATTATCTATTGCACCAACAACAATGTCCAAAAGGCAAGCTTATTTTTGTAGCAAAATAAACTTCCGTAGTGTCAATATTGTTATTAGATGGTATAACAATGGAAGGTCAGATTAAAATTAGACATATTAAAGTAGATGATGATATTAAGGTGTTCCGTCTCGACTATATATTAGTAATCAACGAAAGTTTGTAAGTTAGTCGTTAGTAATTTGTTAGTGTTATTTTGAGTAGAGGACTTGTAAAATGCTATAATTATGGTGGTGATGATGACAATTATGAATTTATTGATGATGATTATGATTACGATGACGACGATGATAATGCATATACCAGGGTCTCTTCATAATGTAAAGCTCTGCAGTCAAGTTCTTTGATTTATTTACCCGTTAAAGTTGCTATAAGCGTAAAGATATACTTACTTTAAATATGTGTTATATTGAGAACATAATATATAAAACGAGTTTTATAAAACTATAGCCAATATATAGCAATGATAAGAATGTACTCAAAGCGAATGTACTATAATTATTATGGCGTTACTTGCCCTAACGGAATTTCCGTCCCTTTTTATTACCTTCTATAACATATAACGGCCCCTTTCCTTCCGACCTCAGCATATTTGTACGCGTTAGTTTTTATATTACCAAAATATAATCCTTTTAGTTTTTTTAAGTTAACGTTTACTTTTTATTAAAAATTTAAGGAACATCACAAGCTAGAATGTCATTTAAACACTTAGACTAAAATTTCATCCCTCATTTTTCCACTCGTACTGGTGGATTTTCTTTGAATAATTCAAATTTTATTAAATAGGCTCAGAAATAAAATCCACTTAATTAAAAAGAAAACCATTAACACTCCACCATACGCACGAGACACACGCGTGCTCCAGACATTTATTTTTGCCTATTAATACGTAAATAATGCAAAAAGAATCTGTTCTATAGCTGTTTTTGGTGTTTTAGTGTGTTGTTTTAACGTGTCGACGGTGCCGGTGCACGAATGTCTTATTCTTAAAATTTTAATTGATCTTATGGAACGCCTGTCCTCAACACGTCGTGTCATAACATATTTGACGTGTGAGTGAGATAAGACAATTTAGCTATTTCTTCATTAATTATGAAATTTGTGGAAAATTTTGTACATTAATGCATGTTAACATTACTAAAGCTTATAGCTTTTAATAACATAACATAATTCTATTTGTATTATTGTTTAAAAATCGATTATAATATTTTAATTATACACCGATGGTATACAAACCCTCAATTATTATGGGGCAGAGTAGAGCCTCGTACGTGTGTTTACGTATTTATATTTTATGTCACTAGGTGTTAAAATCATTTCACATTTGACGAAAACTCACGTAACAACAGACAAATAAAAAACATTCCGTGGAATTAAGAACCTATTAATTTTCTTGGTTTTCTTTTTTTAAGTTAGCATTAGGTTTTGTAATGGTTTATAATCGTTAAAAAGGTGTATCGTTTTATATTAATAATAGCATGTACATTTTCTCAATGGCTCTTAATGTGTATTATTCCATTTTTAAATATTGCCTTTTCAAAATAGTGTAGGTGGATATAATTTAATTCTTTAAATTTTTGAGATCGGCTGTTTCATTTTATTAAATGTTTTGAACGTTTTCTTTTTGTGTTTTGGATATCATAAGCTCAAAGTTTTTACTAAAATATTATTTAACTTTTTATATATAGAATAAGAGTAACAAACTAACGCGGATTAAAACTACTTTTACGGATTTTATCGCGTTTAAAAGGCCGGCAACGTACCTGCAATTCCCCTTTTGTTGCAGTTGTTCATGGGCGGCGGTAATCACTTACCATCAGGTGAGCCAATCAGGTATGCTCGTTTGCATCATCTCCTATAAAAAAGACCAATCACAACCCGACGTACTCAACTGTTGGCCGTTAAAATAATAAACAACAAACCACCATGAAACGTACTTCTACACTCCAACTACGCAACGAATCGGTGATCACCGCGAGGATAGTAAACGACCATATTGCGAGGCTGTCTTTTATTAGAGATCAAGTTTAAATATATAATAATAGAGAATAGAGGTGAGCCAGAAACATTTGTTTGTTCATTAGCTGAATGCAACGCCATCATTATTATTTTTTTAAATCTCCAACTGTTCCAGCGCACACAGTCGCAGCTCTTTATTAGAAGTATGTAAGACTTTATATGTTTACACTAAGCTCTTTTAGATAATTTCTCTTACTTAATGGAACAGCGAACGGACGATTAATGTATGGTTGTGTTATCAACTTCCTATTTGGTGACATGGCACATTCAATTTTGCCTTATTTCATGAAAACTATTGTGGGACGTCCGATTGTGGCGAAAAAGCCCGAGAGTAAAATATATACGATAGAAATGCGGTCATTAATGACCGCATTTCTATTTGAACTAGGCTGAATCTTAATGACAAGTTAAGAAATCGTGTGATAAAAAGTGTGGTTTAGAAGATGATGTTGTGACTAGGATTAAGGAATGAATACTTTGTCGATTTGGTCATATTGGAAGAATGAAGGATGAAAGAGTGACAAAGCCAATTTATGTTGCATAATTACTTATCCATCCATCCAATATAATTACAGAAGAGTTGAGAAGGGAAGTTCTATACGAAATTGGCAATATATTGAAGATGGACCAGAAGAAGACTACCCTTAACCGACAAGCGTGTATAGTATGGATGTAAATTAGGCAAGAGTGGTGTGTTAGGATCGTACCAAATGTTAGTCCGTAGTCTCTGCCTACCACTTTTGGTGACAGGCGTTCGAGCCTTTTATGAAAACTACTGAATTTATTTTAATGATAACTATACCTTGCCTTCTGAAGTAAGGGTGTAAGAATATTATCCACAACCCCATAACATCAGGAATAGGAAACTGAAGCAGAAAGTTAGCTGTAGCATCTTCCTGATAACAACTAAATAATAAGTGACACGGGCTTTCTATTACTTGAGTCCTGGCGAGTTGCGAAATTTTAATCATTTTTCATTATTTCAATATTTTTTTTGAGGTGACATGGTACACCTATGAAAAGGTCTTGTTTTTCAAACCGGTAGCCTTTGAAATGCATAAAAGTTATGAACAGTTTTGAGCGTGAAGTGCGTGTAGTTAACCATTCCTTGGAGAAGTGGCCAAGATCATATATGGCGTTAAAAAGTTAACGAGGGCATTAATTTTTTTTTTCGATAAGTTTGAGTACCTCTTTGTGAACATCATCTGAGCTAGCCGATTTTTCAATTTTAGGTTTTTTTTAGAGTTTTTGTAACTTCGCCTTTCAGAATTGTATACTCTTCACTCAAATCACAGGTCAGGTCAATAAATCTGTTTAGGCTTTATCGGGACTTTAGAAATAAAATGAGTGGACTGTATTAACAATAGGTTTAGTGCCGTAAAACCTCTAAACAAACGTATTATAAATTGAAAAATAAAGTGCCTGTCTGCTACCGCGTCTCGCCGCTGAGTGAGGTACAGAAGCACCCGCGCCGCCGCGAGGCCAGCGACCGGTCCGCGCCCCCACCCGTCCATCATTTTGGCCGAGGCAAGATGACGCCCGCCGATAAAACATGGCTGAACTACGTGAATCATCAGCGAATATTGACCAAACATATTATGCCTACTAACCTAGTTATAAGTTTAATTATAGGTAATACTAATATAGTATGAGCCTTCTATATCTCAATTTCACAAGCAACTCAAGTGGCTGCCAGTTAGACTTCATAGGAACACTTGATTGTTATGTCACCTCTATAATATCTTGTACAATACATCCTCTTCCTCATACCTTAGAAGCTGATTTTCCATAACCATCCTTTGGATAAACTATGCAGATACCTCGTTAAAATCTTCATCATTTTTCCGTCCATAATTTTGGTTTTTACTTCTATTCCTTTTCTATCCACGCGGTTACGTTATGAAACTCACTGCCGCATTATATAAGAGGTTCCGAAATTATGTTGGCATTTAAGAAACCCGAATTGAATAGTTTCTTTGCATCTTATTAATTATTATAATTAATTAGACTGGAATAATTATTATAATATAATTATATTTTACTGTATTATATAAGTATAAGTTTTTATTAATTATACGTTATTATCGTATGCATGTATTATTTTTTTATTATTTAACATAATTTAAGTAACATTTTGCACATTAGCAATTATAATATATGCATTAGTTTGCCTTTTTAATATATTTTTCTTTATGGGTTAACTGGAAGATCTATCAGCAAATTATGGAATAAGTTGAATATTTGTACGGACTCACTATATGACTGTTTCCTGTATCTTGTAATGTGTACATAAATAGATACAAAAAATCCAACCCTATGGGTGTAAAAATGAGGAATAAAACTTGTCCAATAAATCTTACAGAATACTAGCGTAAAGTAGCAGCATAATAATCTTAATGCTGCTTTATTTTGTATGGTGAGTACAGAGATTTGGAGACCTTTTTATTGGAAACAAAGCATTCCATCTTAGTTCTCAAGGGTAAGAAACGCATCGGCATTTTGATTCTTAATTGAGTATATATACATGTCTATGGGCCACAGCATCCACTTACCATCAGGTGAACTCCGCGTTAGTTTAATGATTTCTTATATTTACGCGAACACTATACATTGATTAAAACTACTTTTACGGATTTTATCGCGTTTTATTTATATTAATTTTAGTACCGAAATCGGTATTAAAATTAATACTACCGAAATCGCTAATAATTTCGGAACCTCTTATATAATGCGGCAGTGAGTTTCATAACGTAACCGCGTGGATAGAAAAGGAATAGAAGTAAAAACCAAAATTATGGACGGAAAAATAATGAAGATCTTAACAAGGTATCTGCATAGTTCATCCAAAGGATGGTTATGGAAAATCAGCTTCTAAGGTATGAGGAAGAGGATGTATTGTACAAGATATTATAGAGGTGACATAACAATCAAGTGTTCCTATGAAGTCTAACTGGCAGCCACTTGAGTTGCTTGTGAAATTGAGATATAGAAGGCTCATACTATATTAGTATTACCTATAATTAAAGTTATAACTAGGTTAGTAGGCATAATATGTTTGGTCAATATTCGCTGATGATTCACGTAGTTCAGCCATGTTTTATCGGCGGACGTCATCGCGCCTCGGCCAAAATGATGGACGGGTGGGGGCGCGGACCGGTCGCTGGCCTCGCGGCGGCGCGGGTGCTTCTGTACCTCACTCAGCGGCGAGACGCGGTAGCAGACAGGCACTTTATTTTTCAGTTTATAATACGTCTGTTTAGAGGTTTTACGGCACTAAACCTATTGTTAATACAGTCCACTCATTTTATTTCTAAAGTCCCGATAAAGCCTAAACAGATTTATTGACCTGACCTGTGATTTGAGTGAAGAGTATACAATTCTGAAAGGCGAAGTTACAAAAGCTCTAAAAAAAGCTAAAATTGAAAAATCGGCTAGCTCAGATGATGTTCACAAAGAGGTACTCAAACTTATCGAAAAAAAAAATTAATGCCCTCGTTAACTTTTTAACACCATATATGATCTTGGCCACTTCTCCAAGGAATGGTTAACTACACGCACTTCACGCTCAAAACTGTTCATAACTTTTATGCATTTCAAAGGCTACCGGTTTGAAAAACAAGACCTTTTCATAGGTGTACCATGTCACCTCAAAAAAAATATTGAAATAATGAAAAATGATTATGTCGCAATGCCGGTAAAGCCCGTGTCACTTATTATTTAGTTGTTATCAGGAAGATGCTACAGCTAACTTTCTGCTTCAGTTTCCTGTTCCTGATGTTATGGGGTTCTGGATAATATTTTTACACCCTTACTTCAGAAGGCAAGGTATAGTTATCATTAAAATAAATTCAGTAGTTTTCATAAAAGGCTCGAACGCCTGTCACCCAAAGTGGTAGGCAGAGACTACGGACTAACATTTGGTACGATCCTAACACACCACTCTTGCCTAATTTACATCCATACTATACACGCTTGTCGGTTAAGGGTAGTCTTATTCTGGTCCATCTTCAATATATTGCCAATTTCGTATAGCTTCTTCTGTAATTATATTGGATGGATGGATAAGTAATTATGCAACATAAATTGGCTTTGTCACTCTTTCATCCTTCATTCTTCCAATATGACCAAATCGACAAAGTATTCATTCCTTAATCCTAGTCACAACATCATCTTGCAAACCACACTTTTTATCACACGATTTCTTAACTTGTCATTAAGATTCAGCCCAGTTCAAATAGAAATGCGGTCATTAATGACCGCATTTCTATCGTATATATTTTACTCTCGGGCTTTTTCGCCACAATCGGACGTCCCACAATAGTTTTCATGAAATAAGGCAAAATTGAATGTGCCATGTCACCAAATAAAGTATAAAACAACACATTAATCGTCCGTTCGCTGTTCCATTAAGTAAGAGAAATTATCTAAAAGAGCTTAGTGTAAACATATAAAGTCTTACATACTTCTAATAAAGAGCTGCGACTGTGTGCGCTGGAACAGTTGGAGATTTAAAAAAATAATAATGATGGCGTTGCATTCAGCTAATGAACAAACAAATGTTTCTGGCTCACCTCTATCCTCTATTATTATATATTTAAACTTGATCTCTAATAAAAGACAGCCTCGCAATATGGTCGTTTACTATCCTCGCGGTGATCAGCGATTCGTTGCGTAGTTGGAGTGTAGAAGGACGTTTCATGGTGGTTTGTTGTTTATTATTTTAACGGCCAACAGTTGAGTACGTCAGGTTGTGATTGGTCTTTTTTTGTAGGAGATGATGCAAACGAGCATACCTGATTGGCTCACCTGATGGTAAGTGATTACCGCCGCCCATGAACAACTGCAACAAAAGGGGAAATGCAGGTACATTGCCGGCCTTTTCTTGAAGGTCCCTAAGTCGCATCGTTTAGGAAAAATCTCTGGTGGTATTCGATTTTACAAGGAAGTTGTTCGAGGAAGATAACTTCTTTCAAATTGCACAGTGGTGGACCGCCAGTCATCCAGGTGGTAGGGATGGCATCGCGACTTTTATCGCGATGTGCGATGGTGAAATTGTGCGGTCGAAATCATTTCGAACAATTCCTCAGAGCACTCCCGAGGAACGAGGCATTCCATCTTAGTTCTCACGGGTGACAACGCGTCTGCATTTCGATTCGTAATCGAGGATAGATATAGATATCTATGGGCCACAGCAACCATTTACCATCAGGTGGACTGTGTGCTCATTTGTCACCCTAACCTATAAAAAAATTACACTAAAACATTGCTATCTCTCAGACCAACATTTTCTAGTCTATGAGAACATATAAATTTCTTCAGGCAAAGGATTCATCTTTAGTTTTTTTTTTAATGAATAAGCGTGTCAAACGAGTATACCGTTCACTTGACGGGAAAGAAATAATATTACCCAAAGACATCCTTGATTAAGAATTAAAATGCACAATGCTTTGAACTAAGACCGAATGCTTCACTTCCATTAAAAAAAGGTTCTCCACTTCTTTACACTCATTATACGAAAGACAGCAGCATTAAGATGCTATTTCATGCTGTTATTCTATGAAAACGTGGTCCTTTCCTGGTGGTGCAAACCCATTCGTATTATAACCACAATATAGCTGCAATATACCAGGTATAAAATTATTAATCGTTGAAAATATCTGACCGCTGCAATCAGAAAAGAAAATGCTTTACATTATAATGAAGCAGGATTTATTTAAAAAAAATCACAAAGGAACCCTCATGAGTGAATCGCTGACGTAGTATTCACAAATGAAGGTCCTCATTTACGAAGGTGTGTCATCAGACCTACTTACCTTTCAAATTGAGCAGGACATATTCAGCAGAATAAAAGGTCGATTGTTTGTTTAAAAAGTTACCTTAATTGGAGTTCTCTTTCGTAAAAACAAAATTATTTTATTTTAGGTGTTTAATTTTATTATTTATAGGATCCCAAGCAAATGATAGCACCCAGCAAACTTCTTTATTGCAATTACTATGTTTTTGTTTTTAAATTTCAATAGTTTCGCGAATCATCCTTCTATTCTTAGAATATCGGTGTTTTAATGAAGCTTTTTGAACGAAGAACGAAGTTTTTCAAAAAACGAAACAAATCTGATGTAATGATAGAGGCGATCCTGTACGTTTTCACAGACTGTAGAATTTCCAGAGCATCGATTCTTCACATCCGCTATTTGTTCTTTTACGCAGGTTTTTGTTGGTCTTTTAGTTTGTCCTATGTAAGAATCTATGTGAATGTGGTCTCACATTCACAATCATACATCTTGCAGAGAGATATTATATTACATTTCACACAGCAGACATATGCTCGTCTGTGACTGGTTTCACTCATTCACTGTGACGTTGGCGTGGGACCCGAAGCTTTTTGTCATGTTGGACCAGGCGGCCAGGTGTTAGCTGTCAAAGATCCCTTGAACCAAAAATTTTCCCACGGTAGGTAACTGTGAAGGATGGTGGTGAGAATCAACATCTGAACATCGATCTTTATGGGTCTTTTCTCAATAGACATTGTGGCTTAATTTGTTATTAGGATCCCGAATTACTAATAAATCAAGAAAAGCTACAGAACTATTTGATTTTATTTATTACAGGCGATATGCCTTCAGCTTTGGACGGAAGATTTCTGGATCTCGACAACAGCAATTTAATGCAAAATTAAACCACCTAGGAACCCAACAGAACGTACAAAAAAAGCATCAAAATCCTTTGAGTCGTTTTTTTTAGCTTTGGCGAAACTAACGGGCAGCATTTGATTTTTATACATGTATATAGAGATGGTCCACTGCTGAACATAGGCCTCCCCCAAGTAATGCCACAAAGCACGGTCCTGAGCCACCTGCATCCATCGACTTCCTGCATGTCTTACCAGGTCGTCACTCCATCTAGTGGGGGGTCGCCCTACACTACGCCTACCGGTACGAGGCTGCCACTCGAGAACCTTTCTTCCCCATCGGTTATCGGTTCTTCGAGCTATATGGCCGGCCCATTGCCACTTCAGCTTACTAATCCGTTGGGCTATGTCGGTCACTCTGGTTTTACTGCGGATATCCTCATTTCTGGAGATGGAAGATTTGATTTAGATGTGGACAGGCGTGTCGCTGCCGGGAACAAAGTCAATGGTGCCTTGAATGCGTTAGTCAAAAGGCAAGGCGTAGTGAAGAGTGTACGCCTTGCAATACATAATGCAGTGTTGGTGCCGACTTTGTTATATGGCAGCGAAACCTGGGTATGCCAGAAGAAGCATAAAATCAAGTTGAATGCAGAGGAGATGCGATCTTTTCGTAAAATGTGCGGCGTTACCATAGCCGACCGAAAGCGAAACGAAGAGATTCGCAATATGGCAGGATTGAAAGATGACCTTATCACAAAAATTTATAGGGGCGTACTCCGGATGGTTTGGGCACGTTGAGCGAATGAGTGAAGACCGAATGGTGAAGAAAATACATAGCGCGAAAGTAAATATTAAAAGGTGTCGAGGTAGACCGAGACTAACTTTCGAAGACCATGTGAGCAAATTACTCGAAGAGGGGAAATTCAAAAGTACTCGGATACCTAGTCGTGCATGTATGAAGAAGTTAATGAACCTGAAAGAAGCGAAAGAGGTATGTAAGAATCGTGACACTTAGCGATCTGTTCTCTCTGGCTACCCCGTTAGGGATTGTGCGTGAAGATAAGTAAAGTAAGTAAAGTATATAGAGATATTAGATTCAAATCATTGATTTTTGGCAAAACAAAGAAATTGCAATTGTTAGGTCTAGACTGCCTTTTTAGAAGCTAAAAATGACTTTTAGTACTCTCAGTGTACGCTAAATAATTGTCATAATGCAATAGGAGAATTTTAACCACATTTTTATTGAATATTTGTGGATATCTATTGAGAGGCCTTCGTTGAGTTACTAACTTTTGATAGGCTGTGATGTAGATATTGACGATTCTGTGGAAACCTGATTATCCTCCGATTGACTACCCAATTATGTTGTGGCAATAAACAATGTTGTTGTCGTTGATTGATCGGTGTGTAAAACCTTCCCTGAAACTTCTGGATCTTACTTAAAATCTCAAGTCACTCCATGATGCTGCCACAGTCAATCTTGGGTCAATTTAGTCACTTTAGTAACAAGAATAAAATTGCCTTAAGTGTCTCTATTTATCATTGCTTAAAAGTCAACATCATCTTTTATTATCCCTTCGGAAATTCACTGCTGAACGTAGACCTCCCTCAAGTAATGCCACTAAACGCAGGCTCACTTCCTGCATGTACTAGTACGAGGGTGTCACACACCAGAATCTTCCCCATCGATTATCAGTTCTTTGAGCTATATAGCCACTACCAGTAATAAATGAAACTTTTTTAGAATTTAATTTAACATTATCATTATTTCAGTTCTGTATTTTATTCCAACTTGCTCTACTCTGATAGAGTAGCCAGTATAGTTAACAACTTTCGACGCGTATAAAAATTAATTTACGTTTAACCGTCTTTAAAATGAAGGCTTCAGAAGTTTAACAAATTTGTTTCATTTATTTTAAAAACGTCCCCACCACACTAGGATTTTCGCCTGTATCGAGGGGACAGTTTACGTACATAAATTTCTTACGGACTAAATTCAGACCTGGGCCAATTATTTATAGGTCATACAAATACTTGTTTTGTACGCAATTCAAATCCGCATCCATAAGCGATTCAAAGTCACAGAAACGTCATATAATATATGGTCGGAGAAAAAGTTACTACGTATTGTATATACAAATTCTAGGCATTTTATTTTCAGTTTATTTACATTTAATTATATTAAATATGTGCCATTTTGTTCGATAACTAGTTTCCATCTTGTAAGTAGTGATATAATTTCATTGCTGTAGAAATCTTGGGATTTTTGATTTAAAAAAATGTAACAAGTAGTTTTGACAGTCCTCTTATGATGTTAACATAGCAACAGGTGAAAATTTAAGTGTACAAGCTAGTACTATATGGTGGATGCATTCACATTTCCCAACCAAGCTCTTTCAATTTTTTCTCAGTGGCCAAAATTTTTGTGGTCTGTCGTTATCATGATGAAAGACTACTCCTTATGTTGATCAATTACAGCTGCTTTTTCTAAATTTTTTGCTTGAGCCTCATTAGTTGTTGGAAGTAGAGATCCGAATTGGTGGTTTTGTTCGGCGATTAAAGCTCATAATAAACAATGCCCTTCCAATCCCACCATATACACAGTATGACATTTTTGCGTGTAAAGCAGGGTTTCGCTACAGTTTGTGGAGTTTGACTAGCCTTTGTGAAAGAGTTCAAGTTTTCGCACGTTTTTGTCGTAGGTGGTCCATTTTTTATCACCATTGATCATTTTTTTCAAAAATGTTTCGATTTCAACACGTTTCAATAGAGAATCGCAAATGAGTACACGATTCGTTAGGTTTCTTTCAGTGAGCTCGTGTGGTAACCCAATATCGAACTTTTTTGTATAGTCAGACTTTTTTAAATATGTCAAAATTGTTTTGTGTTCAATCCTCAATTTCAAGGCTATGTTGAAACTACAAATATGCCGATATTGCTCCACTTTTTCAAAAATGGGGCATCGACTTTATCCATGTGAGGGCCAGACCAGAGCTAGCTGCATCATTAACTTAACTTTGTGTTACTCTTACTGATACTGAATTATATCCATAAACATCACATAACTTTTTAGCGGCTTGAGTAGCATCTTTCCTTTTTTTGTAATAAAACTTCTGAATATATCGAATTTCTTTGTTAGATTCATTTTTTCATTTTGACGGACAAAAAAAAACTTGAAAATTGGCGGAAAAATGAATGTTTTTTTATGAATCTCTTTTATAATTTATAATACTAATGAAGATTGTCAGTTTACAAAGATTAATTCGGCATTATTAGTTTTATTTTTAAATATTAAAGCTTTTTGTTCCGTCGATATTTGAACAGTCAGTCAGACAGACAGTCCATTCAGCGGTGCTACATTTAGTGTCGGTATATCGAAGTGCCGAAGTGTTTGCACAATAGGACTACGATGGCTAATCGAGTATAGAACCAGATTACAAAACATATTTAACTGCAGAGAGGTGTAAGATAGGGTGACGTTATATCCCCGAAACTTCACCACTGCATTGGAAGACGTTTTCAAGATACTGGACTGGAAAAGATATGTTATTAGCATCAATGGTAAGTACATCTCTCACCTTCGACTTTCTGACAATATAGTTCTTATGGCAGAATCACTAGATGACCTAAGCACTATGCTTAATGACCTCAATAGTGACTTTCAACAGGGAGGTCTTAAAAAGAACATGGACAAAACAAAGGTCATATGTAACGTCCATACGACACCTACGCCGGTAGTTGTTAAGAGCTCCAAGATCGAAGTTGTTGACGAGTATGTTTATCTGGGACAAAGAATCCCACTAGTTAATTCCAACTTCAACCGACAGGCTAGTCGGCGCATTAAACTCAGCTTAACAGCCTTAACGAAATTCGGACTCATCTTTCCGTCAAGTCTACCTTAAAACTTGAAAACTAGATGATAAAACCAGTGCGTATTGCCAGTTATGACTAATTAATCTGAGACGTGGTCCTTCACTGCTGACCGTACGAGGACGCTCATGGTCCGAGATAGCCCAACGGATTGGTAAACTAAAGTGGTAATGGGCCATCCATAAAGCTCAAAGTACCGATAATTGATGGGAAAGAAAGGTTCTCGAGTTGCATCCTCGTACCGGTAGGCGAAGGGTGATTCCTCACTAAATGGAGTGACGACCTGGTAAGACATTTAGGAAGTCGATGCACACAGGTGGCTCAAGACCGTGCTTTGCGGCATTACTTGGGGAAGTTTATGATCAGCAGAGGACCTGTAAAGAGCTGTAATGGTGATGATGACGATGATAAGGCAGGTCGCTTAACCATCATCGTCTGCGTCACCACTTACCATGTGGGATAGTAGTCAAGCTCTGAGTTAGAAAAACTGAAAATAAATTTTCAATATGAGAAAAATAAAGAAACTAATGGAAAGGAAATTAATGAGATACATATTTCCAAGTACAAATATGATTTCTTTTGATAAATTTCTATTGAATTAACCTAATACACCAATTGATCGACATAAATCGACGTCGATCAATGGCATCGATCGACAATCGATCTATTAGTGTTAACACCCTAAGAATCATAATACATCCTGGCCAAAATTCTATATACGCTAACATTATCACCAAACGCTTATCTCATAAGCGGCTTTGAACTCACTTCTCATTTACGTAAGATCGTCTTAAGGACATTCCTTTGAAGTAATGTTAAGGAAATGATATATATTTATTTACTAATTTATTTCCTTGGGATTGGCAATGGATAATACACTATACTCATATGTATTTATATGAATGGGTAGTTGAGATGGTACTCTAATGGCTTACAAATTATAGGCGACCATGGTTAATATTTTAAATTGTTACCCTTACAGCCTCTCAGATATCCACAGCTGAACATAGATTTTCCATAGTTTGCTTTATAAGGTGTATTTGCCATAGTTACAGCGCTTTGCAAGCTGATTGACAACAGCAGCTTTTTTAATTTTTATTAGAGGACGCTGCTGCCCATCTCCTAGTTTGTTTCCCTCTGTATTCTCTTACGACACGCACGGTAAGATATCGTGTAACTTTTAAAAAATCTTACACCGCCACTGTGCGTATTAAACCATCTTATATATCACCTGTTTATAATGTCAGAAAGAGGTAGTGCCACGCTGCATGCATGCATGTAGCCGAATTGGGCCGGCACGATCGGGGAAGTACCTCTCGCTTACACGATACCGGCCTAAAGTGGCAGCTGAGCTGTCGCGTTTCGTGCGGTGTGTAAGTATCCGGTAGCCCTTGGGGTGGGGAGGGGAAAGGAGGGCAACGCATCTGTATAACATCCAGACAGATGTCTATAGGCGTCGGTAGTCATGAAAATGACTGCGACTGCTCGTTTGCCCCCTTATAATATAAAAAAATGTATAACTATATAAATACAAGAATTAAAACAATTAGTTGTACAATTAGTTATAAAGGTATAAGATAAAGGCACCTTTCCTCATTTTCGAGTTTTTTTATACATACTTACAATAAATCTTTTAAAGAAGTGTTAATAAAGTATTAGCCACTATCTCTGAAAAATTTCAAAAAATTAATATTTAATTTTTTGAAATTTAATATTTGTAGTAGAGCCACGTTACAACTATACTATGGTTGTAGCACGAATTGATCAGCTCGACCGAAGTAAGACCATGCTGTCAGAGAATACCAGCATAGAATAGCAACTTAATGCCGCTGTGTTTCCTATGATGAACGTAGAGAACCGGGTACCCTTTCAACTGGAAACAAGGTATTACATCTTAGTTCTCAACAGAGACAACGCATTTGCATTTCGATTTTTAAGTAAGGGTATATATAGAGAGCGAAGCCCATAAATATGTCTACGGGCTGCAGCATCCACTTACCGTCGGAAAGGCTGTGTGCTCGTCTGTTATCCTTATTCGATAAAAAAACTCATTTTTTATTTCTAACTTAACTTTTTATTCACGTCAAGCTTTTCCGTCTTTAATATAATTACAATAACGTTGTTGATGATTGGAATATCCTCATTATTCGAAAGCTGTGGCCCCTAAGAGCTAATTTTCTATAAAACTATATTAATGAGAGATATTAGGAGTACTCATCGCTCTTCCTGTATTGAAGTTGGTTAAAAGCTGAAACCCGACAGTAAGAGCTCTTACCGCACAAAAATCAACAAAGATGTAATTCAAACGTAACGTTGATGGTACTTATCACTGACTCGCGTTTAATAATTAATGTGGAAACCCTGTTAATATGCACTTGTGATTTATTCCGCCTTTCTAAATTAAAGACATAATATTTTGTTATGTCATTCAGTTGATAGGATTTAAGTTTTATAATTAAAATTATTTAATATGTTTAATTAAATTATTATTCATAGCATAATTTATTAAGAAAGCAATTAGTATCAGTATCTGCTTTAGCTTATTCGTACAATCAAATTGATGGTACTGTTAGAATGACTCGCCTTGGATGCGTTTTAAAAAGGATACTTTTTACTGCTGCAAAACTAATTTTATTTAATTACACATCGGAATTTTATAAATTATGAGAAAGTTTTGTACCGAAGAAAGGTTAGAGTTTGGCCGCTTAATTTATGTAAAAATCTCTTTTATCTACTTTACATAATGCTTACATGGTCATGGTCATGATCTTTGTTCATGTAAAAAGAATTAAAGAGGAAAGAGAGAAAAGCAAATTTATATTGCAAATATGAACGGCAGTATCGAGAAGGGATGCCATAGACGAAGGTTTATCGACCAAATTAGCGATATATTGAAAATGAGACACCTTAGGAATACCCTTAACCGACGAGCGTGTATGCATAGATATATGGATGTAAAGGGGGCAAGAGAGGTGTTTCAGTATCGTTCCAAATGGAAGGCTGTAGTCTCTGCTTACCCCTCTAAGTGACAGGCGTAAGTTTTAATGTATGTATTATAATGCTTGCAATAGAATTACTCACTTGTATATCTCGTATATCTCCCTCCTTAAGACGGAGGTTATCTTTTAAGATAAACGTAGGATACAATAAAGTCATTATTCCAAGTTAATTTAATTAACATTAGAATACTCAAGAACAGTTATATAATTAAATTAAAATATTTTTTACAATTTTTTGTACATTAGATACAATTGCTATAGTTAATACTTAACGTCAATTGACAACCTTGAACAATTAATATATATACAGGGTGTTAGTGTAAACACCGTTTTCCTTGAAACCAGTGGTTTGGTTTCACTTACAGAAGGGAAATTCAATGAATTTAAAAAAAGACTACTTTTTCACAAAAAATTTAAAAAGTTTCTGTCCGAAACCGTCCGTAAATTCGTGGATACCCTATGCGCCCGAGTGACGTAATCACTGTAAAGATCACCGCCCGCGCTAGCTACCTACAGAACATTCCAATAAAAACACAATAGGTACACATAACCTGTGATGTAACTTTTCCTTCATACTTTCATCCTGGCACAGGACAGGCAAAAATTGAGGAATTAAGGAAAAATTGAGATTTTGTTAAAAAAATGTTATTTTTCATTGAATTTACGTTCTATAAGTAAAACCAAATCATTGGTTTCAAGGACAACGGTGTTTACACTAACACTCTGAAAAAAAAAAAAAAAAAATATATATATATATATATATATATATATATAACAGTATCTTATTATTATAGTAATACGAAAATAATTCAGCTAGATCAATAATTGTATGTTTATTCTCTAATGATAAGAAAATAGGAAATTCCAATATAGTTTAGCTCAGTTTGCTATTACAAAGCTCTACATATAACTTAGTGGTAGTTAAGACATAGGGATGGAACATATTTGATTTTGCTAATAATATAGAATATAAAATTGTGTCTAGTATATTTGTAACCAGTGGCAGTAAACCTTCAATCAAATTAAAAATGGAATTTATATTTGCTGAAATAATTAAGCCGGTATTAATTTTAGAATTTTCAGAAAACGTATAATTGATTTTTTCAATTTGTCTATTTGATTTAATTTCATATTTATTCAATTAAAGTATGAAAACATTAAAATTATTGATGGTTGATTGAACAATGTGATTGTTTTTTCCATTAGTTAATATATCTCATTTTCATTTCATTCATATACTGACAATTAGAAGTAGCTTCATCGTATTTTCTGGCATCATTTTCATCTAATATACGAAAGAAAAACTTAAGAATCTCACCGCCAAATTCAAGTTATATTTTAATATGTTTAACAGGATTTTCAGAAAAAAATATATGACAACGTGTCATATTTAAGATAATAAGCGTTAATTAAAATTTCTAATGGGTTTATAATATCTTGGCAATCTAAAGTAATGATCGCAATATCCTGAGCCTTCTAACAAAACTAGACATGCTCGAAATCGATTAATAAATTTTCTTTAAATAAGGCCTTAGGTATTATTTCCACATAGGTTACTACTTTTCAGTAATCGTTGTAGAAGTATGCCATAGAAGTCGGATCGAAGTATAACCATTAACTATGTACAATTTGTTCAATCGGTTCTTAATAACTCGATCGGAGGAGAAAGAGAATGGTATTTTACGTGGTTCCAATTATGTCCATCTTAATAATTTTAAAAAGTCCCTTCCATATTGGAGACAGGGCGTTGCGCAACCTATGGTGCTGTTTAATATAGAATGGATCATCTACTTTTTAGAATTCTTTCTTTTTAAAAATTTTATCGCGAAGAAGCATAGTAGTACCTTTTTGTAGAATCTTTGCTGTTATTTACATTTTTAAGGCTTTTTCGCGGGAATATTTCATTCTATATTTTAGAATGCAAATGTACTTGTGATAGGTTGTATTTTCGCCGGAGTTGTATATGCTTCGTGGGATATACGGCTTATGTTCGTGTAATAGTTCAAAAGGAATAAGTTCGGTAGTACAGTGTGGAGTGTTATTGTAAGATAAAATTGCATTAGCAAGATAACAGTGCCAATCATCATAGATTTCACTTACAAATGATTTTAAATATTCTTTAGGAGTAGCGTGACTACGTTCTAATGCGCCATTCGTTTGCTTTATATTATTATGCACGTATTAAATAAAGATTAAAATTGGAACGAAGTTTATTGTAATAATTATTTTGGTTATTTAAATTTTTATGATATGATAAATTGGAATTAGATTTAAGATGATGGAGGTTAGGATTGGAATCCTTTGATTTATTTTTATAACACTCGGAAGAACTATGTCCGAGTTTGTGACAAATTGGGCACGATTCGGATGAATGCTGCGATAATTCACTGAATTTAAATATTTTTTCTTCCTCGGTGACATGTGTTATCGCTTCGGATAAGGTTTGAAGGTTCCTACAACGTACAATATTTAAATAACTAAAGATTCATGTCCAATAAGAAAGTATTTAAGACTATGTCTTCCATTGCGGCGAGTCTATCTAAAGCTTATTTTATATATATTTGAGAATATATATGGCCCATTGCCACTTCAGCTTACTAATCCTTCGAGCTATGTCGGTTACTCTGGTTCTACTTCGGATATCCTCATTTCTAAGTTTATCTCGTAGAATCATTCTCGTCTGGGACGTTGCCGTTTTTAAGGTGCATATAGTGGTATAGAGTCATTCTAATCTAGCTCAGACTGACGTCCGGTATACCATCGGAATAGTGTCGGATAACACTTACTTTTGAACGTTACTCAGATTTGCGTGTGGTTCCAACGATTATGTGCGCATTTTTCCTATAGAATCTCTCAAACTCACTCAAAATCTCAGGTGTCCCTGAAACGATGCTATCACACTCGGTCTTCAGCTTTGACAGTTGGCTCTTTCTGGCAGTCAGATCTCTGGCAAAAACTACGAAGCCTTGGATTCGCTCGATCGCTTCTTTAATACGAGCAGTAATAAAGTTGCGTAAGTACCGCTGCATGAACTCCGCACTGAAAACTGTTTTGTATCTCGAGGTGAAAAGTTTTGGGACTTTGGATTAAAGCAAGTGAAGGACTTAGAGTTGACTTCATTAGACGAGACATCTCTAACTTAACGTTTAGGTTTAGTGTACCTATAACCATTCAGTGATCTCTGCTAGTTTTCACCCTTGCGATCACTGAGACGTCACTGAACAGTTGCTGTCTAGTCGTCATACTGAAAACTATCTTATTTTTTGTATCAATGATACGGTCCTTACTCCTTACCCAATCCTAAGTATAAACAACTGCATTTGGCTGCACTCAATTATAGCCGGGTAAACATACATACATTATATGTTATGCAAATAGATAAATATTTATCTATTTACTTGCGTATTGTCTCATCTTCAAAAATAAGCGTTACTATATTTATACCTAATGCCTTGTGGGCTTATGAAATTCTCTCCCAGTAAACGCTAATAACTAAGTTCTATTGAAGTTCTACCTTTAAAAATTACAATAAATGGAAAAACCGTGTCAAATATAACAGAAAAGAAAACTTATGGAAACCACTCGTTTCCTTTTTCTATTTTTCGCCGAGTGCATTTTATTTAGATATCATTCGTAGCCGCAATAAAAAGCGCGTACCAAAATACGGAAGTGAGACGAAAAATTGAATCTTCGTCAAACATAATCCGTTTGTCAAAATTTAAACGGAACGGAATTTTATCATTTCAGAAGCTCCTTGAATTAGTGGCATGGTACATCATTGCATTTGCACAATATATTTCTAAAACTATATTATTACATTTATAAATGACGTTAGAAAAAGAAATTTGAATTAAAATAAATCACAGGAATTTAGATATTAATCAATTTTATATTTACTCTGTAATATTTTCAATTATATCTTTATAAGTTTTTTTTAAAGTGGACACATTAAGTCTAAGATATAATTTAAAGTTGATTTAATAATACATAGCCGTGTAGTTTCGTCGTAAGATACTATCCCATATTATCTTGTTGGTGTCGTAGAATCGACAGGAGGAAACTGGACAGAAATGGACTACATCATCTTCCGGAATTAAAAATATTTTTTTTTTCTTTATTGTAAAGATATCGCACGCCATTGTCTTGGTAGAATGTGAGGTCTCATTAACAACTGACATCATAATATTATGTGTTATGTACACATAAGACCTGGAAAACACTCACCTGGGTAAGCTTTTAGCTGCTCTGCGATTATCGGGCGCGGTGTGATGTGGATTCTGGTCAAATGTGTCCACTATTTTTCTTTTTCCACAGGTCAGGTACAGAAAACTACCTTAGTATTCGATGAAGCAGGGAAATGAGATCTTGTTTGCTGCCAGTAACGGATCGCGTACGTAATGTGTACCGTCAAAGGCGTTAATTCTTGTGTTCACGAAGAAGTTGGCCCTTACTATTGTTTGTTGTGGGTGTGTTTCATTAAATGGTTGCTCGCTTTAAGTTAAAGAGTGCTTGCCAGTTAAAAATATATGTATTTGAAACGTTTTACGTAAGACGAAATGTTTTCCTTTCAAATTGCACTATTTTTAATTGTAGGAATTATACCTAAACGTTAATGAAAAAATATAAATAATAATATAATATCATGTATGTAACATTATGTGCTACGTTCTGGCAATAAATACATTGGATTAACTAAAAAAAAAACATAGTTGCTAACCCGTCCCCCAAGCGCGGCGACTACGACAAATATCCCCCTTATGAGTCAAATGGATGTAATTTATGATCTGAAGGCTAGGTAGCTCAGTGGCTAAACATAAGGATCATGTCAAGCCGTGGAATTTTATCAGCTGATGATACAATGCTGATAGTGAATTTCAGAAAACTAAAAAAACAGAAACTAAATTACCCCGAACAAAGCAAATTCGAAACGAGTAACTCACAAAACATCTCGAGCATGAACTACTGCAGAGTAAGCACACACCAGAGAATAATCCTATACTAGCATGAAATAGTACGTACGTTTCTACGTATTTCTACGATAGAGGTAACTCCAAAAGTTTTGAGTGTATTGCTATTTATCATTTTATTTTTTCAAAGTGTTGCAATAGAAGCAAAAACATTTAAGTTTTACCTATTCTGCAAGAAGTTTATAAATATTGTTTAAAAGTTAAATAAAAATATGACAAAAACATTTATCTTTTCAAATAAAATAACAAAAAATATGGCATTAATAATGTTTTAGTACATAAGTAAATGTTACTAAGCCGTAGAAATCCGTATCCGTGTAAACATTTGAAAGACCTGTAGTCTAACAATACACACGGGACCAGCCTTATCTTTATCAACTGCAAGAGTCCACTATTGGACATGAAAATTTCCTATTGAGGGTATTTGCAACAAATATCGGACGCTATGAAGCCTTTCTGGGGTTCCCCATAGCCGTCTATTACGATGTGAGTATTTACGGGGCGGAATGGTTTGATGAATTCTCTTACTCTTCCACCATACTGCATATTAACTGCTCTATAACGCTTACAACAATGAGATATAGAGAAAATACCACTAAGTGTTACTTTTTTTACAATTATTATAAAATAAGGGTGACAAACGAGCACACATTACACCTGGTGGTATCCTAGATTAAGAATCAATATGAGTATGATTTTGTCACTCCTGAGGACTAATATGGAATGCCTCGTTTCCAATAAAAAAGGTCTACGATACTCTACACTCATCATAAGATACACATTAGCATTAAGCTGCTGCTTCACGCTAATTCTATGAGAGTGTGTTCATAGCCCAGTCGAGCTGAACCATTTGTGCTACAACCATAATAGCTGCAGCGTGGCTCTACCACGTATACTCTAAACGTGTATACTCTAAATGTGTAGTAAATTATCAAATTAACATAATATGTGAAATAAATATCATACCGTTATTCTTCAATTTACAAACACTGAACCAATTATGTGCGCGTCAAAGTTAGAAATTCGTAAAAGCTATATTTTCTGGTTGATCTAATTTGCATCGTAACAAAGTTTTATTCTCGTCATATCAACTTTCTTAACTTGTATATAAATTTTGAAATTGGTTTTATAATTTATTCTGAAACAACAGAAATACAAAACAAAACCTATTCTTGCTTGCTTTTGTTTCTTTTTTTTTTAAATTAGTCATTCAGGTATAATTTCGTAAAATGTATTCGAGATGCATAATAGACTTAGAAATGAGGATATCTGCAGTAGAAGCAGATTAACTGATATAACTTAGCAGATTAGTTAGCTAAAGTGGCAATTGGCCGGCCATATAACTCGATGAAGAAAGGTTCTCGAGTAGCAGCAATGTACCTATAAGCAAAGTGTATCGTGGTCCACAACTAGATGGAGTGACGACATTATAAGATAAGGATGTAGCTAAAGATCATGCTTTGTGGTATTCTTTGAGGAAGGTTTATGTCAGCAGTGGACTTGCGAAGAATTGTAATGTTGATAGATGAGGTATTCATTGATAACGTACCTTTATAAATTACAACTCAAATTATGGGTATTTCTTTATCTTCTACGCAAAGGGATTTGCAAGCATATGTAAAAAAAACCATAACTTGAGGTTTCTATGTGTTATAAGTATATAAAAACGGAATAGTTAGCACACCACAATGCCCATTATTCAAGGAGTAGTCGTGTCTCAACTGACCATTGTTTCAATAATTATATGAATATCAATCAATAACCGATTGTGAAAAACTCATAGCCTATCAAAGTCTTCTGCAAAAAATAGGATTTTCCCTTAGATTACCTCATAGGAATTTATGACATAGCGGCCAGGCTTGGCCGATGGGCTGGTAACAGAAATTTAGGTTTTAAGAATTTTATCGCATATATTAACTTATTTGATATTCCCGACGTTTCGAACACCCTGCAGCACCCATGGTCATTATCATTCGGAATTTTTATTATTTTGAGTTGCTATTAGAAATATGCTGTTACACAACTTTCAAATTCTATCAGTTTCATATTCAATTAGTAATAAAAAGGGATGAAAGGAAAAATTTAAATGATCACAATCTGATTAAAACTACTTTTACGGATTTTATCGCGTTTATTTTACTTTTAATTACTTTTATTTTTAATTCCCCACGTTTCGGGTGCTTTCCACCCATGGTCACGGGGGACTGAGATGACTGACGTCCCGATGTCATTGTTAAACCCAGAGTACCTTCAGCTTTTTTAATTATTGTTTATGGTACGATCTATGCAAAATGAACTGACTATGTCCTGAGGTCTTGCGGTAGTATGCTTGGGTTTAGTTTTAATTTTATTGATTATAGGATCCCAAGCAGGTGATATTACCCAGCCTTCTTCTCTATTGAAATTAGGATGTTTTTTTTTTTTAATTTCAATAGCCTCACATATCACCCTTGGTAGGAATCGGTGTTCTTTCGTGAGGATTTGTGATCTATTAAATCTGATGTATTGGTTGGGGCCGTCTAGGATATGATCGCAAACTGCAGACTTCCCGGAACGTTGATGATTCACATCAGCTACATGTTCTTTTACGCGGGTTCTAATTGATCTTTTTGTTTGTCCTATATAAGAGAGATCACATTCACAATCAAGCTTGTACACTGCTACATCTTGTAGAGGAATATGACACTTGACGGATGGTAGGAACTGACTAATCATCTTCGGCGGCTTGTAGAATGTTCTAAAAGAAGCTCGCTTCAAGATATAGCCAATCTTGTCTGTGACACCTCTGACATATGGTAGTACAGCAAGCACACGCTCGACTGTGGCCGGCTTCACTCGGTCACTGTGACGTAGGCGCGGGACCCGAAGCTTGTTGTCGTGCAGAACTTGCTTGACGTGTTGAAGCTCGGCGGCCAGGTGTTTGCTGTCACAGATCCCTCGTGCTCTCTGTAACAAAGATTTGCCCACGGTAGCTAACTGTGAAGGATGGTGGTGAGATTCACCGTTTAAATATCGGTTTGTATGGATTTTTGTATGGGTCAAAATTAAAACTAAACCCAAGCATACCACTGCAAGACCTCAGGACATAGTTCATTTTGCATAGATCGGATCATAAAAAATAGTTAAAAATGACATCGGGACGTCAGTTGTCTCAGTCTCCCGTGACCATGGGTGCTGAAAAGCGCCCGTGACCATGGGTGCTGAAAAGCGCCCGAAACGTCGGGAATTAAAAATAAATGTAATTAAAAGTAAAATAAACGCGATAAAATCCGTAAAAGTAGTTTTATTCAATGTGTAGTATTCGCGTAAATATAAGAAACCATTATGATCACAATCTGTTCGTTCAAGGGAACTCAGCCTACTTACGGAGCCGAACAGCTAATGATAGTAAATGGTTTTTTTATAGGGTAAGGGTGATAAACGAGCACACAGTCAACCTGATGGTAAGTAGTTACTATGGTCCATAGATATCTACATCGACTTATACAACTATATTACGAATCCAAATGCAGATGCATTGTCACCCGTGAGGATTAAGACACAATGCCCAGTTTCTAGTAAAAAGAGTCTCCGGTTCTACACACTCAACCTACGAAACACAGCAGCGTTGAGCAGCTATTTTACGATGGTATTCTGTGAGAGCGGTGGCCCTTCCTCGATCGAGCCGACCCGTTCGTGCTACAACTATACCACTAAAATAGCTGCAATTTGCTCTACCATGTATAACCGAAAATGTGCCGAAGTTGTAGTAATGAATGAATTGAAAACGTATAAAATTAACAGTACTTTATCATTCCATTTGGCAAAAGGAGTAATTGCCTTCGTATATACCGTTTGTAGTAAATTATTTTTAATTAACTACCATCTGAAAAAGATAATCCGATTAATCTAATACAATAATATATATTGTAGTCTGTCTAGAACGATATAAAAAATTAATAAATATATATGTTTAAGTGGTAGTCCCACGCTGCACCTATATATTCGAGCTGCATACGGATGGGTCGGCTGTACCAGAAAAGAACCATGCTTTTACAAAATAACAGCGTGAAACAGCATAATAATTATGTGTTTGGTATAATGAATGTAAAAAACTGAAGACTTTTTATCTGGTATCGAGGCATTCCATCTTAGTCCTCAGAGGTCCTTTTAATCAAGGACATATGTGGGTTGCTATGACCTACAGCATCCACTTATCCTTCGTTACACTGTATGTTATATAATATTCACATATTTTGTAGAAAATTTAGAATAAGAAAGACTGTTCATGAAAATATTTAAATGAAAACAGTTACCATAATAGTTAAGAAAATCAAAAGGATTACTGGTAGTCTAAAGCTGATACTACTAATATTCCACGGTTTTTTAATCTCTCGTATGTTAAAATATCTTATAGTGTAGTATGGTGAAAGCTGCGAGAAGAGAGTGACATACCTGAAGAGATTTTTACTATGTTCCAATTTTGGTAATCTCATCAAACAAATTACGTTAGATGGGGCACAGGTATGTCAGATGAATACGGATTAGAGTCCGAGAGATCCGCCCTGCCTTACCCCATGTAAAGCAGGGCGGATTAAGCTCTCTTACCTTATTTAATTTATATATTAATGGGTTGATCGCTGAGCTCAACAGCACTAATATTGGCTGTTCAATAGACGAAGTCAATATAAATAACATAAGTTACGCGAACTATATGGTGTTGTTGAGCCCATCGATCAGAGCACTGAGACAATTAGTGAAAATTTATGAATCATATGCCAGTACTCATGGGCTTACACACAACACAAAAAAGAGTGAGCTAATGATTTTTGGGGCAGACGCTAAGAGAGGAGCTAACTTACCGCCTGTAAATTTGTGTGGGTCAGTTATAAAAAGAGTACCTCAGTTTAAGTACCTGGGGCACTGGCTCACTGAAAACATGAGCGATGACTGCGATATTGAGAGAGAACGCAGAGCACTGGCAGTACGTTGCAACATGCTCTGACTCGCAGGTTCGCTAAGTCCTCTAGAAATGTTAAAATAATGCTTTTCAAAGCGTACTGTCAAACTTTTTATACGCGTAGCATGTGGGTTGGGTACACGCAGCGGACGTACTCGTATATGCACTGCGCGTTCAATATAACAATGTGTTTAGGATTTTGATGGGACTAGCTCGTCACTGTAATGCATCTACTATGTTCGTGGAGGCACGTATCGATGACTTTTATGCTATAGTGCGGAAGAGACGCGCCTCGCTTCTTTTTCGTATTAGATACTCTTCTAATAGCATCTTAAACGCCTTAACCGATAAGTGGGACTCTCCGCTTTTAAGACACTGGATCCGCATTCACATGCATAAGAATTAAAATGTTAAATTTAATAAATGATAAGAAAATGTTTTTTTTATAAGTAAGTTTAGTAATTTTTCATATTATTGTTAAAATGTATGATTTTTTTTCTTAGATTTTTAATCAATTTAACTAACAATGATTCCATAATAATGTTATGTTACTAGCCAATTTATGGACTCTTGTCTGAAATAAAGTTTATAATTATTATAACACGGTTTTTTTGTAGAAGAGAAGAAGGGTGACAAATGACCACACAGTTCACCTTCTGGTAAGTGGTTTCTGTGGCCCATAGATACCTATCTCTGTTCTCGATTAAGAATTAAAATGCAGATGCCTTGAAGACTAAGATGCAATGCCTCGTTTCCAGTAAAAAAGATCTCCTACTGCACTAAATACAGATGCATTGAGCTGCTATTTTACGATGGCATTCTGTAAGTGAGCGGTCCTTCCCGGTTGAGAAGATCCGTCGCGCTAAAAATAGTTTTTAATAGGCTCGGATTAAAACAATAGATTAAAAAATCAAAACGATTATTATAATTAATCCTGAGCTCTCGTAAACTTCTAGCAAACATCAATTATATAACTGATAAGTTTTACATGCCAGAGCTCGTAGTGTACCGCATTTTTATTTAATGCATGACATATCTACGTAAGCCTGTTGCTGTAAGTTTCCACTGTCCTAGTTATTTTATTTCCTTTGTATTATTTGTTTGCGTATTGTCGTCCTACAACAAATATAAAACCGGCCGATGAAACTCGCACAAAACGTTGTCGGCTAGGATTTATTTTATTCAACTTTGCATCACCTTTTTAAATTTAATTTATAATATTCTTGTACGAAAAATATTGAGAATATCTGGAAAATGTAACTCTTAAGCTTGTAATGTGTAAATGGTTCCTAATTATTTTTTAATTACTTGTTGCCATGGCAGGTGAGAGGCTGAGCGCTTGCGGTAAATTTCTAAGTACGAAAGCAACCCCGGGTCCAATCTCTGCTAGCACCAATAGACTGTAAATTTCAATTTAAGTGCGAGTTTACCACGTGCTTGCCAGTAAAAATAACAAATCATGAATAAATCAATTAGTATTAAATAATGAAATATTTCCAGGACATTCTAAAGTCCGCTAGAACACATTTGAATCAATAAGGAGTACTAATAGCTCCATTAGACTGTTAAGGATGTCTGTTGCCATCTTTGGGATATATGAAACTTAACTTTGTTTACTGAAAATTTACTTTACTTTTTTGATCACTTATATGAGGATAGTCGTCCCACAGATATGTTCCGGTGTCACCGCGCTTATTAGACGAATTCGCAATCACATTTCATGATAGCTTTGTGGATCTTAATGCATTTTTGATGTAGCTTCTTATGCAATATTTTCATTTATACAAGTAACAAATATAACAAATACGAAATTTTTCATTGCAATATCTATACGTAGAAATTTGCGGTGAAGGACCACGATCTTACGTGTGCGTATGTGAGTGCGTGTGCAAACATTTTCGCGCAAAATCTTTCGCGCAATTTATGTTTATTTCCTTAGAATATCTAAACTATATCATATTGTATGTTATATTCTCTATATAGGACTTGGACTATGTAGGAATTTAAAAGGGCTGATGTGTTAATATTCTGGTGACACAACACAGCTACAATCCTTTGTCAAGGCAATAATGACGTGGCTTAAATACGCTCGCCGCCATCCTCAAATCACAATTTCGCCTGTAACAAAAATAAATATATTAATTTGCCATAATTAACACACATACCATTCGTTTTCAGGAGAAAGTATTTTGTATTTGAACGTGAAACTTGTGAAAATATTTATTTTTTATTTTTGTTACAGTGAATATATAGCTAAATGACTGATGCACGTTTAATTTTACTTTAATATTGTATATTCTAACAATAAGTTTTCATATACCAAAATTGGTGAAATATGTGATACATTATTATTTTATATGGACATCTGTCTACTATATTTCTTGTAAATAAATGTATTATTATAAAGTATTTTACTGTGGTTCTGCAGTATACTTTATTAAAATTTTAGAGTGATTATGAGCGCTTCTAACTGGCGGCAGAAATAATTTGGGAGTGGCGATATATTATGCAGATAAGAAGTCCTGCCACCTAATGAAAACATAATATATTATTTACTGTATTATTTGGTTCGGAAAATACTTTTGTTTTGGGAAGAACCAGCAAGGAACCCAGTGGTTTTTTTTTATATAAAATTTTATACTTAGGAAAGAAAGGTGGCGCTATTTAAGCAGTTAACATGTGTAGGCTCGGTATAATTTTTCTCGTCGTCTTTTTTTTAATAATTATTTCAAAACCACAATCAACGTTAAAAAAATTAGAGTAAATTTACAGTCTATATACGTTCCACTGCTGGGCAGAGGCCTCCCCTCATTCCTGAGAGGGTTAATTTTTTTAGATAAAACTATTCTAGACATAGCTTATATACTTGGTTATTACAAGAACTTCGTTTTTTTTTTTTATAAATTATCAATGCATTTATCGCTTGTATTAGGATCAACGGGGTCTACTCGGACTGGTTTGACATCCACAAAGGTGTCAGACAGGGCTGTGTGGCTTCCCCGTGGCTGTTCCACCTATTTATGGACAGTTGTTTGCAAAATTTGAAAGTTGAAGAATGCGGATTAAGAATGGGTAAGTTAACCGTCAAATGCCTTTTGTACGCCGATGATCAAGTTATTCTTGCGTCGTCGGCGGCCGCGTTGCAAATGATGGTTACATTAATGAACAGATCATTAAAAGAAAGGGGTATGAAAGTGAACGCAAGTAAGACGAAGGTTATGGTTTTTAAAAGAGAAGAAAGTAAAACGATTTGTAAAATAAGAATAGAAGGGGAGTTGATCGAGCAAGTAGAAGAGTTTGTATATTTGGGCTGCGTATTTAGCAGAGATGGGAGATATGATAAGGATATAGAACGACGAGTGAATGCGAGAAATAGAGTAAGTGGGGCTCTGCACTCTATTGTGAAGAGTCAAAATGTGTCAAAAAAGGCACGTATGGCAATTCATAATGCTGTGTTGGTCCCTACTTTAACGTATGGTAGTGAAAGTTGGGTGTGGCAGAAGAAGCACGAGAGTAGAATGAACGCAGTAGAAATGCGGTCGTTAAGGACTATGTTAGGGCTGAATCTGAAAGACAGGGTAAGAAATTGTGTAATAATAGAAGAGTGTGGTTTGTAAGATGATGTTGTGACCAGGATTAAAAAAGGAATGCTTCGGTGGTTTGGTCATGTGGAAAGAATGAATGAGGAAAGATTGACAAAGAAAATTTATGATGCAGAAGTGAATGGCAGAGTCGGAAAAGGACGGCCTAGGCGAAAATGTATCGACCAAATTGGCGATTTATTGAAAACGGGCCAAATTAGGAGTACCCTTAACCGTCGAGCATGTATGCGTAGGTGTATGGATGTGAAGGAGGCGAGAGAGGTGTGTCAGGATCGTGCCAAATGGAAGTCTGTAGTCGCTGCCTACCCTTTTGGGTGACAGGTGTGAGTGTTTATGTATGTATGTATGTAATCGACGCGCTCATTTATGGATTAGCGACATCTGACTTTACTAAAAAAATATTTATCTCATTTCAAGTATGTTCAGATAACATACCCTTTTATCATAAAATTTATTAGTAAAAAAAAATTATTCCGTGGCGTTCTGAGTTCGGGTTCTTTATGTACAAGACATGATGAATTTTTGGATTTATTTGATCATCAAGCGGTAAATATTATGACGATAAATGAAACGTGGTTGAAACCAGATGAATAACTGAGCGCACCGTCCCCTCCAGGATTCAAGTTACGACACAAACCGTGTCTTACAACTGTCCGAGCGGGTGCAGGAGGTGTTGGTTTTTACATTAGAAATGGTATCCACGCTCGCGTCCTGGACCATCCGAGTACGCGCTCTATCGAACAGATGTGGTTAGGTAGTAAAGTTAATTGTCTGAAACTTGCAATAGTTACTGCTTATCACGTTGATAATTTTATAAATGACCTTTCTCATACTGTACATGAATGTCAGTTCATTCTCAGCCTACAACTACACTGTATTGTTGGAAGATTTCAATATTAATTTGCTTGTACCTTCTGATCCTAATTCTAAAAATCCTAATGATTTTCTTCTGTGTATAGGTCTAAGGCAGAACATCACAAAAGAGACTCATTTTACTGATCACTCGGAAACTTTACTTGATTTGATTGGCAGTAGCTGTGATGCATCTAATATACAGGTTGACTATGTGCCAGACCTGAGTAATCACGCTTAAAGAAGTTAAAGCAATTCTCAACATGTATTACTTATAGACTAATTAAGGATATAAAAGTATTAAAATTTAATTCTGATGTTAAAATTGTATTGTCGAAAGAGTTGCTTTGCGGCGACGTAAACAGTTCTGTATCGGCTTTTAATGCACATATATTGTACCTGTTTGATATTCACGCACCAATAAGAACGTCTTACATAAAATGACAAAGCTTTCCGTGGATCACACCAACGATTAAAGAAATGATGCCTAGATATAAAGCTCACGCAAAATGCAAAGACCATAATTCCAAAGGAGACAAAAATTATTATAAAGATCTGAAGAGTACTCTTAATGCTGCTATACTAAGTGAAAAAAGCAGCGTACTCTTGCTATTTTAATTAGAAAAATTTTAAAAATCCTCAAGTTTTTTGAAGAAATATAAAGAAAAATGTGATACACTTCAACAAAAAATATATTGCTTTGCCAACAAACTTGAATGATCCTGACACAATAAACCACTATTTTCTTTTCATCATCTTCAATAACTCGTTATTGATAACAACATTCTGCACTCTATTACTTAAATATGAAATAACTAGTTTAAACGCTGTGTTCTTAACACTATAGTACTGTAGCTTCCTGATTAATATCTCATGGTGAACACCGTTGAAGGCCTTGGAAAGTTCACAAAATATACCCAAAGCAATCTCTGAATTCTCTTATGCACAAAATATATTTTATAAGCTCAACTTCGGCATTGGTTGTCAAGCGACCCCTTGTAAAACTTATCATCAGATGCAAAATATTTTACCGAAAGTTAAACAGTAGTAGTACAGAAATTGGTCTAAACTTGGCGGGGTCTGATGTACTACCAGGTTTTAATAAAAGTATAACTTTACTATGTTTCATTAAACCTCACAGAATACCAGCGTGAAATAGTAGCTTAATGCTGCTGTGTTTTGTATGGTGAGTGTAGAGAACCGTAGACCCTTTTTACTGGAAACGAAGCATTACATCTTAGTCCTCACGGGTGATAACGCATCTGCATTTTGATTTGTAATCGAGGATAGATGTAGATGTCTATGGGCCGCAGCAACCACTTACAATCAGGTGGATGCGTGCTCGTTTGTCACCCTATCCTATAAAAAAATCAGGAAATACACCAGATTCGTCGCTTGTATTAAAAATAGTGGCTAGATAAGGTGCTATTGTATCTATTATGGACGCAATAACTTTAATGGAAATCCCCATGTCTGCCGTTTTTTTTAACATCAATAGTTTTTAAAATATTTAGTGATATCTTTTGGCAATACTCTATGGAATTTAATATATTTGAACCAGCCTTTCCATTTTGTTAAAGCAATGATTCGGCAATAGTAGGAGAAGAATTTAATGACTTTGTTGTCAATAAAAGGAACATTAGTAAAATTTTTCGCAAAAACCGTGTTGTTTGTTGTTCTGGGCGGTGAGAACCGGGTTAAATGCGGGTGTTCAGTACTTACGCTAACTAGCTATCTAAAGTGGACGAATCGTAGTAGACAATCCCGAGTGGCAGCAATGTACTCCAAACGAACCTTATACACGTTCGCGCTCGCCTGCACTCGGCCAGATAGGCGAGCATCGACGAGCAATGATGACGCAATGGTGTTCGCATTCGCTCGGCCAATATGTATATTATATAGCCGGCTTAAGCTATTAATTAAATATAATAATTCGTATTTATGTAGAAATGATGCAGAGAGCGGGGTAATATTTAAAGAGCGCTCCCGAATCTGCGCTTTTGTGCTGTGAAGTAAAGCTTCGTGGCAAAAGCTGCATTTGTGGTAAATTATAGAATACGAGTATAAATTAAAAATATTTCGAGGATATGTGTCCACAACACGCATTAAGGCAGCACGACGGATATTTTCTGGCCCTGAAGACTCAATCAGAAATACGAGTAAACCTATTTTTTACGTATATCATAATATTTAAGTTTATTATTTTTAACTTTTAATAATTTCTTTTATATAATAATTATGATTTCTTCCAGACCGAATTTCAGTCACGGCGGACAGTTAAATCAAGAACATATACAAAAGCATTACATGCTTCCCGAGGCACGGGGGTGAAATGCCACCTACATTCCGACCTCGAGCTGCTACTGAAAATTTCTTACAGAAAAACAAATAAATAATGTTCTGGCCCGATCCAGAATTCAAACCCGAGGTCTCATGATCAGCAATTGTGTTAAAGGTTGCAGGGCCAACGAGACAGTCAAGTTTAGCCTATTTTATATAATAGTCATCGTACCATCAATTTGATTGCATGAATAAGCTGAAGCACATATTATTAATTATATACGTAAATGATTTAATTAATCAATTCCATTATGAATAAAAATTCAATAAAACATTCCAAATAATTTTAATTGAAATACTTGAATCGTATCAACTTAATGATACTTAATACAGCTAATATAAAAAATACCCTTCACAATATAGTATCTATGATTTTGAATTGCGGAATAGATTACAAGTGGATACTAACAGGGTTTCCGCATTAAAGATTAAATGCGAGTCAGTGATAAGTGCCCTCAACGTTACGTTTCAATTATATCCTTGTTGATTTTTATGCGCTAAGAGCTCTTACCTGTCAGGTTTCAGCTTTTTGCCAACTTTAGTATAAGAAGAGCGATGAGTACCGGAGTTAATATAGCTTCATATATGTAAACACTGTACTTATAATATAAAACAAGTGTGATGCAAAAATTTTTTATATGCTACTACTCATCTCTTCGAGATTGAGAATTTTAAAATAAAATGAGAAACACTACTCACATAAACATCTCTTTCAGATTTAGAATTTCACCATAAGATAGTCAACGTGGCTCTACTATAAATAATTTGGTTTGTAATTTTTCAGGGATAGTGGCTCCTGCTAACTTATTAACACTTCTATAAAAGAATATCATATACATATATAATGCTCCTCTTACCTTTTTAAATAATTGTATAACCTCGCTGAATTTTTGTATTGATATAGTATATAGTATTGTTTAAAACCGCCCAATGGTGTTGTAAGAATATCTTTTATAAGTTACACGACATTGTACCGTAGGTTACTTAGGACACAACAGAAGGAAACAAACCAGGGCAGCACCGTCTTCCTAATAACAACTAAAAAACAACCTACCTACCAACTACCAAGCGTGGTAACTATGGCAAACACACCTTATGAAGTAAACCATGGGGAACTCTTTGTTCGGCAGTGTACTTTTGATAGGCTGCAAATATTAGCCATGGTCGCCTATAATTTGTGAGCCGCTTGAATATTATCTCAATTATCCATTCATGCATTGGGGCAGCGCGACGGACACTTACTCGCCCTAATACTCTCTCAGAAATGAGAGAGGCCTGTACCCAGTGGAATGTACATAGGCTGTAGCTTTAACTTTAACTTTTACCCGTTCATATAAATCTACAAGGCTATAGTGAATTTACTGATCCGATATTGGGGATCCTAAGGAAATAAATTAGTTAATAATTAAATACCATTTTCTTAACCGTACTACAAAGGCTTGTCCTTAAGACGATCTTACGTAAATGATAACAGCTCAAAGCCGCTATTAAGCTTTGTAATTTAGCTTATTTACGCTCCTTAGACCTTTGTTTCTTCTCTATCTTTTTCTTCTTTTTCTAATATCGAACATAATTTTTTTCAAATTCACCCGGACGACTATCGCACATAATGGTAAATGCTTTATACCTGCTTTATATTCATTATGATCATCATACCAGCCCTTTACAAGTCCGCCGCTGAACATAGAATTTCCCCAAGGAATGCCACAAAGCACGTTGTTGAGCCACTTGCATTCATCCAGTTACTACATTTCCTTACCAGGTCGTCACACCATCTAGTGGGGGTCACCCTACACTTCAACTACTGGTATGAGGCTGCAAATCGAGAACCTTTCTTCTTCATCGTTTATCGGTTCTTTGAGCTATATGGTCGGCCCATTGCCACTTCAGCTTACTAATCCTGGGCTATGTCCGTCACTCTGGTTCTACTGTAGATATTCTCATTTCTGAGTTTATCACGTAGAAGAAACCTTGAGCATAGCCGTCGCCATAACTCGCTGAGCAATCTTGAGCGTCCTCTTATGCTCAGCAATGAAGAACCACGTCCCAGATCAATTCGTCATTACTGACAACACGCCCTGGTTGTACTATCTCGTTTTCAAGTTTTGAGGTACACCTGACGGGAAGATGAGACCTGATTTCCCGAACGCTGTTCAGCCACGTTGAATCCGTCAACTGACCTCTCGGTCGAAGTAGGACTTACATAGTCGGACTTTTTTATAGTATACGGGTTGCAAACGAGCACACACTCCACCGATGGTAAGTAGTTGCTTTGGTCCATAGACATCTATATCTGTCCTCGATAACCTGTCAAAATGCAGATGCGTTATCCCGTGAGGACTAAGATGGAATGGCTCGGTTTAAAGTATAAAGGATCTACGGTTCTTTTCACTCACCAAACGACACACAGCAGTAGTAGAGCCACGCCGCAGTTACATTAGTAGTATAGTTGTAGCACGAATGGGTCGGCTCGACCGGGGAGGGATCTCTCCGGATCCACTCTCTCACAGAATACCAGCTTAAAATAGTAGCTAAAAAATCCCACCTAAAAAAGCGGTCTAGGTGCGACCCGAAAGGTCCACACGACTAACTTCCCAGTGTAAAGAATGAAAAAATATCATATGTTTAAATCTTTTATTCAATTTATCATTCGACACAAAAAACGACTTGACCGATTTTGCTCAAAATTTAATGAGGTCTAAGTAACATAATTATGCGTTAAATGAACCTGATCCCAAGTCAATATTACTCTTTGTTTTCGAGATACACAAGGCGAAAATTGAATCCGAACATTGATTACATATATTCATACATACATACGAGTACGTACATGTGCACACACGGAAATTCTCTTAAAAACCATACTGTGCGACTCTAAAGATCTTGAAACGTGGAGATATGTTAAAATTTCCAATTTGCAAAATCAGACCCATTACAATAACTTCCCACTGAGAAGTTTAAAAAAATATGGACGTTACACATATTTGTTTTGTCTATGTTCATCTTAAGATCTCTCAATTGGAAGGCACTATTGAGGTCATTGAACATGTTTGGGTCCTCCAGCGATTCTTCGGAAAATTGAAGGTACTCCTCCTGTCTTATCTCTGAAGTTATAAGCTTCGTACTCTGGTTCTGTACTCGGTTAGCCATCTTAGCCCTACTGTACAAACATTGCAGCACTTCGATATACCCGTAGTCAATTTCGCACTGCTGAAGGAACTGTAGCACCGTTAAAAAAAAATATATATATAATAAAAATGTAAATTGCAGATGTCTGTACATTTTATATTTTAGTAACAAAATTGATTGAGAGGGACTAAAAATAAGTAATTCAATATATATCTATCATTTTTATAATTGTCTGTCTGTCTGTTTATTTGTTGAGATACGAAAGACACATAATATTAAAATAATTAATTTGCCTGGTCCTTTCAACGCAGTGTTTGTCTTGGACCAGCAAATATAAGTTTCTTACTTTTATCCGATAACCGTTACAGAATTTTAAAGTTCACTGCTGAACTTAGGCCTCCTCATTAATTGCCTCATATTTGGCATAATTTCCACGACCTATTACGCACGCTTCACCTTATTACGGAACCGGACAGAAGAAACGGGTTATATATTATATTAAACAGCGAATATAATATTATCCACGGCAGGTGAGTCTCTTTACTTTAACATCTGAAATAAGTAATAAAGTGCATATTATGAATGTATGTTTTTATTTTCAAGTTATTAGGTACTTAAAATTACTAATAATAGACAAACGAATTTTGCCTAATTTTAAGTACATTAGATTATAATTAGACAAAATTAATATTTTATATGAGATTATTTAGGAGGTTCGAAGTTTCACTCTATATTCTTTCTTTTCTTGTGGATTTTAGGCGATATCTTGGACAATTGTTAGCCAATTTAACGATTCTTTTTTTTTATACTTCGTGGCTAAGCTTATTTAAATTTGAAATAATCTCAAAATTTAATTAAACTATATATACGGATTCTATTTCGTTTAATTAACTTATTTTAACTTATTTTTGAATTTCCGACGTCTTGGGCTGGAATAAGTAATAAAGTGCATATTATGAATGTATGTTTTTATTTTCAAGTTATTAGGTACTTAAAATTAGACAAATGAATTTTGCCTAATTTTAAGCACATTAGATTATAATTAGACAAAATTAATATTTTATATGAGATTATTTAGGAAGTTCGAAGTTTCACTCTATATTCTTTCTTTTCTTGTGGATTTTAGGCGATATCTTGGACAATTGTTAGCCAATTTAACGATTCTTTTTTTTATACTTCGTGGCTAAGCTTATTTAGATTTGAAATATTCTCAAAATTTAATTAAACTATATATACGGATTCTATCTCGTTTAATTAACTTATTTTAACTTATTTTTGAATTTCCGACGTCTTGGGTGCTTTACCCACCCATGGTCACGAGTAGACTGAGATGTTTGATGTTCTAATGTTATAGATAGCCCGGCTACCTTCAATTTTTTAATATTAATTATCGGTCCGATCTACGCAGAACAAGATTACACTATTTTGAAGTCTGGCATGCTTCGGTTTGGGTTTAATTTTGTTAATTATGGGATCCCAAGGAGATGGAAGCACCCATCCATCTTCTTTATTGAAATTAGAATGTTTTTTTTTTTTTTAATTTCGATAGCCTCATGTATATGTGACTGTGTGAAGGACTTTTTGAGTGAACCATCTCATATTAATAATATGCTAATGGCCGGTATTTATGGGTCTGAAAAGGATAATTTGGTTGTGGAAAGATACCAGCTGAAATATCGGGCCAGTTGGAATCAAATACAAACGACGAAATTCGAACCAAATGGCTAGCTTTTTTTTCTTTTTGTACTTTTAGTAAGCCAGTGCTTGACCGCAATCCCATCTGGTGGTAAGTGATGATGCAGCCTTATATGGGAAATCACACAGTCTTAGCGCATCAATAGCCTATTCCTCTTGCCTTGAAGACGCCCAGATTGTATTCGGACGGAAAGATAGACACCGGAAAATTATTTTACTCCTCTACCGTACGCATTAAAAAGTTGAAGTAAACCGTTTGGTTCTAATGCGTGGAATATCGACAACAAAAGGGTGAAGACCCGCCGACCGCCTGTTCGTCCTATGGTGGAAAGGAGAGGGAGGAATTAAAGCGTGCAATTCCTAGCTTCATCTTTCTTAATACGTACAGCAAAGGAGTGGAATAATTTATTAACGTCCGTCCTTCCGACATAATAATACAACTTGAGTGTCTTGAAGAAAAGAGCGAATAAGCTTTTGTTACGCTTAGAGATTGTGATTTATCATCTAGTGCTTATCACCACTCAAATGAGGTGGGTTTGCGATCTATAAATGGCTTATAGTAAGTTAAAAAAATATTAAATAAATATATTTTTTATTCTTCACACTGTAATTGTACCGAATCATCGAATCTTCTACAGAACCTCTTAAATAAATGATGGCTTTCCAAAAACTTTTTTAATTATCTCTACAATCTGTTATAAAATGATTCCAGAGTCTGAGACTCGCAATTTAAAATCTAATTACAGGCGCGGCCTTAAAGTCGCTTAAAGGTAACGGCTTGCGACTTGTTAGATTAAAGTTGCAATTTTTGATACTGTTTGGCTTAAAAATAAATGTAAAGTAATTATTTCCTTCATTTAGTTTCTAAAAACAATCAGATGAGCAAAAGTCAAATGATTTCAATATTTTTAAACATTGCGATTTGTATACAATTCTATAACCTTTTTCAAAATATTTAAATTTCTTAACGAGGCCAGGTGGCTAATACGTATATTCGTATGAGCATACATTTAAAAAATATACATTACAGATAGATGTTTTCAACTTCAGAGAGACAAGCAGATGCATTACTGAAAGCATAATGCAACTTTCCTGCCCTTAAATATAGCTGATAAAAATAACTGAGATATTCTAAATATACGTAATTATGAATGCTAATTTTGGCATAACGAAGAGGACGAGTCTTTATGGTAGCTACAGTAATCCGTGTTGTGTTGATGCTGAGGTCACACCTGTTACAATATAATAATGCTTAATTACACTTTATCCATTCCATTACTACCTAACACCTAACAACTTCTGCTGAATACTCTCTCCCATAGATATCTTCATCAGTAAATATTTACTTAGCAGATGTGGTCGGCGGGCTGGTAAGTGCAGTTTCGTATGGTGGACAACACCTGTTTTAGTTGGACTCGGTTGCTTCTAAGGGTACCCACGGCGTAACTTGGTGTAGCGGCTTATCTTACGAGCTAATTTACATGGTATATCTCATTATTTTACTCTCTGTATTACAATGTTCTACATTGCTATGAGCTCTACAGTGCCTCTACTTCAAAGCACTTCTCTGATTGTTTCTTTTATCCCTTCACTTGATGAGCTGTCACATTACTATGACTGCATGTTGCAAGCGGACGTTTGATGACCTGTCATATTATGACCTATCATATTATGTCTGTTTTTTTACACTAAAATACTTTATTGTGGTCTATTCCTTGGTAGTTTTGTAGAAATTTATATGAATAGGGATAATGTTCTATAAATACAGACTTCTTTATGAAATAACTGCTGAAACTGCTTTTAGTCACAGTTGCTCTGTACCATTGTTGCAAGTGGCCGTTACAAAGTTTTATAATAAATTTCAATTTATATATAGTAATAGTATATTTTACAGTGAATCCACTCAAAGTTCGTTAAAAACATGCCACACTAAGAACTTATTCGATTTTTGTAAAACATATTAATATTCATAATTATCCGCACACCGCCGTATTTCTTAAGATTTTTTATTACTTTCAAATTTGTTCGTATTGTTTTTGTTTTATTAATTTAATAATTTCATAAGCAAGTAATCTGTATTATTCGTTATAGTCGGCATATGTACGCTATAGAACGAAGCTACACTTTACCCATTCACCCTCCCCCTCCCGGGTGAGCATCAAACCCATGCGCCGAAATCGCGGTATTTTCCAGTTTTAAAGAAAACAGTAAACATTACATGAAAATTTTGTAGGTACGAAATAATCCTTGATGATTTTGCTATTAAATTCTTTTACATACAAAACCGACATCATTTATAGTTGTCGCGCAATTATGAATTATGAACACTTTTAATTATTTATCGATTTTCGCTTTTAAATATAGCAGCAATACGCTAAATGGACGAAACAATTAATAATAGCATAATAATTATATATAATCAAAATAATATAACGTAGAATGAGAGAGTAGAAATAAATAATACCTCTTTTTAAAGAACATAATCTATCCTTTACCTTAGTTATACGTATATTGGAGGTAACGTAGGAAATTTTTGAGGACACTAAACTTTGAGTAATGTTCATATTTCGTAGCAGATTGCACATAAACCATAATTGATATCCCTTTGAATGTATAAGAGATTATGATTTCTTAAATTTACGCGAACATTACACATTGAATATTTACGGATTCTATCGCGTTTAATTTACCTATTTTTTCTTATTTTTAATTCCCGACGTTTCTATTATTATATTTTATAATATTTTTTTTGTATAATTCTTATAAATAACATTTAAAAAAGGGTTTGTTCTTAGAAACAAAAAATAAAAAGTGAGTACGTCAGCTCCAGCGTACGACTGAAGTTTACGAACGATTATAAAATATATGGATTAGTAAATGTGGGTAAATGAACGCATTTTATACTACTGAAGTCTGCTAGACTAGCTACTAGACTAAGCAGTCTGTGAACATGTTCAAGATCGTTCCCACCATTACATCAGATTTGATAAACCGCAAATACTCGCAATAGAGCATCGATTCCTACCAAGGATGATACGCGAGTCTATTGAAATTAAAAAAACATCCTCATTTCAATAGAAAAGATAGATGGGTGCTGCCATCTGCTTGGGATCATATAATTAACAAAATTATACCCAAACCAAGCACACCACTGCAAGACTTCAAGATACTGTAAGTTGGTTTTACGTAGATCGGAACGAAAATTAATATTAAAAAACTAAAGGTTGCCGTGCTAACTATGACATATGGATGTCAAACATCTGAGTGCCCCGTCCCCCCGTGACCATGAGCGCTGTAAAGCACCCGAAACGTTGGGAATTAAAAACAATTAAATTGAACGCGATAGAATCCGTAAATACAGTTTTATTCAAGGTACAAGAGATTGATTGTAAATTTATCGCGAATCATTTCGTATCGAGACACTTTTTATATATTGTGTACGGTTTTCTTTAAAACTGAAAAAATCCGCGCTTTGGGACAGTTTCTGAGGCACTGGGGTTTGACGCTTACCCAGGAGGAGAAGGGAGAAACTTCGCCTATAACGTACATAATATGCTAATTGGTTAAAGTACTTTATTAATTTTGCCAATTTTTCCATACATTGCTATCTAAAATGCTTGAAATAAGTGTCATGTCATGTTGCGCGGCTCAGACGCGTGATATACGCGGGTGAAATTTCGGTACCGGCTAATCTTACAATAAAGATTAAGTAAATAAATATACATGTCTTTTTCGTACGATGGCAGATTAGTTCGAGCCAATTTAATTTAGTAACGATGTAACTTCCTAACAGAGTAACTACACTTTCGATTCGCTCAATTTACATCTCAAACTTAGTTTCGAAACTGAAGTCAAAGTTTGACTCCGCTAAAGTTAATGTGTTAAATATGATAACTGAAAACCTAATAGTACTGAAATTAAAGTTATTCATTTATAACGGGATTATAATAAAAACTTATTTTAATTATCATCGTACTTACAGTTCGATTGTGTAATTCCGGTTGAAAGCGTAGTCGGTTGTTTTTCGACATTTGTTACTTAGGCATTATTAAATACAATATCTATAATTTGTAATTTAAATCTCTATTAAAAAATATATATATATATATATATATATATATATATATATATATATATATATATATATATATATATATATATATTATTTTTTTTATTTAATTGCTTTTAAAACTTTGCAAACAAGATTCATTTATTACAAAAAAAATTTGATTGTGTGAGCAACAATTATAGGGCTCCATGGGCTACGGATTCACTATGACAATGTGCCTGCGCACTCAGTGCTCTAAGCGTGAACTTGCTGGATAGTCCATCGGTTAAGCCTTTGGATCTCTGGTTACCCTTAATACATCCTCTGGTTTTGAACGTAATGAACACCTCATAGTAAATATAAAAGATTATTTAAAGTTTACATTCCTTTATACGTTGTATAGCCACGATATACGTAGCTTTTCTATCGGTGTAGCACAAATGTGTCGGCCTAACCGCGGCAGTACAGCATCCACTTACCATCAGCTTGACTGTGTGCTTGTTTTCACTCTTATTCTATAAAAAAGTATGTTTGTCGTGTGGTTGCACCGGTCTATATCGGTTTCTTCAGAGCTGGTGTGTGCTAATATATATAACCATCAAAACTCTGTGACAGTACTATATCAGAGGGTATTAAAATAAAATATAATTCTATTATTACAAAATAATGTAATTGTGTATAGCGATGACATGGGAAAAAATATAGGAATAATTTTAAATAATGTTTTTAAGGTACAAAAAATTTCAAATTGCTGCATGCCTGAAGTATCTGTTAGTGACATCCTAAACAAAATTATAGTTGATAGTTTTTTCCAAAAAGTACAATAATAATGTTTGTTTGTAGAAGGGGCAGTGTAAACAACAGTTATTAATGTATACTGAACAACTTAATAACTTAAATGAAAACAAAATTATATTGTTCACACTGCCTTATACACAGGGATTGTCATCAATAAATAATCTAAGACACATTGCTTTATATATTACTAGCGTACTAAGACATATTTCAAATTAAAAATGAATAAATAGTTATTGAAATTTGACAGATATTGATAATAATGACAAATTGATATAAAAGAACAACAATGACAATGACATAAAGAACGCAGGTAAGGATATTGTGAACCTCTTCGTTGAGCGAAATGGCTTATGTCTAGGTTAAGCAATTCATTGTTTTGTTCACAAACCCCCTTTGTGATACTTACGAATATTTTGAAAGGAAGAAAGAAGTTTTGCTCAAAATTAATAAGCAGAACAAGTCTGTCGTAATATGTGGAGACTTTAACATCAATCGCCTTAAAACTTCTTCCATTAGTATTAACTTTATCTTATAGTTTTTATGGTATAATCTTGATAATTTATTCTTAGAATCGACACATAGTGCTAGGCCTAGTGCGTCCTGTATAGATAACATTTTACAGGTGTTAAGCCCTTAGGTAAATGCATCATTCAAAACTTAAGTCCAGATCACTGTTAACAGTGGGTCCCATTGTCTTACATAATACACAAAAAACAGAAAAATGAGAAAGTTGGTTTGTTCCAATAAATGAAATCTTTTAGAGAGTTTTAGGATATAATGGTAAAAGGATTTTTATTGCTTATATTCACAAATAGTGCTGATTATTTGTATTATGAGTTATTTAAAATAATAACTTGTGAATTTTATAGAACATTTACTTATAAAAGTAGGCGAAAGTTATATGACTTTTATAATGGAAGATCATATAATCATAATGTGATATTTAGGGAGTATGTAAAAACTTATTCTAAAATATTTAAAAATGTATGCTCCACAACTAAGGCCGCAACTTTTTGAAAACTTTTTGAAGCAACAAAATTAAAACTGCATCCAACAAAATTAAAATAAAGTGGAGTATTACTAATAGTGAAACAAGCAAGGTTAAACCACGCAACTCGGATTTTCCACTGAATATTAACAATAATTGAACTCAATCTGATTAAGAAGTTGCTATAGCTTTTGCATATAAATTTTACAGATATAAATTTTTTGACAACATAATCAACATAACTGGATCACCAGATTTCTAATCGGATCACCAGCTTTCTTGCAGATCGGAGCATCAAGGTTGTTGTAGACGGTGCAAGCTCCGATTACAAGCCTATTATGTTTGGTGATAGTAGGAGAAGAATTTAATGATTTATTTTATAGAAGGGAATTAAAAATAGATTAACATAAGATATTAAACGCAATAAAATCCGTAAATATAGTTTTATTAAATGACAATCGTATTGTCTTAAGAGCCGAATATGGTAAATGCCAGAAAAATTTTATGGCATCCGTTTGATGGTGGCAAAATATTTCATCTTCTTATTTCAGGTGTATGTCTGAGCAAGTACCACGTGTATATCCCGAGATTTGTCACTAAACGTAATAAGGTGTTAATATTTAATATTTCGGGGAGTCTAAAGCTTCTGCTCATATCATTGATGGCCTTTGATAGACCACAAATCCTCGCGAAAGAACGTCAATTCCTACTAAAGATGATACGTGAGGCTATTGAAATTAAAAAACATCCCAATTTCAATAAAGAAGGTGGCTGAATACCACTATCTGCTTGAGATCCTGTAATTAATAGAATTAAAACTAAATCCAAGCATACCACTGCAAGACTTCAAAACACAGTAATTTTATTTATTTACTGTGAACAATAATTAAAAAGCTGAAGGTATTCCGGGTTAACACAAACATTGCGACGTCCGTCACCTAAATATCTTGTGTGATTTCTTGTGTAAAAGTCGAGTAAATAGAATGCGACAAAATCCGTAAAAGAAATTTTAACAAATGTGTAGTTTTCGCTTAAATATAAGAAATCATTATGAAAAAATACTTCTTGCAGTATATTTTATAGGTTAGCTGCAGCTCGAATAATACTCGATCAGATAACGACCGCACCGCACAGAATATCAGCGTAAAATAGCAACATTATACTGTGTTTTATGACAAGTGACAAGAACAGGAGACCCTTTTGACCTAGACCCTTTTACCTACAGATATCTTAGCCCTCAGAGGTAACAACGAATCTACATTGTAATTTTCAAGTGATGGTAGTGAAGGTGCTTATGAGCCACAGTATCCACTTGTCCATCAGGTGGACTTTGTGCCTGTTTGTGTTAGTTTTAAGATTATTTTTGCATTATATTTTTTT